>BSBK01001703.1:3230000-3580000 GCA_027943335.1 Chamaecyparis obtusa
AGTTGTTTACATGCTTATCGTGCTTGCCCCTTTTACATTTGTGTTTATATATATATATATTCTTTGCACTCTGATTCTTATTTTCTTTATATTTTTTCCTTTTCATTCTATTTTATTGGAAGGGATATTCTCCCTTTTATATTTTCTATTCTTTATTATTTGTCATTTTTATTATTTTTATCTCTACCAAGAATAGGTCTTATCACTATGGATATATGTGCACTTGTCTTCTCTCTCCTCACCTCTTCCTCTCTCACTCCTCTTTTTATTATCTAAAGGATCTGCAACCTATCTTATTATGTTCTTTTCTCTCTAGCATCCTGATGATGGATCATGTAGTATGATTCGAAATGTTGATGTAAAAAATTCACTACACAATCGAATCCAGAAACTAGTACGTACATTAATATGGATTGTGGAAATCTAATAGATCTGAACATTAACATCAGCAAGGACAATACTAACAGATCAACTTATTTTTCATCTTGAATCCTTCTTCAAAAATGGAAAATATTTTGATGTATGTGATACCTGATAGGCCTTCCTTATCTCACAATTATTATCAGTGTGGAATTATATCACACCAATCCTTCTTTTAGTAATTGGATCTTCCAAATCTAAGATCATTTAGGCATTTGTATCTATGAGATTCTTAATTGTCATTGGTGAAGCCATCCACAATAACCAATTTTCTATTTGTGGTAATTTCTTTTGACATCTATCTATATTGGTAATCATAAAAATTAAAGGGAGCCCACAAAGCACATAAGAAACTCTAAGAGATGTTCTCACTAGAGGGCTTTTATTGCATGTAGTTAAAAATCTCACCAAAATATAAACACTTCATTCTAAAAATTCTTATTTTCCATTTGCTAATGTTAGGGAATTGAATGGCTTACAAAAATAGGCTTTAAGGATGTACAATCTTATGTGATAGATACTATTAAACAATAGTTTAATATAACTAAGTATTATTTTTGGAGCTTTCTATAGACAATTATTAAGAGTTTTTGATCTTTGTGAAAATCTCACCCATGTATATTCTAAGTCATTTCTTGGATGACCAATATCCATGAGTGGTCATTAGTTAATATATTTTCCCTCATGTACATATTGATAATGATCACAAGGCAAGAGGAGCCACAAAAAACTCAAGCACCCCAAAACATTTGTTAGTATGGAAGAGGAATACTAATTATTATTTATTATAAAATTCACCACTTTGGACTTTACACCTCTAATCTATTTCCTACCTGAAACATTTCGACATGGGATCAACACAAACAACCCAATATCATTCATTTTATTAAGTGATTGGACCTTCCATGGCCATTCTTTATTTGGATATAATCTAGAAATAATATGAGAAACCACTACTTCAATAAATTTCCCCTAATGTATGTCAACTATAATCATTATACAAGGGAACTTACATACCACACAAGCAACTCTAAGAGATTTTTGTGTTTATTTTGATCCCACAAGAATATCAACCTACTTTACCTTTGTCAAAGCCATAGAAGAAATTTTTGCAGTCCTTATCTAAGTTCTCTTTGCAAATAAATAGGAAACCAACATAACAAGATTTTACAAAATGCAATAACAAAAAATGCATTATAGTGTTAGTCTCCGTAAGTCTACTTTCATTATTCTCAGTTATACATTGATCTGCATCCAAATCAAGATAAAATAAATGGTTTGGATAATTATTCTGTATTGTGGTCCAAATCAAGAGAAAGTAAATTGTTTAGATAATTCTCATGTCTTACACCTTCATGTGGAAAAGAAATTAATATCATTTAATTCTTATCATTGCATGTGCGTTAAAATAAGAATAGAACTATGATACTTTACGTTTGCACGCAAATCTGAATCATGAAGAATAAAACCACCACCTTGACTGAGTCAATAAGTGTGATACTTTACCTTTGCACACGAAGCTTGTGAAGGTCAAAACTTGTATCATGACTGCAGTCATGATACATATACATATTGTGACCTATATCGCTGAAGTCGATAATCATGATATTACCATGCATTGTGTGTTAAGTGTTAAAATAGTAATATGAAACGATGTCATTATAATTAGAAGTTGATTGTTATCAAATGATTATTATAATGGAAAGACATGACCCTACGTAACTGTTCAATCACGTACGGTCATGTCCTTTCACAATAATAACCATTCATTCTTCTACTTATATGAGATCATATTTGTTGTTTAGAAATCAATCACAGTGGCAATTATCTAATCCAGCATAAGTTCAATTAGGAAAAAGCATTACATTTATTCTTTATTCTGATCTATATTCTTTAACACCCTACCCTGCAAAATGTATGCAAAATGTGGAAGTATAGACAAAGGCCAAGGAACTTTTTGACAAAATGCATTTAAGAATCATGGTTTTATGGAATGCCATGATTGCAGGATAATCACAAAATATACTTGCTGAAAAGGCTTTTAGAAAATTTCAAGCAAATGCAATCAACATGTGTAAAATCAAATCTGACAACCTGTCAGCATCCTTCTTGGATATTGCCAAAATGGGAGCTTTGGAATAGGGTATGGACATCCATCAAAGCATAATGATAGGGGTCTTGACAGCAACATTGCTTTTTGATTTGGATCCTAAAAATGCTTTTTGAAAAATTATTGAGGTTGATGGGTATCTTGACAAAGATGGACAATAATTTTAGGCTTCACAAGACTAGAAATGTGAATTACTTGACTTGATTAGGCTCTTTTATCTATAATGATTCATCACTTGAAGGAAAAGAATCAAGAATTATGCTAATCATGTCATCCTCTTATTCCAAGATATCATCATGAGTAGGGAAAACTTTGGGAGAGGGATCAACAATATCACTTATTGATTCATTGCTAGCAACAATGTCATTTAGGTACATGAAAGGTAAAATAGCATTAAGAAAAGTATTTATAATATTATCATCTTGCACTAAAATATCCTCATGGTGAAGGTACATTTTAGGTGAAGGATCAACATGATTCATAAAAAATTCATCTTTAGGAAGGGGATTTTTTAAAGAATTATTGATAATCTCTTGCATCAGAATGTCTTCATAGGTAGGAGAATATTTACAAGAAGGATAGAGTGATACACGGGATGCTAGGACACTATCACATCTATGAAATATATGCATCATGAAACTGTTTGAAAATAAAAAGGAAACAATTTTCTTTTTTCAAATGATAAATATGCTAAATGCGTGATGTAAGTGGTAAAGTGTGCAATTTTAGGACTATTGAACCAATCCAAGTACACAAACCATAGATGAATACATCTAGATTTTAAACAATTAGGACAAAATCAAATCTAAAACTAAAAATAAAAAATTATGCAAGTGTAAGACACACCAAGTTCACCAAAATGAAATGGTGGAAAATGGAGTCCTCTAAACTAAACATGTAAACTACAAACTATTGGTGAACGACAAGGAATAAAAACTCTCTGTTTCTATGCAATTCCATCCATTCTTGGAAACTCAATTTGATGAGTTTGATTTTCAAATGAATTGATAGGGTTTGTTATTCAAAATTATCTACTTTGAATGAGTTTCATTTTGTAGTGAGACTGCTGTTGCGACAGTTGTTTATCAGACAACATTTCTTGTTTTAGTTTTCTATTACCGTAGGGACTAAGGAATAAAGAGGAACATTCCATGAATATGAAGGCCTGATATTCATGGAATGTCAATACTTAACTTGTAATATATGTTGCTATTAACATTAGATGTGCAGGATTAAACAAACAACGTGGGTACAGTCAGAACAGTAAAGAAATACAATGAAGATGGTGGCTCGGGTGTGATAGTGGATGATCTGTCCACATAAGATATACATTTTATGATTTGGAATAGTTTATTACATTGAATTGAAGGTGATTCAATCACCGATTGGAGGTGGAAGTGTGTTGCTACATGAGATTGAAGATGCCCTAGAAAGTAAGGGTTTAGAACCAAAAATTGGAGTTTCTAGTGTTGTAGAGCCCTCGAGGCTAATTCCTCCTGTATATGGCCATTTTAAGACATAAAGAAATACAATCTAGGATTTGGGACTGTATGGAGACCGTTGTGTAGTACTTCCTTTATTAGATTGAGCAAATTTCATGCATTGGAATAGGATAACTGTTATGAATAGGTGTTGAGTTACCCATTAGGGCCACGACTTCATGGCAAAGCTGACACAATGTGTTGAGTTTGTCCTGACAGAATGTCATGGGATAGAGAGGAATAAACATAATGCATGCAAACTATTTATCAGTTAAACGTGAATGCACAAAAACTAATAACATGAATGCATTGGAGTTACTACAACACTGCCAAAATATCAGTTAAACTTGCTATGCTATCAACCATAAGAAATGAAAAAAAATAGAGAAGGAACGTACTCATAATTCACAATCCTAATTTGCGTGCTCTGTAAAAGTGAAAATGTGAAAATGAGAATTGAAATGTTCTTTTTAAGTAATATGCCCGTATTCATCAAAATTTTGATGAACACGGGCATGGTTTAAAAAAAAAACAAATTTTTCCTTCTATACCCCGACCAACCTAAACCATTTTCATTAACGGTCAAAAATAACGGTTGAAAAATGATGTCAAATGTACTAGTAAGGGTATATATGTAAGATCTTTTCTTTGGAAAATATATGGTGAGAATAAATATGATGTAAAGAGGATTGTAAGAAGCTGTGAGCTTGTGTCTACTAAATGTAGAGCATAGATATACTGGGAAACTTACTTGGAACTAATCAAGAAAAGATAGTTTCTATTAGATAGTTCAAAAGATTATTTATGTCTTCATATACACTTTTTGCGAACAATGAGTTCTGAAGGTGGATTTAACCTTCTTTGGGTAGTGAGCCTGGGTAGTGAGCCCACCCTTCTTTCTTGACTCCTAACAAGGTCTATCCTCTAACAAGGGCTATGTACTGTAATGATTCAATAAGCTCCTAATAGGGCTAGATCTTCTAACATGGATACTATATTCTCAGTATATCATTTGTGGGTGCTAATTCCCACTGAGTTTTTTTTACCTTTAATAGGGTTTCCCCGAGACCAAAATATTGTGTTATTGTGTTGGCATTCATTATTTTCATTGGACCTGATATTGCTTCTATTCAAAGTTTAAAGTTTAATAATCTATCATATAACTAATTCACCCCCCCTCTCAGTTGTATTGTGGACTATTATTCCTAACAATTGGTATGACTAGAGCTATTGGTCCTTAGAGAGAAAGCTTAACAACTTGAGGTAATCTTGGAGATGGCACTCTATAGGAAGGATGGTCCAAAATTTGATCCTAAAAACTTTGACAGTTGGAAGAACAAGATGCAAACTCATTTGCTATGTTTGGGCATTGACTATTGGTTGATCACAAAGAATAAGGTGGCTATAAAGAATGAGAATGACTTTCCATCGATGTTTGATGATGAGAAGAAAGTATTATCTCACAACATGGTTTCTAGAGAAGCATTGATCAATGCACTCTCTGAAGGAGAATTTACTGAAGTTAAAAACTTAGATTCAACACATGAAATTTGGTAGATATTAGAAGCACTATATGAAGGAGACAAATATACCAAGAAAGAAAAGTTACAGAATTGGAAAACAAACATGGAGAAGCTACAAATGAATGATGATGAAAGTATTAGGGCTTATGTTCAAAGGGTTATAGAAGTTGTGGTCGGAATCAGAAACTGTGGAGGTACCTATGTTGAAGTCGAAGAAGTCATTGCAAAGATCCTTAGATCATTGAATCCTGCTTACAAGTTCAAGGCCCTATCAATTCAAGAGACTATACCTCTAACTCCAAACTTTAGCAGAGAGATGTTGATTGCAAAGCTAACTACTTTTGAAGCTGCAAAAATGGGAGACTCTGTACCTAAAGTAGAATATGCATTTAAGGCATCTGTACACAAGAAGATAATGATTGCACTTCCAAGCACCGATAGTGAGAGTTTGAAAGAAGAGCTTGGAGAATATGCTGAGGAATGGGAACAGATAATGGCTGAAGAAAGAAAGATGGATGAACTTGTTGCGTTGATCACTAGAAGAGAAAAGAGAGTTAAGGGTAAATTTGAAGGAAAATTACCTTTAAAATGTTTTTCATGCAATAAGGTTTGTCATTTTGCATCTAGATGTCCTACAAGGGTTCCTAAGTACAAACCTTAGTTTTTTAAATCTAAGTACTCAAAGGATAAAGAATGTTACTATGCTAGTGAAGATATTTCTGATGATGATGATTTAGATTATCTGGAGACCAGATTTGTTGCTATTAGAGATGAAATAGTACATGAGGAAAAGGCTTTAGTGTCACATGTTGATAAGAAAATTGAATGGGTTATAGATAGTGGTTGTTCACATCATATGACTAGAGACAAAAAAAAATTTGTTAAATTAGTAAAGTATGATGGTGATGTTGTAAGGTTTGGAGATAATATTCCTAAATATATCATAGGAGTAGGATCTATTACTCTGGATGGAAAGAATAACACTAGTAATGTACTACTTGTTGATGGAATTAACCATAACTTGTTGAGTGTTGGATAGTTGATGGACAAAGAGTTTCAATTACAATTCTATAATGGTAAATGTTTTATCAGAAGTAAGGAAGGAAGGCTGATTGCAACTGGTACTAAATCTAGAGGTAATGTATCTGAATTAAATACATCTGGAGCTTCCTGTTTTATTGCGAAGGTAGATAACAGTTGGTTATGGCATAGAAGATTTTTTCATGTTAATTTTGATAACATTATGAAGGCAAGCTTGACTAATGTAGTAAGAGATCTATCAAACATTGTCAAACCATCTAATACTATATGCAAAGAATGTGTTATGGGAAAATAGAGTAAAAGCAATTATAAAAGCAAAGCATATACATCAAAGGGAAAGTTGGATTTGGTACATATAGATCTATGTGGACCTACAAGGACAAAATCATACTATGGTGAAAGGTATTTTATACTTTTTGTTGATGATTTTTCTAAAATGATGTGGGTTACTTATTTAAAAGAAAAATTAGAGGCATTTGATAAATTCAAGATATTCAGAGAAAAAGTAGAGAATGAATCAGGTTTAAAAATAAAATGTTTGAGGTCAGATAGAGGTGGAGAATTTACTTCAAATCTATCCAACTCATACTATGAAGAATATGGAATACAAAGATAAATATATGCTCCTAGGAATCTATGATAGAATGGAATAGTAGAGTGAAGAAACATGACTATACTTGATGTTGCTAGGACAATGTTGCTTGAAGGAAATGTATCTCATATGCATTGGAGAGAGGCTATTGGGACAACAGTGTACACACTAAACAAAATTTAGATCAGAGAAGGTACAAGAAAGAATCCTTATGAATTATGGTTCAATCATACTCCTACTATAAAATATTTTAGAATATTTGGTAGTAAGTGCTATATAAAGAGAGATGATGAGATAGGAAAGTTTGATGCTAGAAGTGATGAAATAATTTTTCTTGGCTACTCTACTAAGAGTAAGGCTTACAAATGCTTTAATATGAGATTGAGGAAAATAATTGAAAGTCACAATGTAAAGATAGATGAAAGGTTTCAGATACAAGAGAGAATGTATGACTGTGATCAGGATATAGAGATCAAAGAGGTTGCTGCTGAATAAGAATAAGAAGAAATTGTTGAGACTAAATGTGAAAAAGAGATCTATGATAATGACACTAATAAGGCTGCTGAGGTTCCTAAAACTCTGAGGTATGTAAAGAACATCATCTTGAGAAGCAAATTATTGGTGATACAAATAAGGGAGTACTGACTAGATCAAAGGTTAGAGAAGAAGTTTGTTTAATTTCTCAAGTTGAACCAAATAATACAGATGAAGCTTGTAGAGATGAATCTTGGATAAATGCTATGAAAGAAGAATTAGATCAGATAAAGAAGAATAAAACTTGGGAATTGGTTCCTAGACCTAAGAACAAAAATGTGATAGGAACTAAATGGGTTTTTAGAAACAAAATGAATGAAGAAGGGGTTGTTGTAAGAAACAAAGCAAGACTAGTATGTAAAGGCTACTCACAACAAGAAGGAATAGAATTTGAAGAGACATTTTCTCCTGTTGCCAGAATAGAAGCTGTAAGATTATTCTTGGCTTATGCTGCACATAAGAATTTCAAGGTGTATCAGATGGATGTAAAATCTGCATTTCTGAATGGGGATCTTGAAGAAGAAGTATATATAAAACAACCTGATGGATTTCCTCTATGCGAAGATGGAGACATGGTATGCAAGTTGAAGAAAGTTTTAAATGGGCTGAAGTAAGCTCTAAGGGCTTGGTATGCAAGGTCAGACAAGTACTTACCTTAGCTTGGATTCATAAAAGGTAATGCTGACAGTAATTTTAAGAGCTAGTGAAGATGGAATCTTGATAATAGAAGTCTTTGTTGATGATATTATCTTTGGAGGTAATGATGATCTATGTAAGAAATTTTCTAAGGAAATAGAAAATGAATTTGAGATGTCCATGATAGGTGAAATAAAATTCTTTCTTGGAGTGCAAATAAATCAGAGCAAAGATGACATTTTAATTTCTCAAACTAAATATCTTAAAGAAATGTTGATTTTTTTTGGAATGGAGGACTGCAAACCGATTGACACACCCATGGTGACTAGTAATAAGCTAACAGTTGATGATGAATCAAAGTGTGTTTTTGAAACCTTGTACAAATCAATGGTTGGAGGATTATAATATCTAACCCACAATAGACCAGATATTGCTAATGTTGTTGGAATTATGGCTAGATATTAGGCAAAACCCAAAGAAACACACCTAGCTATTGTGAAAAGGATACTGAGATATCTAAAAAGAACCATAGACTATGGCTTATGGTATGATAGAAATGATAGCTTTGAACTTCATGCTTATACTGATGTTGATTGGGTAGGAAACATTGATGACAGAAAGAGTACTAGTGGTGGTGCATTTTTCCTTGGGAAAAAGTTATTTTCTTGGCTAAGTAAGAAGCAAGATCATATAGCACAATCTACTGTTGAATCTAAGTATGTTGCTACTGCTATAAATTGCACTCAAATTGTTTGGATGAAACAAATGCTGAAGGATAGAGGACTAACTTTTGATGAGCCAGTGGTTATCCATTGTGATAACACCTGTACAATGAATATGTCAAAGAATCTAGTGATGCACTCTAAAACTAAATATATTTCTATCAAATATCACTTCTTGAGAGACAAGGTGGCAGTGAAGGAAATAAAATTGGAATATATTAGTACAAAAGAGAAGATTGTAGAAATCTTCACAAAGCTACTACCAAAAGATACCTTTGAACATATTAGAGGTATGCTTGGGGTTCAGGCCCCTCCTAGTTAGAATTAAATGATGTAGAGATGCATCCGTCTAGAGGTTTTCAGAACCTTAGCATATTCTAGACTGTATGTAGGGATTAATCCTCAAGGGGAGTGATCGTGGAAGAAAGATGTTGGAAAACAGTTGATGACTCATGACACCCTTTTCCATTGTTGTCAAAGGGGGAGTGTTTCTATGAGAAAATCCCTACTGTATGGGGAGATTGTATGTAATATTGTTTGGTTGCAAAACCTTGGATTGATATAACTTTGGGATGATGGATTTTCCCATATGTTGACATCAATGCCAAAGGAGGATATTATTGGACATTGCTAATGCATGGGGTGGTGATTGATACATTTAATATGTTTAATCACTATGTTACTTAATGGGAATTCATACTATTTTCATTTGTGGTTTGTCACTAATGTCAACATATGTCTCTGTGAAGAGTACAAGCTGATTATGACAGTGTACAAAAATTGTACGAATGTTTCAGAATGTGTGAAAACAAGTGAGAGTACAAGAATATGTTGTGATCTTATATCCAAGATTGCATCATGTAATGTTCCATATTGAGAGAGTTACACTTGTTTTGGTAAAGACTAGTCACTAGATAGAAACAGTGAAAGCTGATAGAGTGAGTTTCTATATTTTTGGTATATCTTATAGAAGTTATGGATTTGGTACATGTGAGTTTGGGAGATGAAAGACAAGGCACTGAAGGAGGTTCATTGGTTAGCACAAGGTACAAAATGCTGGATGACATCAGATGTGGTGTGTGATCTGGAGAAGACTTATTTAGGAGCCAACTTCAGAAGTGTAGCGTGCATTTTGTTTTGTAAATATAAATTAAGGATGTCCATCCTTAATTGTTGTAATGGAATCATTGTATACTTGTTTTACGTACTGTGTATCTTAGAAATAGTTTATGTATATAGGAAAGCCTAATTGGCTAACATGATCATGTAGAATATAATAGGGTATATATGAAAGATCTTTTCTTTGGAAAAGATATGGTGAGAATGAATATGATGTAAAGAGGATTGTAAGAAGCTGCGAGCTTGTGTCTGCTGAATTTAGAGTAGAGATATACTGGTGAACTTCATTGGAACTAATCAAGCAAAGAAATTTTCTGTTAGACAATTCAAAATATTGTGTATGTCTTCATATACACTTGTTGTGAATAGTGAGTTCTAAAGGTGGATTTAACCTTCTTTGGGCAATGAGCCTGGGCAGTGAGTGATGAACTACAACTGATTGAATATGAACTGAAGAACAATGATTAGAGATCATCGAGTACTAAAATGATATGTAAGATGATTAAATCAATTAATATGTTTTCGTTGATGTCAATTAGTCTTGACAGTACTTATCATGTTAGTTACAAACATCTGAACATCTGTTGAAGAAGAAAAGATGAAGAACAGAGATATCTACATGAGGAAAAGATGAATATAATAGAGAGAAAAAGTAAACATTGGGTAACTTTTTTTGATGAGGCTATGACTGTATATTGTTGACTTGAGCATGTTACTTTAATCTATCTTGAAGAAGAGATTTGAATTTGAACAAGTCAATGTGGTTGGTAATTAAAGATTTCTATATACACTGAGCCAGTGTAGTGTATACCGGGTGACAGTATTAACTGAGCTAGTCTAACTAGTTATTATCAATGTATTTTTGTATTAACCGAGTATGGATGAAAACATTAAATGCTAAGATCAGCTAACTAAATATGATAAGCTAGATATTGTTATGATTCCAAGGTTAAGGATGAATTTTGTTATGAGATCCATGTCTGACAAAATTCAAAGATGATCTAAAGGATGAGATTGAAACATGTTATGAACACATCTACCAAGGAAGGTTTAAGAAAAAAAATGGATGAAGGAGATTAAGCGGAAAAATATAATGGTTGATAAGAAAATGTTTTACCTATCTATATAAGAGACATGAGTTTCATTGTTGAAACTATGCCAAAAGAAGGAGACTGCAAAGAATTCGCATGAAGATTGTTTTCATGTATGCCTGATCAAACTGGTTATTGAAGAACCGAGCTGTAGAGTTTTACCAAGTGTCAGAGAATCATTTTTGAGTGAAAGTAAGTTGATATATTGAAGGAAGTGAATTGTTTAATGATTAAAGGATTATTTCTAAGGGCTTAGCATAGATCTGAATAGCTTTAATTGAGTTGTAACTGAATTAGATAATTACTATATCAGTTTAACCATTGATTCAGAAAAATCTCTTAACCGAGTGGACTTGACAGTCTTATGTTCTACCCTATGACATTCTATTGAATGTAAAATGTTATCTTGTTGACCCCATAGTGAATGCTAGTAAGAAGTTAACTATTAGTGATAAATCCTCTAACTAGGTCACACCTAATAGTGTGTATTGTAACCTTTAACAAGGTTGGCTCTTCACCAAGCTCACTTTAGAAGAGTGAATTATTTTGGGTTACAGGTCCCAGGCAGGTTTTCCCTTAATAGGGTTTCCATGTTAAATCATTGTGTTATGTGTTACTTTTTATGATTATTTTGCTATCATACTATACATACTGCATAACTAATTTAATCAGTAATCACATTTGGATATGTTACTAGTAATCGATAAATAAAATAGACAAATTGAAATTATATGTTACCGAGCTACATAATTTGGTTGAATTATTTTGAAAAGTACATCTTTGTATTTGGGACTGTAGGATAGCTGATCTAACTGATTGAACCCCCCTCTCAATTATTCTAATAATTGGTATCAGAGCATTTTGGTTGCTTGGAAGAAATTTTTAAGGACTTGAGTAGAAAGATCACAAGATGTATAAGAGGGAAGTGCCAAAGCTGAACAAGGATAACTTTACTACATGGAAAAGCTAGATGAGACTTCACATACCTAGAATTGGAGATTTTACAATAGCTTTACTGGAAAATGGATACATACAACTGAATGTTGGACCTCTAACTCTTGATAAACTGAAAGACAAACATGAACACAACATTACTATGATAGAGATTACTACTGCTCTATCTAATGCTAAATTTGAGGATGTCAAAGATTGCACTACAATGAAGCAGATGTGGGATAAACTTGCTCTAGTTCATGGTGGTGATGTGAATGTGATGAGAGCCAGAGCTGAAAGCTTGAGAGGCTAATTTGATGAAATGAAGATGAAGGAAGGAGAGAACATCACACAATACTCTAACCAAATCAAAGAGGTAGTCAATGCTATGTGAGGAGCTGGAGGAATTATTGATGAAGAGACTATGATAAGTAAGATAATAAGAACCTTTTTGCCTGTCTATGCAATCAGAATATCTGCTATTCATGAAATGAGGTCTGCATCTAATAGAACTCTTACTCTTGATAGTTTGATTTGAAAGTTAACAACTTTTGAGCTGAATAATTTTGATAATAGTGTTGTACCAAGTGTTGAATCTACTTTTATGTCATCTCTTAATATTGGTAAATCTAGCAGTAAGCATAATATAAAGAATGAAAGTGATAGTAACACTGATGATGAGCTTGATGAGCTTGAAGCATTAATGGCCCAAAGACTACAAAAAGGTAAAGGAAGATATAAGGGAAAGTTACTTTTAGCTTGTTTTAATTGTAATGAAGTTGGCCATATTGCTATTAGGTGTCCTAATAGGAAAGAAGAAGATAAAGACTGAGCTGGTGATGGAAAATTTTGTAGAAGGAATAACAATTGGAATAATAGAGGAAACTGACAGTACAACAAAGACAACCAAGATTACAGACATAAAGGTAAGAAGGCTTGTTACCTTGTTGATAATGATGATGACACCGACACCGACACTGATGATGATGTTGAGGTAGTATTTATTGAAATGAAAGATGATTCAGAAGAAGAGGAAAGGTATGTAGAAACAACACTTATCTCTAAAGTTAGTAAGAATGATAATTGGATCATAGATAGTGGTTGTACACATCACATGATTGGTGATGAAGATAAGTTTGAACATCTTGAGTATTATAATGGAGGATCAGTAAAAATGGGATATGATACACCATGTATGGTAAAAGTAAAAGGATCAATCTTGCTGAATGATAGAATCATATGTGATAATGTATACTAGGTAAAAGGACTTAATTACAATTTGTTGAGTGTAGCACAACTAAATAAATTAGGTCATCGAGTTGCATTCGAGAGCAAGAAGGTGAAAATCTATGATGAAAATGGAACACTTGTTGGTACTGGAGGACAATCAAAATGTAACTTATTCTATCTTGACAATGCTGAGACTTCTTGTTCACTAGTGAAAAATGAAGATGCATGGTTATGGCATAAGAGGTTATGTCATGTAAATTTTGATAACATGATTAAGATCAGTAGAAGGAGAAAAGTTAGGGGATTTCCTAAACTTGCAAAACCTGATCATGTTATGGCCATCAATGTTAGAAAGGAAATATGACCAAATCTAGTTTCAAAAGTAAGGACTATTCATCTAAAGGAATTTTGGAGTTGGTTCACACTAACTTATGTGGTCCTATGAGAACTGAAAGCAACTATGGTGATAGATACTTTATTTTATTTGTTGATGACTATACTAGATTGATGACTGTTATGTTCTTGAAAGAAAAATTTGAGGCATTCAAATTGTTCAAATAGTATAAGGCTAAAGTTGAAAAAGAAACCGAGAAAGTATTGAAATGCTTAAGGTCTAATAGAAGAGGTGAGTTTATTTATGATGAATTCACTAACTACTGTAATGAGCATGGAATCAAAAGGCAGGTTTCTGCACTAAGAACACCACATCAGAATGGAATTGCTAAAAGAAGGAACTGCTCAATTGTTGATTGTGCTAGAACCTTGATGATTGAGAAAAATATTGCACAAATGTACTAGAGAGAATTAGTTAGCACTGCAGTATATGTCCTGAACCAGTTTCAATTGAAGAAAGACACAAACAAGACACCTTATGAGTTATGGTTTGGATACACACTGAGTGTAAGTTATTTTAGAATCTTTGGTAGTAAGTGTTATATTCTGAAAGATGATAGGAATGGTAAATTTGACTCCAAAGGTTATGAAGGTTTATTCTTAGGTTATTCTTCTAAGAGTAAAGCTTATAAATGTTTGAAAAAGGTTACTAATAAGATGGTTGAAAGTGCTAATGTAAGAGTTCATGAGTTTTCTAAAAAGAATGATGAAGAAAGTATGAAGGAACTGAAATACTATGGTAGGTTTACTTATGTTGAAGATCTAGAATATCTACTGAAGCCACAAGATGAGTCTACCGAGCATCACAAAAATGCTACCGATGGTCAAAAAATGCAAACCGAGAATCAGGAAGAAGCTACCGAGCAGGGAAATGAACCTGAATTGAATGATGAATAGAGGAGAGAACAACTGCTAGCAAAATTTGTTAGAAGACACCATATAGAGAATCAAATCATTGGAAATAAGCAAGCTAGCATGATGACCCAAAGTAAGTTAAGACAAAATACATGCTTAGTTTGTGAGTTTGAACCAAAAAATGTTAGGGATGCACTTGAAAATGAGGAATGGATAAATGCTATGAATGAGGAAATTGAACAAATTGAAAAGAATAAGATGTGGACATTGGTACCTAGATCGAAAGATAAAAATGTTATTGGTACTAAGTGGATTTTCCGGGATAAATTGAATGAGAATGGAGAAGTTACAAGGAATAAAGAAAGACTTGTTTGCAAGGGATATGCATAAGAAGAAGGTATAGATTATGGATAAACCTTTGCACCTATTGAAAGACTTGAAGGAGTTCAGATATTACTTGCTTATGCTACACATAAGGGATTCAAGGTATATCAAATGGATGTGAAATCATCTTTTCTAAATGGAATTCTTGAAGAGGTCTACATAGAACAACCAGAAGGGTTTGTTGATCCAAATTAGAAAGACATGGTATGTAGACTACACAAAGATTTATATGGACTAAAGCAAGCATTGAGGGCATGGTATGAAAGACTACATGCTTATCTTATTAGTATTGGATTTGTAAGAACTAGTGAAAACAATAATATGTATAAGAAAGGAGATTCTGATGATAACATTTTGATTGCTACAATATTTGTTGATGATATAATCTTTGGTGGACAAGATCAGATTTGCAAATCTTTTGTTGATGAAATAAGAAAGGAATTTGAGATGTCAATGTTTGGAGAGATTAAATTCTTTCTAGGTTTGTAGATTATACAATAGAATGATGGGATTTTCATCACATAATTAAAATACATTAAAAGTATTGAAATTTTTTGGCATGGAGGATGCTAAACTAGTAGGAACACTGATGGTCACTAGATGTAAATTGACAAAGGATGATGAATCTACAGAGGTAAATCAAACATTGTATTGATCTATGATTGGGAAACTGATGTATGTTGTACATAGTAGGCCTGATATTGCATAAGCAGATGAGATTGTGGCAAGATTTTTTGCCAATCCTAAAGATTCACACATGGTTGCAGTTAAAAGAATTTTGAGATACTTGAAGAAGAATGAAGAATATGGTTTATGGTATTCTAAGGAAGGAAAATTTGAACTAATAGTTTACACCGATGCATATTGGGCTGGAAACATAGATGATTGAAAGAGCACAACCGATGGAGCATTATTTTTAGGAGATAGGCTTGTGACTTGGATAAGCAAGAAACAAGCATGTATCTCTCAGTCTACTACTAAAGTAGAGTATGTTGCTACTGCTACTACAAATTTCTCTAATATTGTGTGGATCATAGAATTGTTGGAAGGAATGAATGAGGTAATCACTGAGCCAGTGATTATATATTGTGATAAAACTAGTGCTATAAACATTTTAAAGAATCTTGTGATGCATTCTAAAACAAAGCACATATCTATTAAGTATCACTACTTGAGGGAAC
This sequence comes from Chamaecyparis obtusa, assembly GCA_027943335.1. Classification (NCBI taxonomy): domain Eukaryota; kingdom Viridiplantae; phylum Streptophyta; class Pinopsida; order Cupressales; family Cupressaceae; genus Chamaecyparis; species Chamaecyparis obtusa. Next base: position 3,246,246 of record BSBK01001703.1, read on the forward strand.
AAGTTCAAGAGAAGCAAGTGAAACTAGAATTTGTAACATCTAAGGAACAACTTGTTGTTATCTTTACTAAGCCATTATCAAAGGACACATTTGAATATTTAAGGACTAGAATTGGGGTTCGTCCCATGTTTATTGGTTACTGAGGTGATCAGAAGGTTGCATCAACCTATGCTTATTAGAAGATCATTCATGTTGATGCACATAGCTCACACTTTGGATTTTGTCTAAGGTTGTGAAAGATTGTAGAGACTAGAACATAAATTTTTTTATATGTACACTAAAGGTTCCTGATTGGATGATATGCACTAAACAATAGAGAATTACTTGGCTATTTAGAGTTTTTTTCTTTGGCATTATTGTCAAAGGGAGAGAGTTTGGATATGAAAATGTAATGAAACATAAAAAGGAGAGAGATTAGAGAAAGGGAGAGAACAAGAATCTAAGAACTGAAAAAGATCAAATCTGCAGGGAGAGTTTGCATGAAATGTTGTTATGTTTTGTAGTGATTAAACATATTAAATATCAAGCTAGGGAGAGCTTACCGAGCTACAAAATTTACTTACATAGTTTTAGAATACATGTTTGGTATGTGTATACACCTAAAAATGGTCACCTAGACTATTAGCCCCTTTTGCTAAATCATAAATTGCTTATTCTTGATCAAATCCTAGCTTTATCATTTATTCGATTATTTTCTATGGGCTAACCATTTTATCCTAAGTATTTATTTATTTAAAAGGAATATTTCCTCCCCTTTTAAATAAATAAAAGCCCCCACTTTTCCTCTTATTCTAAGTTGCACAAATAAAGCATTATTCTTATTTTATAAAAAGAGAAAAGCACTTTTTGTCTCATATGGACATAAAGTCAACTCTTATTTTCCTATTGGAGGATACTTGTGCACATGGATTGCTCCTCTTTCAAGCTCCACCATTGATTAAATCTTTTGCCTCTTAATCTCCATGGTCCATTCCTCCTCATTTCCTTTAAAAGGAGAGCTCTCTTCTTCATTCTAGATCCCCAACTTTTTATGCTAACTTTATGCTGCAGGATTTCTAGGTCACTTTGGAGCTTTTGAAGATTTGGAGCATTCTTAGCATCTACATCTCATTCTTTCATTCTAAATCTCATTCTTGCATTCTTAGCTTAGCTTCATATTTATGCTTTCTTAGATTAGCTTCATGTCTATGCTCTAGATTAGCTCACATAGATTAATTAGCTTGGGTTGTAACACTTGCATATTTCCTTTCATAGCTTAGCTTGCATTCTCATTTCTAGCATAGCATTGCATTACATTTTCATTCTTGATTCTTGAGGATATTGGCATTCTTTCCCTTGTCTTCATTGAATCTCCCATTGCATGGTTTACTAGCAAGGTTAGAGGCTAAATAGCTCTAGCTGAGAGCATTCTTAAAAACCCTTGCACTCCATGCCTAGGGAGCTATGGATCGATTTAGTGAGGGCTCATTCTTGAGTTTCTTTGCATGTAATGATCCATAGAAGTGTGACACATTTATAGCACACAGTATGTGTATGGCATCTTTTCATATTTCTTGTATTTCCATTAATGCCAAAGGGAGAGATTGATGAACTACAACTGATTGAATATCCAAATGAACTAAAGAATAGTGATTAGAGATCACCAACTACTGAAATGATATGTAAGATGATTAAATCAGTCAATATGTTGTCATTGATGTCAACTAGTCTTGATAGTACTTATCATATTAGTTACAAACATCTAAACATTTGTTGAAGAAGAAAATATGAAGAACAAAGATATCTACATGAGGAAAAGATGAATATGATAGAGAAGGAAAAGGTAAACATTGGGTAACTTATTTGATGAGGCCATGATAGTATATTGTTGACTTGAGCATGTTACATTAATCTATCTTGAAGAAGAGATTTGAATTTGAACAAGTCAATGTGGTCGGTAATTAAAGATTTCTATATACACCGAGCCAGTGTAGTGTATACCGAGTGACAGTATTAACTGAGCTAGTCTAACTAGTTAACACCAACACAATCCTGTATTAACCGAGTATGGATGAAAACATTAAATGCTAAGATCAACTGACTAAATATGATGAGATGGATATTGTTATGATTTCGAGGTTAAGGATGAAGTTTTTTATGAGATCCATGGTTGACAAAATTCAAAGATGATCTAAAGGATGAGAATTGGAACATGTTATGAACACATCTATCGAGGAAGGTTTAAGAAGCAAAATTGATGAAGGAGATTAAGCAGAAAAATATAGTGGTTGATAAGAAAATGTTTTACCTATCTATGTAAGAGACATGAGTTTCATTGTTGAAACTATGCTGAAAGAAGGAGGCTGCAGAGAATTCACGTGAATATTATTTTCATGCATGCCTGATCAAACTAGTTATTGAAGAACTGAGCTGTAGAGTTTTATCGAGAGTTAAAGAATCATTTACTGAGTGAAATTAAGTTGAGATATTGAAGGAAGTGAATTGTTTATGATCAGAGGATTATTTATAAGGGCTTAGCATAGATCTGAATATCTGCAATTGAGTTATAATTGAATCAGATCATTATTGTATTAGTTTAACCATTGACTCAGAAAAATCTCTTAACCGAGTGGACTTGACAGTCTTATGTTCTACCCTATGACATTCTATTAAATGTAAAGTGTTATTTTGTTGACCCCATAGTGAATTCTATTCAAAAGTTAACTGTTAGTGATAAATCCTCTAACCAGGTCACACCTAACAGTGTGTATTGTAACCTTTAACAGGGTTGGATCTTCACCGAGCTCACTTCATAAGAGTGAATTATTTTGGGTTACCGGTCCCATGTGGTTTTTCCCTTAACAGGGTTTCCATGTTAAATCATTGTGTTATGTGTTACTTGTTATGATTTTTTTCTATCATACTTTACATACTACATAACTAATTTAGTCGATAATTACATTTGGATATGTTACTGGTAATCGGTAAAGAAAATAGACAAATTGAAATTATATGTTACCGAGCTACATAAATTGGTTGAATTATTTTGAAAAGTACATCTTTGTATTTGGAACTATAGGATAACTGATCTAACTAATTCACCCCCCCTCTTGGTTATTCTAACAATGAGCCCACCCTTCTTTCTTGACTCCTAACAGGGTCTGTCCTCTAACAAGGACTATGTACTGTAATGATTCAATAAGCTCCTAACAGGGCTAGTTCTTCTAACAAGGATACTATACTCTCAGTACATCATTTATGGGTGCTAATTCCCACTGGGGTTTTTTTACCTTTAATAGGGTTTCCCCGAGACCAAAATATTTTGTTATTATGTTGGCATTCATTATTTTCATTAGATTTGATATTGTTGCTATTCAAAGTTTAAAGTTTAATAATCTATCATACAATTGATTCACCCCCCTTCTCATTTGTATTGTGGACTATTATTCCTAACAAAAGAGAGGAACAAAAGTTTCCACCGAGCTCCCTAAACCGAGAAGGAGAAGAAAATTGATAAGAGGAAAGGATGATATAGATTCAAAAGATGAAGATAATAATCAATTTTGAGTTGTGATAAACAAGGGACTCCAAATAATTGATGAAATAGTTGAAGGAATAAAGAAGACTAGAGGACTAGGTATTCCTAAGCTTAACAAGTATTCTAACCTAGGAACTAAGGATCAAGATAAGCTAGAGGAAGAAATCATAGGTATGATGATAAAATTTAAAAGAGTTCCAGTAGAGTTTCCAAATAGTATAGCGAAGGAACTATATGATAAAGTGTCTACAAAATGAACATATGTACTTTAGATAGAGAAGAGACTGAGAGAAAGGTCACTAATTCTATCCAAGCTACATTTCATTATTCTTGAGATTGATGCTACTTTGCAACAACATTCAGGCAAATTTTTGATGAAGGAAAGAGCATTAAATATTCTTCAAGGAAAAATACAAGAGGTAGATGATGAAAGTAAAAATATTTGGACTAGAATTATAAGTCCACTGGAGAAAATTGAGCCAACTAAACCTGTAATTGACACTGAGAAACCTATACTGAGTACACAAGATGATGTACTAATAGATGTAGATGTTGACACTACACTTGAGATGATTCACATCTCCAAACTAAGAAGCTAGAGGAGAAAATAAATGATGAAGATTTCATCACTACTATTGAGAACGTAATGGAAGTTAATCCAAAGATGCTGAAAACACTGGGAGAAGGATAAATATTGATTGAAGACATAACAAAGGAGACCCTGATGATGAAGCCAATGAAGATGAAGTGATAACTACTGCTACCAAGAACCTCAAAGAAGAAGAAGACACTAGGGTAGCAAGAGAAATGATACTAGGTAATTTACCTTTTCTGGTACAAGATATAGATATAGATACTAAGCATGACACTAAGGAAGTTTCACTTGAGAAAGAAATATAAACATTTGAAGACAAGGGTGAAGATGCAGGTAAAGAGACCAAGCATTATGGTGAAGCTTCACAAGGTGAAGAGCACACCGAGACCACTAATGAAAAAGAAACTAATCAAGGAACACATGAGGAGAACACAATAGAAACTTCTACTATAAGCACAAGGCCACAAGCACTAACACCACATATTGTAGAATGTACAACAAGGCAAGACAAAGAAGAAGAGAAGTCCACTGAGCTAGGAAAGCCAAATCTAGAGTACAAGGCTCAAATTTCAATTGCACAATCCCCCACATCAAGCATGAAAGACAAGAAGAAAAAGATGAAACATGGAGGTAAGGGTCTGGTCACACTTGATGAAGTAATTGAAATTCCTACATGTGACCCGAGGACACTTGACCATGAAGCTCTTAGAAAATATGGAGAGCTATGCACCTAGAAAGTAGTGCAGGAGAAGCTGAAGAAAGAACATAAAAATACTAAGGTGCTAGAGGATGTAAAAGATATCCTAATGCAAGTTGCACTAGATGTCAATATAGATGAAAATGCACCCATCATTGACCAACTTGCACTTCTCACTGATACAATAAATGGACCTACTACAGATGAGGAGAAGATGATAGAAGAATGAGAAGAAAAGAAGACTCAATACAAGTTAATAGAGAAAATCAGCCAAGATGTGGTAGTAAACAAGGTAAAACTTTATAAAATAGTAACCAAGTTAGAAAGATTCATTCAAAAGGTTATTACTATTTTATAGAAGTTATGCACTTTAGACTACTTCACTACCGAGTTTAGTGAAAAGTTAAGAAACTTGATGATGATCTCAAGAAAAGTGCAAATATTCTCATAACCGAGCCTCATACATTTCATGTGCATTATTCAAAAATCACACACATTCAATGATTGAGACTAGATTTAAGGAAAGAAGAGGACAGACTCAGAGAACAAGTAACTGAGCTATAGGTAGAGTTACTACCACACCTTGAGGTGATGCATCAACATGTGAAGAAGGAAAAGGAATTAGTTTCCACCCCAGAGTTATTAGTTACAAAACACATTATTGACATGCATTCATAGGTAGGCCTCAAGAAGATTGTAATAGAACATCTAAAAGAGGAATAGGAAAACCTCATGGAAAAACTTAAGAAAACCCATCAGAATATATTTGATAAGTTGTAAGTACATTTTTGGAATTACTTTCAAAAAAGGGGGAAATATATATATTATATACTATATGTACCTTACACTGTGAGCATGTTCAAACATTTTTGAGTTTGTAAATTTTTGAGTCAAATTTTTGTAATTGGCATACATATATGTTTTTGATACTAATGCCAAAGGGGGGAGAATGTTACTCCTAATTTTATTAAGAGTTGTCATTAGTGTCATACATATAGTCGGTAACTAGAGTAAATAGTTTAGTTGGTCATAACTACAATTATAGTCACTAAGCACTGAGATTACTGAGTATAGTGTTTACTGAGCACACAGGGTTACCAAACACTAGTATTATACTGAGGCACAAATATAACATTTACTGAGTAATCCAGAGTTGACATAAAAGTTTGGAATGACAGAAATCAAGGTGCACAAATTTTACCGAGCTAAAATGGTTTACATAAATCGAGGTAAATATTTTTTGGGAATGAAACATTGATTGGTTATGATCCCTATGCTATTTTGAATTAAGTTATTCATTTAGATTGTTGATCAAGATTTTACAAGATTGTTACACAACCATAATTAGGTCAAATCATTATGATTTAAAGCATTGTCAATATGTCAATTTTATGAGGAGAGAGATATATGAAGTATCCACCACTAGGAGATATATGAAGCTTAGACAGGGTTATGTTGAAAGGATTTTGACATAGTATTCAATTTTATTAGAAACAATTCAAGGATACTGATCAGTACTGAAGGAGACATTCATCAAAGCAAGGTGATTTCATATTTGTACTTAAAGGATCTATTATTCAGAAAATTAAGTTGCTACCACCAAATCAATTTCAGTGTTACTTTATAATAATTGTGGCAGACAAATCTCTTAATAGAGTAGACTTAACAGTCTTATGTAAATCTCTTAACCAAGTGCACACTTGAAGAATGTTGCTAAAATCCTCTAACAAGGTAGATCTTAGCAGATCTTTCATGTTACTCCTATACATAGGGTAAGATCATCAGAAGTGATCAATTTCTATGCTTTAACCGACAACTTTGTCATTGCAGTAGTGAAGCTTTGTGGGTTCCATCCCCACTGTAGGTTTTACCTTCTTACAAGGGTTTCTAAAATATAAAAATCATAGTGTTATGTGTATGAAGTTTCATGTATGCTTATTTGATTAGATTATAAGTATTTACATTTTAGTTATGTTAATGAATGTATGGAGATAGTAAATACTACAATGGGTTAATAAAGGAACTTATCTTTAAGTTTGAAGGGAATTTTTTTTTTAGGGTTACTGATTCACCCCTCCCTTCTTAGTAACTCACCTTTCCATAATCCCAAAATACCTGAGTCACTAGTCGATCAAAGAGAATGTGCTCCCATGTCCACATCTGGAGAACTATGACGCCTGCTGCCATGCTCCTACCTCATCGATAATTGATCTCATGAAGCTCCATATATATATGATAGAGCAGATAGGCTCCCCAACTAAATCTATAAGGATTGGTCAACATATTGTATAATATGCGACCCCATTTGCATTGAAATCCTTTCTGGATACGATCAGGAATAACTACACATTCAATCAACCTGATAAGAATAGATGGAAGGGGGTAGGTCTAGCCATACTACCAAAGCATGTACTCCTAAGTAATGTGTTTATCCATGATAGTATCATTGAAAAAAATGTACCTCAACACCACAATGCCCTCCATTGGATCCTGATCATAGTAAAATAAGTCACTACCTATCAAAAGGTGGAGGATCTGATATATATCCTCTAGTATCACTATGATCTCATTGACCAATTAATGACATGTATTATGATCAAAATGAAATCACTCTACTAGTTCTATGAGTAATATGTGATTCACAAAGATATCAGGTAAGGTAAGGAGCTTCTCCAACCCATAGTGATCGAGCATTGCTAAGTCACATCTGCAGCACAAAACACATAGAAATGCATTAGTAATCAACCAAATGAATCAATACAGATATCAAAAATCAAACACTAGGTATCTTTGAAAGGCTAAAAAGCTACTATGAAAGATATAATATTTTCTACAAAGGAAAAAATTAAATTTTGGTTCATACAATGAGACAGATGACTCCTATATATCGTATGATGAAACTCAAAGAAGGCTACAATAAAATTCCTCAATATGATAAAGTTTCCAATATCATATGATACAAGAGTGCCTACCGTACGATAAATCTCATAAAGCCAGATGATACATATTTTAAAACTAGTTTATTGTATGATAAACCTCAAAGAGACATGCAATAAACTTATTTTATTATACGATAAACTGGGGCACAATGCCTAAAACATTTAAAAACCACTACAAAATGGCTAAACCTTTCAAATCACAAAGAGGAATCGACTACTTATTGGTACACCATATTCCCAGGGTTGGTTGTGGCATCTCTGTAACTCAAATTGGTGATTTTGGACTAGAATCGACATCTTTATCTCTCTAAAGGTCTCTAAGCTCTCAAAAGTCAATTGTAGCAAATGAATTGAAAATGACCCTGTAGGGCCCCTTTTATAGATTTTGACCTAATTTTCAAAGTGCTTAGAATCTTGTAAAAATTGCACCCCTAGCTAATTTCAACATTCTGGATCCACTTTTAGGATTGAAATTGAAAAATGAGTTCATTTACCTAGTCAAATCATAAAGTCAACCCTTCTTAGTCAAACATAGTTGATCGTTGATGCTATCACTTTCCGCTCATTTTTGCCTTCACTTCTTGAACCTCTAAGGTAAATCTTATGAAAATCTATCAAATCTAAGTAATTTCATATTGGTCAAACCTAGTCAAACTTGGTCAAACTTTAGTTAAATCTAGTCATTAGGACCTCAAAATAGCTCTAAACAAGCTCCAAATCTATTATGAATCTATTGGTAATATAATCTTATTAGTGCACTTTCAATCAATCAAATTAGGCTTTAACCTCTCTACCTCATTTTGATTTCAATCCTGAGGGGGCATGATGACATAGAAAATATGCTTCTACAATCAATCCCAATCAACCAATCAATTCAAGCTTCATGGTTTGGGTCATCTCATATTCATTAGGAACCATATCAAGTTGAGATTATCTGAATCTCCCTGAAAGAGTGATCTCGTTGCTTCATATCAGGTCACTCAGACAAGCATCTATTTAATCTCTTGGGGCATAATAGGGTCATCATGAATCATATCAATCTAGTATTTTCTCTCAATCAGGTGATTGGCTTCCTCAGAATCCTTGTGGAGGTAGTTATCTCAAAGCTCTTTGACACAAATTCATTCTCATCACTTCATATCAGACTGGATACTCTGGTCTCACTCATTAGTCTTCACTCAATCAAGTCTGGAGTTGATATCTTTGATCTTCAATTGCTCTTCATTCAATCAAGTTCAAATTTGGTTTCAACATATTATAAATAGTCCCATCACTTTACATCAGGTTGTTCTATGATGTCACTTCAAATCTATTCTTTGAATCAATGCGCTACTCACATATTGATTCAAAGAGGGGAAAATGTAATCACCTAAAAATTTTCTAGTAGAACCTAAGCCCCTAATTTTTATTAAATTTTCTCACAAAAAATTCTAAATCTCAAAGGTATAATTTACTAGACATAATTTGATGACCTACAACTGATTGCATAACTTTATGAACTAAAGAGATAGTGATAAGAGATCACCAAGATATTAAAGTGATATGTAAGATGATTAAATCAGTTAATATGTTGTCATTGATGTCATCTAGTTTTGACTATACTTATCATGATAGTTACAAGCATCTAAACATTTGTAGAAGGAAGTGTTACCCAATTTTTCCTATTCCATACAACTTTTGGCTATAGGCTGATCTATCCAAGGGTCTGCATTTTACCCCTATTGAACCTCTAAGAAATTTCATGGCCTTGTGTCCTGTCCTTTGGTCTCTGCAATTGTTTAACTCCCTGGTCTACAAGCTTTTTATTTGAAAATGTGACCGTTGGAGGCAAAATACCCTAAAAAACCCTTTGGCCTATTCTATTTCACCATTAACTTTTTGGGTCACTTAAGGGTCATTTCCCATGTGCACTTTAAGTGCAGTCAAGTTGCAAGATCTCTATGACCCAACAGAATATCCTTTTACATTTCCTAATTCCATGACTACCCTTTGTTCATGAGATCTCCCAGTCAGAAAGATTTTTCCCTTTTCATTCTGTGACTTGGTGATGGTCCCTTTAGTCGGGTAATCACTTAATGTAATCTGAGGTCACAAATCCATTCAGCGACTAAGAGACTATGTTCACAAGATCTCCTATTCTTGGCGGTCAAGTGCTTAACATCCCACGATTTGGCGAGCGGTTATCTTTTTCTAGCAGTCTCAGCTCTGAGCGGTTAAAGGTGAAGTAAGATCTATGGCTAGCACATGATTTGATGGAATATTCTTGTGCCTTGTGATCATATGTTAGCCATTGATTTTACTTTATTGCCAAGGCTTTGTCAGGTGGGTCCTCATGTTCTGATGTGCTCATTTTTCATTGGCTGGCTAGATGCGGGCCCAAGATTTGTCATTGGGACCATTTTTAGAGAATCTACAGGGGTGATAGCCTTAATCAAGATCTACGGTTGTCTTATAATCACATGGAATATTCTAAGCTTTTACGATTATGAGACAGTCATTTGATCTTCCAAGTGTTCAGGTCGATGTCAGGTGGGTCCGTCTGACATGCTAAGTTCTTATTGGTTGCTGAGTATTACAGGTGGCATCAAAGTGGGTCCAAGTATTTCAAGTGAGGTGGTAGTAAAATGAGATCTATGGCTAGCACATGATCTGAAGGAATCTTCTGAGCCCATGAGATCATGTGACAGCCGTCGATTTGGAATCAGGCCATGAAGGAAGGCTCAGTGGGTCCTGTGCTAGATGGATCTGAGGTGTCTACAATCAACCAATAGTATGATGATAGGTGGCAGGATGGGCCCAAGTTTGTAGTTTCAGTCGGGTTATCACCTAATCAAGTGAGAATATTCTTTTTCATCTAGCAACTATGCGATTTTCTCTTTAGTCAGGCAATCACTCAATCAGAAAGAATATCCTAAGGACTTCAAGCAACTTGGTGATTGTTAAGGTGGGATAAATGTTTGTCGTGTAATTGCTAGAATAAGCCATAGCTAGATAAAACATCAAGAGATTCAGTGACTAAAGGGAAAATAAAAACCCGAGGTTAAATGTAAAGTTAAGGTTAAAAACATAAGTGGTGCTAGGGTAAAATAGAAGATCTGATAGCTATGTTTTAAAAGATAGGTCAGATTTGAATATAAGCCATTGATAGTTAAAGCTTGGCACCACCTATGACCATTTAATCAATTTTTAAATTCAAATATCTAAGAGTACCAGATTTGAACAATTATGGTGAGCTCGAGTTGCAGAGAGGTAGATAGATCAAGGTGGTTTGTCTGCAGGAAGATACAATACAAAGATGGACACGCAAAATGATATCTGATTGGTTGGGATATTTTCATGAGTATTTATGATCAGAATTGACAGAATTAGGGTTCACTGTTATTTTATGAAAATCTATGTAACCCTAGTTAGGTTTTTGCTCCTGCCTGTGTGCAATTAAGGAGATGTATATATTAGTTTTTGGAGCTTTTAAAGCTCAGAGTTTACATTTCGTAAAAGGGATATTTTCTTTTTGAGGAGTTATCTATGACATTCTTTCTGCCCTCTAACTTTTTGTAGTTTGTAACCTTTCATTGATGTTTAGATATTGCAAAGGTATTTTGTGACATTCTTTTTGTCCTTATGCCTTCTTGTCTGGATTTTCTCTTAATGAATTGAGTATATGTATGTTTTTAGTAATATCTTAGGGTTCTTGATCCCTCTTTCTTTCTGCAATTCATGTGTATTCCTATGGATGATTTGATTTGAATGATCTTGTGGGTATACTTCAACCCCCTGACAATCTGTCTCATTCCTATACCTAGTTGTAGAGGTGAATGTTTGTTTGCAGGTCATAGATTGTGTCTAAAATCCTAGGAATGCTATTGTTTGTAAAATTATCTCTTTCCCTAAATAGCCTCTTTCTATTGCAAACCCTTTTATGAAATATTGATGCAAGCCTATTTAGTGAGTTGTGATCTCCTAGACCTAAGTTGTGTACTGATTTCATCCTCTATACTATAATTCATACCATCATTTTAGTGTATCACCTAGTAGGATAGTTTACTTTCAGTTATTTCCCTTTCATGTATTCCTTCTATCCCTTTTCCCCTCAAGAATTTACTTTCCTATCAAGAAGCAAATTAAGGTGATTATCCAAGAGGAACCAGCCTAGAGCTTGGAGGTCTCATCTCAGTTAGTATAGGTCCCACAACCTGGAGATGATTCCCATGTTATAATAGGTTATCAAGACCAAGAGAGCTTGAAACAAGGGTGCAAACTTAGTGTGTAACAATTTTGGCATGCCCGGTGGGATAGTAAAATAAGTTCATTGTTAGAAGATTATGTTATCTCTAATATACTGATTGCATAATATAGACTTTTAGAAGTTTTTCTGTCAAGTATATCTGGTGAATCCACTAAATTCATAGATCCAGGCTAAACTTGTCCAAAGTTTATGAGAAAGGTTGAAACTAGAAGCTCAAAGCCTATTGAATTTTTAGAGTTGCCCTTAAAAAGAGGATACAAAGGTAGATCAACCCAGAGAACATCTCCTGCAAGGAGAGTATAGTCTACACCACCGATACTTCATAAAGGAGACCTTTTCCCTTTCATCTCAGAATAAAAGGAAGATCTCTAACCAAAGATCTAGAAGAAGATTCAAATCTAGTGCCAAATACAACTCACACAGTTGATACTCAACAAATTTTAGCTCCTACAATGGCTAGACTGTTTGCTTTTGCACCTTTCAACCAAGGGAGTCCATTAGTCTTTTCTCAACATCATGATGTGCCCTTGGTGGCACTAAAGAGTCTACCTGCTTTCATAGGTGAGGGACAAACTACAACCTTTAAGCATATAAGAGATGTGACCAATATCTGCAGCATACATAATATACCTCAAGAAGATGTGGCCACCAAGTTATTAGCAGCCTCTCTCAAAGGTAAGGCTCTTGAATGGTTTAGAAAATTAACTGTTGGTTCCATTAATTCATGAGATTCATTAGGGGATGCATTGAGTAAGCATTTTGAGGATAAATTAGACAACTTGTCTTTGGTTGAGCAGTTGACAACCATTAAAAGAGATCCTCAAGAAAAAATGATAGATTATAACAATAGATTGCTCAAGACATGGAATAGAATTCTAGTCTCGGTGAGGCCATCAGCTGACCATGCTTTCCTATACTTCTTGCAAAGTTTGAATGGCCAAATTTATGTTATGATCCAATCTATGGGTGGTACCTCTTTACCCCAAGCTTTTGACATAGCTATCAGGGCTAAAAATTATTTAATCCAGGCTGGCATGATAGCTAGAAGGCCACCCATGCCCATCTTTCCTAGCCTTTAGCCCATTGCACCTGCATAAGTACCCCCATTTAACCCTATTCCCACCATATTAGCACCTCAGGCCAGTACTAGTGGTCAGGAGCTAAAAACAAGTTTCTCTCAAGAGCTGCAAGAGATGAAGAATAGTCAACAAACTAGTCAGCAAGAGATGACAAATTTGCTACAAGCTTTGACTAAAGAAGTCACAAATCTAAAGAGGCAAGAGCAAGGAATCATACCACCCTTTTAGCCACAAGGACAAAGTCCCAATCAATAATATCAAAATCAAGGACAACCTTATCAACAAAATAGGCCATAATACCAAGGATGTTATCAAGGGCAAAGGCAAAATTTTAATCAAAGACCATTCCAACCATACAACCCTATGCCTCTCAATTATGTGAATCTAGTTAGGGACATGGTCCCTAGTCAAAAAAATATGGTTATGGACAATGAATGGTGTTTCCCTTGTAATCAGCCTCATAATCAAGCTACATGTTCAAATGGATGGATGAACCAAGCACTAATGGTTCAAAATGCCTCACAAGCTCAATCAAAAGCTTCTTTCAATGGATCAGTTCCTCAACAAGAACCACAAGATAATGAGTCTTCTCTTTTCAATTGGGAGTAGCAAGACTTTAATGGAGTCATTGGTGAGCCTTCTATTGCTACCAACACAAGGTCAAAGAGAAGAGCTCAAGATATGGAGTGAGCAGACTCTAGGACTAAGGCCACTACATCCACAAAACCAATGTAGCTAGCTACTCCCATCGTATTCAAGAAGGCTCCTGTCATTACAAGCAAAGAAGGCCAGACACTCAAAGAGGTGGAGCCTATTATAGTAAAAGCACAATAAAGAGTACACACTATGACACCTTTCAACATTGTAGACAACATGAAGAAGGTGAACATTACCATGTCTAAGTGGGATTCTTTGGCTATTCCAGGACAACTTGAGATTTTGAAGAAGGCTATGACTAAAATGACAACTCCTCAGCCTACAAAAGAATCTGCAAAGCCAGTGTTGGTCAACACTAATCAAGAAAAGGAGGCTCCAAGTTGCAACTCCAAAGCCAATACCATTCAAGGTAGGAACTCAAAACCACCTCCTTTTTATGTATCTTTAATTATTGGAAAATCCTTAGTACGTAATTCTATGGTAGATAGTGGAGCTACTAGTACTGTAATGCCCAAAAGGGTGGCTGACCAATTAGGACTTGAATATGAACCCCTCCAAAAGAAGGTTACACAACTTGATGGATCCTTAGTTAATACTATAGGTGTGGCTAAGGATACCAGTCTAATCCTTCATGCTAGTCCTAATTTCTCTATCCTACTTGATATATATATTATAGATCTCCCTACTTTATTTTCCATATGTTTGTCAAGGGAGTTTACAGCCAAAATAAGAGGCTACCTTTCTTCTGATTGGTCCCACATGCTTTTTCACACAAGATATGGTACCAAGGTTACCATTAAATCTAAATCATTAGTAGCACACCATATAGAACCATATGTGTCTAGTACCATCAATGCAAACTACCCTATATTTGATGATAGTGATTTCCCAACTATCAGAGAAGCAAGCACTAAGACCAAAAGTATCCCTGATATTTTAATTGATGAACTAGAATCAAAAGAGGTTTTTGAAGCCCAAGAAAATGTTATTTGGGATGCTGGTTTGGGAAGCTATTTGATACAAGAAAGTGGATCCATAGAGCCAAACCTCCTCAAAGAGGACACTGATTCAGAGTGTCAGAGCAATTAGGTTTGGGAATTGTTTTTTGATGGAGCTAGAAGTAGACATGGTTCTGGTTGTGGTGCTATGCTAGTGTCCCCAAAAGGAAAAAGATACTATATAACTTTCAGATTCAGTTTCTCCTGCACTAGCAACACTGTAGAATATGAAAGCCTTGTAAATGGACTGGAGTGGGCTTGGAAAAGAGGTCTCAAAGCCCTAAAATTTTATGGTGATAGTGAGTTAGTAGTTAGTGAAGTGAGAGGGATAAGTGAAACCAAAAATGACACCTTGAGATCATACAAACATAGAGTTTGGAATGCAATTGAAGACTTTTGTGCTTTCAACATTGTTGCTATCCCTAGAAAGCTAAATCAAAATGTAGATAGATTAGCTGCTATTGGATCTCAGTATGAAATTCCTAATAGTATTTCAAAAGAGGAGAACCAACAACATATCAAAGTGATTGTCAAACCTTCTATCCCTGATAATAATACTAATTGGCAAGTGTTTGACAATGATAAGCAAATTCTGCAATTCTTGTTTGAAGAAGATGTCTTCTTAGAGCATAACCAAGATAGATTATTGCAAAACTATGGTGACCAAGTGATACAAATTAAGTCTAATAAAATGCCTAGAGGTCTTGTCACCTTAGAAGTTGTCTTCAACAAAGATGATCAAGTTAAGAAGAATAAAGTTGGCCTGGTAGTTCAATAAGAACATTGTGTTGAATTGGAGTTGGAACCAGGTAAAAGTTTACAATTTGGAAAAGTAAACACTGATTTAGAAAAATGGGCTTATACCCAATTATTCAAGGAATTTAGTGATGTTTTTGCATGGCAATATGAAGACCTTAAAGGTTTAATCCAGCTCTTGCTTAGCACACTATTGAACTAGAGCCTAATGCCAAGCCAGTAAGGCAAAAATAAAGGCCTGTTAATCCCAAGCTTGAGCCACTTATGCATAAAGATGTGCTTAAATTAATAGAAAGTGGTATCATCTACCCCATCCAGCATACTAGTTGGGTTTCCAATCTTGTTCCTATAAGGAAGAAGAATGGGGAGTTGAGGTTATGTGTTGACTTTAGGGATCTTAACAGGGCCTCTTTAAAAGACCGCATCCATTGCCCTCCATGGAACATATCTTACAATGTGTCTCTAGATTCAAGAGATTTTCATTATTTGATGGCTATTCAAGATATAATCATATCATAGTTAATGAGGAGGATCAATATAATACTGCATTTACAACCAAGTGGGGAACCATGGCTTATCAAAAAATGCCCTTTGGTTTGTCAAATGTAGGTGCTACTTTTCAAAAGGCAATGGATATGGCCTTTAAAAGCCTCATGTACAAATTTGTACCGGTCTACTTAGATGACATAATTTTCTATTCTAAACATGTAGTAGATCATATCAAACACTTGAGGAAAATCTTTGAAAGATGTAGAGAGTTTGGGATATCTCTTAATCCAAAAAATGTGTGTTTGTAGTTCATGAAGGAAAATTGCTAGGATATATAGTATCCAAGAAAGGAATTATAGTAGACCCTGAGAGGATTGTAGCCATTCTAGATCTACCATTGCCGCATCATAAGAAAAGTCTCCAATCTTTTATAGGAAAGATTAATTTTGTTAGGCATTTCTTGCCTAATATTGTAGATTTATTGAAACCTTTGATAGCCATGTTAAAGAAGAGTTCAACTTTCAGATGGACTAAAGAAGGAAAAGCTAATTTCTAGGCTATCAAAGAAGCCTTGACAGAGGCTCCTACTCTATTAAACCCAAATTTTAGTAAGGATATTATCCTTTATGCTTATGGAGGTAATGATGCTATATCTGCTATGCTGACTCAAGAAAATTTAGATGAATTGGAGCAGCCTATTGCTTTCTTCAGCAAAGGTTTAGAAGAGTATGAACAAAGGTAATCTTTTGTGGAAAAACATGTACTTACTATGGTGAAGAGCCTTAAAAAGTTCAGATATCTATTGACCCATAAAAAGGTACACTTGAAGGTTACTCATCCAAGTGTCAAATAATTTTTGCTTTCCAAGGACCTAAATGAGAAAAGAGCTAGTTGGATTACCAAGGTAATGGAATATGACATTGATATCCAAACCACCAAGCTGGTTAGAGGAAGAGGTCTTTGTGAGCATTTGGTAGGAGCTGAAGGTTCAAAGAAAATAGAGCAAATAGATGCATCTCTGGTTGTGCATTCTACAGAAGAACATGCCAAGGCATCAGGTTGGTTGCCTAACATGATTTATTACTTGAAGACAAGACAATGTCCTACAAGCCTAGATTCAACAAAAAGAAGATATTATAGATTAAAATCTGTTCCCTTTGTGTTGATAGATGAGGTTCTTTTTAGAAAGGATCTCAATGGTGTCCTTTTAGGATTTATTGATTCATAAAAGATAGCTGATGTCCTATTTGAATTTCATGATCGACCATCTGGAGGTCACTTTTCTCCTAGGACTACTACTTTTAAAATCATGAGGGCCGGATACTATTGGCCATCTATCTTCAAGGATAGTCATGATTATGTGAGAAAATGCATCAAATGTGCCATGTTTGTAGGAAAAGAAAGGCTTGCAGCTCTAACCCTTCAGCCAATTAGAACAGAGCAACCATTCATGAGATGGGGCATAGACTTTGTTGGTATGATTAATCCTCCATCCAGTGCAGGGCACAAGTGGATAATCACTGCAATGGATTATTTCACTAGATGGATAGAGGCAGTTGCCTTGAAAGAATCAAATGAGAGTGCTATCTTAAATTTTTATGATGATATAATTCATAGATTCGACACTCTAGACTCTATAATATCAGATAGTGCATTGGCATTCACAGGCCTTAAAGTCTGAGAATGGGCAATCAAAAATGGCATTTATTTGAATACAAGTTCAAATTACTACCTTGAAGGCAATGGTTTGGCAGAATCAACTAACAAGAACTTGATTAGGATAATCAAGAAAACTCTACAGGATAACCAAAGAGATTGGCATACTAAGTTGAAGTCTGCCTTTTGGTTAGATAGGATTAACCCAAAGAAGATCATTGGGAATTATCCTTATGTATTAGTATATGGAAGAGAGGCTAATTTGTCCATTTCAACTGAATTTCCAGCTTTGGACTTGGCCACTCAATATGCCTTGTTTGAAGAAGGAGATCCCTTACAAATCAGGTATGCTCAGCTCATAGAGTTAGAGGAACTCAGAGACAAATCCATGAAAGATATGGAGTTCCATCAAATACAGACAAAGAAAAGTTTTGATAGAGGAGCCAGAGCTAGAGACTTCAAAGTTGGAGATGTAGTTCTCAAATGGGATGAATTCAGATCAAAACCTGGTAGACATACAAAGTTTGATTCCTTCTAGGGTGGACCATTTGTTATTACAGAATGCAAGGGGCCTAATGCTTTTCATCTATCAACTCTTGGAGGAGATTCCTTGCCCATATCAGTTAACTGATTCCACCTGAAGCCTTGCTTTAAGGCCAATCCTTCCTTGTAAATTTCTATGAATATGTTTCTTGCTTTCTTTCCTCGCTTTCTAGGTTAGTTTTCCCTGCTTTTCAAGAAGTGCTCATGCACAATTTTTTTTGAGCTCCATCCAGGTCTTTCTCTTTGTCATGAATGTTTTATGCTCAAGTGATGACTCCTATGCCCAATGGATCATTTTAAGGCCATTGATCAATGTCTAGTAGGTTGACAACCAGCAGAAATCGCCAAAATGTTAGCCAATTTTTCCTGTTCCATACAAATTTGGCTATAGGCTGATCTATCCAAGGGTTTTCATTTTACCTCTATTGAACGTTTGAGAAATTTCATGGCCTTGTGTCTTGTCCTCTGGTCTCTGCAATTGTTTAACTCCCTGGTCTGCAAGCTTTTTATTTGAAAATGTGATCATTGGAGGCAAAATACCCTAAAAAACCCTTTGGCCTGTTCTATTTCATCGTTACCTCTTTTGGTCACTTAAGGGTTCATGTCCCATGTGTGCTTTAAGCTCAGCCTAGTCACAAGATCTCTATGACCCAACAAAATATCCTTTTACATTTCTCAATTCCGTGACTACCCTTTGTTTGTGAGATCTCCCAGTCAGAAAGCTTTTTCCCTTTTCATTCCATGACTTGGCAATGGTCCCTTCAGTCAGGTAATCACTTAATGTAATTTGAGGTCACCAATCCTTTCAGTAACTAAGCGACTATGTTCACAAGATCTCCTATTCCTGGTGGTCAAGTGCTTAACATCCCACATTCTAGCGAGTGGTTATCTTTTTCTAGCGGTCTCAGCTCTGAACGGTTAAAGGTGAAGTAAGATCTATGGCTGGTACATGATCTGATGGAATATTATTGTGCCTTGTGATCATATGCTAGCCATTGATTTTACTTTATTTCCAAGGCTCTGTCAGGTGGGTCCTCATGTTCTGATGTGCTCATTTTTCATTGGCTGGTTGGATGCGGGCCCAGGATTTGTCATTGGGACCATTGTCAGAGAATCTACAGGGGCACCAACCTTAATCAAGATCTATGGTTGTCTTATAATCACATGGAATCTTCTAAGATTTTGCGATTATGAGACAGTCATTTGATCTTCTAGGTGTTTTGGTCGATGTCAGGTGGGTCCTTCTGACATGCTAAGTTCTTATTGGTTGCTGAGTATTATAGGTGGCATTAGAGTGGGTCTAAGTATTTCAAGCGGGGTGGTAGTAAAATGAGATCTACGGCTAGTGCATGATCTGAAGGAATCTTCTAAGCCCATGAGATCATGCAATAGCCATCGATTTGGAATCAGGCCATGAAGGAAGGCTGAGTGGGTCCTATGCTAGATGGATCTGAGGTGTTTGTATTTAACCAATGGTATGATGACATGTGGAAAGATGGGCCCAAGTTTGTAGTTTCAGTCGGGTGATCACCTAATCAAGTGAGAATATTCTTTTTCATCTAGCGACTATGTGATTTTCTCTTTAGTCCTGCAATCACTCAATCGGAAAGAATATCCTAAGGACTTCAAGCAACTATTAAGGTGGGATAAATGTTTGTCGCATAATCACCAGAATAAGCTAAGGTTAGATATGTATGCACCTTAAAATGGTCGCCTAGACTTTGGGCCCCATTTATTTTATTTATCAACCTTGAATTAGTTTTATCAATAATCAATATTTTCAACAATATCAATTTCTTGATTAAATCTTAAAATTCGATCATATATTAGATTTTTATCCTTGGGCTAACCATTTATTCTAAGCCTTTATTTGATTAAAAGGAATATTTCCTCCCCTTTTGATTAAATAAAAAGCCCACCTTTTCCTCTTATCCTAAGTTGCACAAATAAAGCATTATTCCTATTTTATAAAAAGGAGAAAAGCACTTTTTGTCTCATATGGACATAAAGTCAACTCTTATTTTCCTATTGGAGGATACTTGTGCACATGGATTGCTCCTCTTTCAAGCTCCACCGCTGATTAAGACTTTTTGTCTCTTAATCTCAATGGTCCATTTCACCTCATTTCTTATAAAAGGAGAGCTCTCTCCTTCATTTGCATATACCATATTTTTATGCTAATGTTATGCTGCAGGTTTTAGGTGCATTTGGAGTTTTTGAAGACATTGAAGACTTGCTTCATTGCATCATCTAGTTCATATTTGATTTCATAGTTGCATGATAATGGCATTCTTAGTGTAGATTTCCTTTTATGCAATAGAATAAGCTCACATAGTCTAAATAGGAGGCATTGTAACACTTGTTATTTCCTTCCATAGATTAGTTGCATTGTACTTTCCTTTCATAGCTTAGATTGCATTCTCATTTATATTTGCATTGCATTGCATATTTGGATTCTTGGAGATATTGGCATTGTTGCCCTTGTCTTCATTGTGAATCTCTCATTGTGTGGTTGACTAGCAAGGTC
This sequence comes from Chamaecyparis obtusa, assembly GCA_027943335.1. Classification (NCBI taxonomy): domain Eukaryota; kingdom Viridiplantae; phylum Streptophyta; class Pinopsida; order Cupressales; family Cupressaceae; genus Chamaecyparis; species Chamaecyparis obtusa. The sequence continues at coordinate 3,266,945 of BSBK01001703.1, forward strand.
ACAAGTTTGTAGCTCTAGCTGAGAGCAATTTTCAATCTTGCAACTCCATACATAGAGAGCTATGAGCCGCTTTGTGAGGCCTCATTCTTGAGCAACCTTGCATATAATGGTTCATAGAAGTGCACCATTTTTGTGTGTACAAGATAAAACATCAGGAGATTTAGTGACTAAAGGGAAAATAAAGACCCGAGGTTAAATGTAAAGTTAAGGTTAAAAACATAAGCGGTGCCTGCGTAAAATAGAAGATTTGATGGCTATGTTTTAAAAGATAGGTCAAATTTGAATATCAGCCATTGATCGTTAAAGATTGGCACCACCTATGACCATTTAATCAATTTTTAAATTCAAATATCTAAGAGTACTAGATTTGAACAGTTATGGTGAGCCTGAGTTGTAGAGAGGTAGATAGATCAAGGTGGCTTGTCTATAGGCATATACAGTACAGAGATGGACACGCAAAATGATATTTGATCGGTTGGGATATTTTCATGAGTATTTATGATCAGAACTGATAGAATTAGGGTTTGCTATTATTTTATGAAAATATATGTAACCCTAGTTAGGTTTTTGCTCCTGCCTGTGTGCAATTAAGGAGATGTATATATTAGTTTTTGGAGCTTTTAAAGCTCAGAGTTTACATTTTGTAAAAGGGAGATTTTCTTTCTGAGGAGTTATCTATGACATTCTTTCTACCCTCTAACTTCTATAGTTTTTAACCTTTCATTGATGTTTAGATATTGCAAAGGTATATTTTGACATTCTTTTTGTCCCTATGCCTTCTTGTTTGAATTTTCTCTTAATGAATTGAGTATATGTATGTTTTCAGTAATAGCTTAGGGTTCCTGATCCCTCTTTCTTTTTGCAATTCATGTGTATTCCTATGGATGATTTGATTCGAATGATCTTGTGGGTATACTTCAACCCCCTGACAATTTGTCTCATTCCTATAGCTAGTTTTAGAGGTGAATGTTTGTTTGCAGGTCATAGATTGTGTCTAAATTCTTAGGAATGTTATTGTTTGTGAAATTCTCTCTTTCCCTAATAGCCTCTTTCTATTGCAAACCCTTCTATGAAATATTGATGCAAGGCTATTTAGTGAGTTGTGATCTCCTAGACCTAAGTTGTGTATTGATTTCATCCTTTATACTATAATTCATACCATCATTTTGGTGTATCACCTAGTAGGATAGTTTGCTTTCAGTTATTTCCCTTTCATGTATTCCTTCTATCCCTTTTCCCCTCAAGAATTTACTTTCCTATCAAGAAGCAAATTAAGGTGATTATCCAAGAGGAACCAGCCTAGAACCTGGAGGTCTCATCTTAATTAGCATAGGTCCCACAACCTGGAGATGATTCCCATGTTATACTAGGTTATCAAGACCAAGAGAGCTTGAAACAAGGGTGCAAACTTAGTGTATAATAGGAAGAAATGGTGAAGAAATGAGATATCTACATAAGGACAAGATGGATATGATAGATAAGGATAAGGTATACATTGGGCAACTTATTGATGAGTTTATGGCATTATATTGATGACTTGAGCATGCTACATTATTCTATTATGAAGATGAGATTAGAATTGAACAAGCTAATATGGTCGATAATTAAAGATTTTTGTATACATTGAGTCAGTCTTGTGTATACCGAATAATAGTAATAACTGAGTTAGTTATCACTGATGCATTTAGTGTTTACTGAGTATAGATGAAAGCATTAAATGTTATAACAACTGATTAAAATTGATGAGCTAGAAATTTCTTATGATTTCAAGGTAAGAGATGAAGTTTTTTATAAGATCCATGACTGAAAAATTTAGAGATGATCAAAGGGAAGATAATGAAACATGTCATTGACACATCTGCGGAGGAAGTTTATAGCATCAAAATGGATGAAGGAGATTAAGAGGAAAAATCTAATGGATGATATGAAAATGGTTTACATGTCTATTTAGGAGACATAGAATTCATTATTGAATTATGCTAGATGAATAGAGTCTACATAAGATTTTACATGAAGACATTATTCATGCATACCTGATCAAACTGGTTACAGATAGAACTAAGCTCAACTATAGGCATAACCGAGCATCAGAGAATTATACACTGAGTGAAGTAAGTTGGAGGATATGATGAAGTGAATTAACCGAGCATCAGAGAATTATACACCGAGTGAAGTAAGTTGGAGGATATGATGAAGTGAATTGATTAATGATCAGACGAATTATTTTGAGCTTAGCATAGATATGAATACTTGCAAATTGAGTTGTATTTGAATTAGATCACTACTGTATTAGTTTAACCATTATTATAGAAAAATTTCTTAACCAAGTGGACTTAACAGTCTTTTTTGTATTTCCATATGACATTCAAGGAATGTTAATTGTTTTCATGTTGACCCCATAGTGAATGCTGGTCAAAAGTTAACTGTTAGTGATAAATCCTCTAACCAGGTCACTCCTAACAATGTGCATTGTAACATTTAACATGGTTGGCTCCTAACAGAGCTTACTTTAGAAGAGTGAAATATTTTGGGTTATCAGTCCGAGGTCATTTTTCCCTTAGTAGGGTTTCCACATTAAATCTTTGTGTTATGTGTTATTTGTTATGATTCTTTTTCTATCATACTTTACATATTGCATATTTGATTAATTGGTAAAGACAGTTTTGGAAATTACTGGTATTCTATAAATGAACAGAAAGATAGATATCTTATCTTACTGAGTTGTTTGAGTTATGGAAAAAGTTTAAAAAAGTACATGTGAGAGTTTGGGACTGTAGGATAATTGATTTAACTAATTCACCCCCCTCTTAGTTATCTAACAATAATTATGTAAGTAACCCTGATAATCCCCTTGCATAGTTAAATTGAATCATTTCTAAACTTGAAAAATAATTTAATTTTCAAGATTTACTTTTAATATAAAGTCTTAGCACTTTTAAAAAAAAGAGAAATTGTGCAACTTAATCTTGATTAATTGACAATTAAAAGAGTATTTTCTATTTTGTCTTACTCTCCCATAAAATTTGGCCAATAAAAATTCTTGAATCCTCTCGAATGGATTGATCTCTCTCACCACTCATCTCTACCTAACATCTTTTGCCTCCTAATCTCCACCCTCCATTCTTGAGGCAATTTCTTTAAAAATAATCTCTTCCTTGGCTCAAGGGTTCCATCTAGATCATCTTGGTCATTTTCATTCTTGTATTCTTGCATTTTTTCACTCTAGAGTAGTCTTTCTATTTTGAATTCCTTGTTCTAGGTTTCTTATAGCTCTCTTGCATTGTTAGCTTAGTGCATTTCTTAGTGTAACCTTGCATTGTTATCTAGTTTTATTTCATAGTAGCATCATTGTTAATCTTGCATTCTAGTTTCATCCTATATTTTCATTGCATTTGAATCTTCCATCTTGGGGTGGTCAAATCATTAATCCTTCATGCCAAACTGATCAGCATCATAAAAGGACTAAACTCACTTTAACTAGGAAGTGATAAGACACTTATGAGGGTTCAGTTGGTTCATTTGAATTGAACTCCTATAGCTAAATTCTTTAGTTAATGGTTTATTGAGCATTAGTTTCATTCCAATTGAATACCAATATTTAACCACACAAAAACAAGTCTCACATACTCTGAACTTCCATACAATGCTTGTATTTTTGTCCAACTACCTGTAGCAACTAGAAACACAATCTTTCTGATATAACCAACTCAAAATTGAAGTATATGTCATATGTTGACATCAATGAAAAAACTTAAATAAGAATAATAACAACAATTCCAACCAATATCTAAAAATATAAACTATGATAAATTTGTTGGTTGCATCACCAAAGTTGAACCCATAGTTAATGTTATCTATGTCAAAGGGGTAAACAACCAATGTACAGTAACCACATGATGAGGAATAATATCTATTGTAGGTGCCACTACTGCTTCCTCCTCTGGTGCATAGTATAACCTCTTGGAACACCCCTATCCAAATCTCTATCTTGGATCTCCTCCATACCTCACCTGCCCATCAAGAGATCTTTAAAAAGGCCTTATAAGAATTGTATGTCCCTACTTACATCAATCCAACACAATTACAAGCCCTTATTGGCCACTTATTTGCATCTCGTGGCCTATCCTTTAAACCCCCCGACATGCCATTAAAATAGATCATAACCTCCCACTCTATTTTTATGTCATGGTTAATTATTTCATTACCAAATGGGCCATGATAGATAATGCTTTGACCCTAAATCTATGAACTTTTAAAATTTATAAGTTAGGTGGGGTACATTGAAGCAGACATATCACATGAGGTCATCACTATCAAGGCCTATGAAAACCTAGAATGTACCTTTAAAAGTACCATCTCTCTACCATCAAGTTCAGACTACTAGTCCAAGATACTATCTACCATGTTGTTGATCTTGACCTTCCATACAACATTCTCCTTGGTCACCCTTGGATCCATTCCATGCAGACTGTTCCCTCCACATTTCACTAGTGCATTAAGTTTCCACATAATGGCAGTGAAATCACCATTCACGCTGACTCTCAACCTTTCACATATTGCCATGAGTTATAGGCTTCATTCCCACATTTCACTCATTTCCCTAGAATTGACATTGGTACTTTTGTTTCCAATTCCTCCAGAACCCACTCAGATCTAGAAACCATTCTCATCCACCCTGTCCACCATCAAGATAAAAAATAAAAGCTATGGAAAATATAGCTTATTAGATGCCTTTATAGTTGGAGTCCTACCATTGGACCGACACACTCAGGGGCACTCATCCATCAAGGTCCATCAAAACAAAAAGAGCCACAACCTAAAAAAAATGGGTTCTTCTACATTCCTCTCCAACAAAATTCTAAACAACCAAGAAATGGAGCTTGACATCAACAAATGGTTATATCGAGATGCTACACCTCTTAATGATAAACTCCTTGGTCACTTTAAAGAGAAATACCCCAAATGTCATTAATTGGATATTGAATAATGGAACTACCAAGGAGGTGATTTAGGTCAGGAAGAGAGTTGCATGAAAGCTCCACTTGAACCCTCACTTTGACCAAGGAATCAAGGACATGGATTTGGCCTAGGCATAGATGGGGACACCAATGAAACTAGTTACACCTATCATAATACCATGTGTGAAATCATTGAGGTCAAAGACATCCCTAAAGAGGAAGTTAAGATATCCTATGATGATATATTAGATGATGAAAGCTTTCTTGACAATTTTTTCCTTTGCCAATTTTTCATAAACCTCATTGACCTTCCACTCATCCACCCTAAAGTCATAGACTGGGATCAACTAGTCATTTCACATATTGATGAGTTCCAAAGAAAATATGCACTCCTAAGATTCATGGGAGAAAAAGGAAAAAACCAATACTGGGGGCATGACTCAAAACATGTCTACAAGTTGGACCCAAAGGCATACTTCAGGGAAGAGGAAGTCTATAGCTATAAAAATAAAAATAAAGAAAAATATGAGTCTTTTGGTGGAAATGCCTCTAGGGAACTTTTTGACTCTAAAAAGTTAAAAAAAAGGCATATCTTCTAGTGAAAACATCTTTGAGGTACTAGAGGATGAAGAATCACCTCTCTGTCTTATTCATTATAACATATGAAAACCATCATCTATTTTTATTGAAGAAACCAAGCCTATCAATCAAGAAACATAAGAATGTCTGAGAATCATGTAAATTGTGGAATCATTATCATAGGTTAAAGAATTAGCTTTCAGTGCACTTCTCCAAGAAGTTGCAATCAAATTTGCATGGTATTATGCTCATATTACTAGGTTAGACCCTAACCTAATCATGCATCATCTTGAAATGGATGCAAATGTCAAGCCAGTTAAGAAAAAGCTTCAAAAAATGAACCTTAAGGTGGCCTTACTAGTTAAAGTAGAATTGAAAAATCTCCTACAAGATAAGATTATACATGCCATTGACTATTTAGAATGGATTTCCAACATGGTGTCAGTTTCCAAACCATCAGGAGAAATCTGAATATGCACAAAATTTTGAGATCTCAACAAGGTGTGTCCTAAGGATGACTTCCCCTTTCCAAACATTGATATGATCGTTGACCTCATAGACATACATGAGATGTTGTGTTGTCACTGATGGACTATTTCTCTAATTATAACAAGATACACATTGCAAAAGAAGATTAACATAAGACAAAATTCACAACCCTATGGGGTACCTTCTACTACAATATGATGCCTTTTTGTTTGAATAATGAAGGGGCCACATATCAACAAGCCATGACTGTCATATTCCATGACATGATTCATAAGATACTTCAAAACCATATGGAAAATATCCTAGCTAAATAAAAAACAAGGTTAGATTACCTTAATGTACTGGATTGTGTACTTGATCACCTCCATCACTATAAATTAAAGATCAACCCAAAGACGTGTATTTAGGGTCACATATAGAAAAATCCTTGGATTCATAGTATTGAGGAGAGGTATAGAAATTGATCCAAAGAAAATCAAGGCCATAATGAAAATGTGTCCACCAAGAACACCCAATTAGTTGTGTAGCCTGCAAGGAAAGTTACAGTCCATCCATCGATTCATCTCACAACTTTTTGATAAATGTCAACCGTTTAATCATCTCCTAGGAAAGGAAATCAATTTCAAATAGGATCCCTTATGTCAAAGAAGTTTTGAAAAGATCAAAGAATATCTGGTGAATCCACCCATCCTCCTACCACCTAATCCAAGAGAGCCTCTTTTTTTTCTACTTATCGACAACCACTACAACACTATGGGAACTATTGGCTCAACTTGATGATAATGGAAAAGAAAGAGTTATCTACTACATCTTTTGTATGCTTGTTGTCTATGATCTAAATTACACACCAATGGAGAAATATTTCCTAGTAGTTTTTTTTTCCACTCAGAAACTTTGGCACTATATGCTTAGTCACACCATGAAACTAATTTCTAAAATAGATCCTCTCAAGTATCTACTTTCCTGCACAATGCTTATAGGACACATGAATAAATGGGTAATTCTCCTCAGTGAGTTTGATATTTAGTATATGGATAGAAAGGAAATCAAATGACAAGTCATCATGGATCAGTTGGTGGAAGCATCACTAGTGTATGCATATCCCTTAGTCATGGAATTTCTAGATGAAAACCTATGCAAGATTGAAGAAAAACCCACTTGTAAGCTTTATTTTGATGGATCTTACACAACTCATGGGTCAGGAGCAAGAATCCTCTTTGTCACCCCTCAAGGTGACTATATTCCTAAGTCATTCAAATTAGGATTTTCTTGCACCAAAAACATTTTTAGAATATGAAGTTCTCATCTTAGGTCTAAAGATGATAATTCAATGGAACATCATAGAGCTCCAGGTATTTGGTGATTCACAACTTATAATCAAGCAAGTCATAGATGAGTTCCATACAAAGGATGAAAAGATTCTTTCCTAAAATGAGTTGGTAGACAAAATGAACTCACAATTTATGAGCCTACAAATCCCACAAGTTCCCAAACTATAGAAAAAAGAAGTAGATGCAATGGCTACCATTGGATCCCTTCTAGAAATCCCTCAGGATGTGATGCAGTATGACTTCTTGGTTGAATAGCTCCACATACTCACTTATGAGAACATCGATTCTAAAATGGTGTGCATCTTAGCTGGTCCCCAGTTCCCATGGTAGCATGAAACTCACACTTATTTAAAAATGGTATCATTTCCACCCACCTCACAAACACCCAATGCTATAACCTTATTCATAGAGCTTCCTACTACACTCTTGTAGCCAACACCCTATATCATCTAGGTTATCACAATGTCCTCTCTAGGTGTTTAGACTCAAATGAGGCTATCCAAGCTTTACAAGAGGTTCATGTTGGAATTTGTAGTGCCCAAATAAGTGGCATGGTCTTAGCTAAGTAGCTTCTTAGAGAAGGATATTATTGGCCCACAATAGAACATGACGCATGTGAGTTTGTAAAGAAATATTTACCATCTTAGCAATATGAAAACCTAATTCATTCTCCCACACAAGATTTGCGTCCCACTACACCTCTATGACCCTTTTATTGGAGCTTTGACTTCATTGGTATAATAAATTGATGCAGTCAAGGTTGGTGGATCCAATTAAGGACTGACTGACCTTGCAGCCAAACCAATATGCAATGGAAATACACAATAAAAACAACAAATCTGTAATGAAATGAAAGTCTTTATTCATAAAATCACCAATTACATGCAATGTGCCAGGTTGTAAGGTCTTCCCAGTTATGGCTAGATACAAAGCAAGTAACAATCTACAAGATCTCACAGGATCCAAATATTTTCCTCAACATCAACATTCAGCTAGCCCAGGTTTGCAACACATAGCACACTAGTAGGCACCTAGGAAAGATCTAAACTTGTACTCCAACTTCCAAGAAATCTTCCTGCTCCTAAGCTCGTAGGCTACTAACCTTCCTTCTCACTATTTGATGCCCTAAACATCTACCCAAGCATCCTATAAATACTAATTCCTAGCCACAAGTCAGCTGATGAAACAATAAATCTTTACAAACAAATATTAAATGCTAAAACATCAATCAACTCTCACATAACCTTACAAAATAAATAAACTCTCAAGATGGCCCCAAACGGTCATCAGATCTGCATAGAAGAATGCAAAATGCTAGATCTAGGTCCCCACACATCCAATGGTCAATCCATAACATGAGAAGCGTGACCCAAATTAAATGCACCAGACAGTAAGCAAGAATACCGAGCAACAGAAGAAATAACTGAGCACTAGTCGACTGACCATGCTAGGCATGACCAAGGAACACAGTCATCACTAAGTGCTAGTGAACTGATGCCTTCAGTCATCAAGCATTCTTCAGAGACCAAGCACCCCTATAACCACAAAACTGAGCAACCAGTCTCCAAAACTAAGAAAATACTCCACAAACTAAGATCAAAATGAACAATCTACCTTTGAAGACAAACATATTTTTGGTTGATATAGGATGGCCAAGAATCCTAGGATGCTCCTGCATCAAACACCCTAGGTAAGAAAGATTTTCTCATGAGGAAATCAGGAACGCCTCATGGGAATCAGAACAGGTATGTTGAATCTGTTCTTCACCCATATCTCTTCTTGTTCTTTATCCCAAGTTGTCTTCACTTCATTCACTGTCTCATGCAAAAAGTCCTTTTCATTATGCTTATCCCTTCAGTTGAAAATTGATAGCAATCGACTATGACCACTACCAATCACATCAGTGCCTTGGTAAGGTTCATCCTCTCCAGACTCCTCAACCAACTCAGTATCATCTGTATCTCTCTGTCACAAATATCACCATCTATTGAACCATCTTTGCTAGCAAAACCATCTGCTTCTTAATCTCAACAAACTCTTTAGAGATGTCATTCTCCTTATCCTTCAAACTAGACTTAACAGGAATAGGTTCATCAACCTTCTACTCCTGAGGTTTTTCATAAAGACAACACCTGATTACTCCACATCCCTTAGCCCTTGTCTCCTATAAAGGTATCAGCTTATGCTAAGCTCCTTCATGCCAAACCACATAGGTGTTAGCATGACCATTAAACAAAACATTTCTATCAAACTACTAGGGTCTACCAAGAAATAGATGACAAGCATCCATAGGAAATACATCATACAATATCTCATCATGGTAAGATCCAATCTAGAAATTAACCAAGCATTGTTCCTTAACTCTAACATTAGAAACATCTTGTATCAAACTAATTTGATAAGGATTAGGATGTTTCCTTCTTTCTAAATTCAACTTACTAACCATCTCATTTGAAACAAAGTTCTTAGAACTGCCACCATCAACTATGACATTACATACCTTATTTTTGCACTTACATCTGGTTCTAAAAAAATTCCTTCTTTGTATTAGTTCAGAGACACATGAAGCTAACCTTTTGGTGACAAGACATTTACCTTTCTCAGGAACATTCTCAATATCTTCGTCGGTAGCTAGTGTAATTCTTTTCTTAGGACACTGCCAACTTCTATGACTAGCTTCACCATAGTTATAACAAGTACCAGTGAAATCATTCTTCCACCTTCCCCTCTGTCCAATGTTGAAGTTTTTAGTACCTTGACCACTGCCAGATCCCACATTAGGCTTAGGGTTCTCTACCACATTACCTTTAGCAAATGTCTCACCAGTCTTACCACCTCAGTTTCTACTATTTTGTCTACCTTCAAACTTCTTATTCAACTTCTCTTCAATCTTTAATGCCATTTGATAAGAATCCCCTATTGTTGTCATCCACATAGTAAGTAAATCTTCTTGAATACTAGGTCTCAAACCATAAACATACCTAGCAACCTTCTCTTTATCAGCTTTAGAATGACTAGTCCTAATCAAGATTCTATAAAACTCCTCGGTATACTCCTATACCAATTTGTTAGTCTACTTCAAAGCTTGCATCTTCTTAAACATGTCCAATAGATAATCCACCAAAATGAATTTCTTCTTCAACTTATCAACCATTCAGTTCCACTTAATGATCTTTTCTTTTCCTCTTCTACCTCTTTCTAACTGAACTTCTCTCCACCAGATATTTGCATGACCTTTCAGTTTAGTCTTTGCAAATCTAACCCTATCAAGATCTTATATTTCTTCATACTCAAAGTAATCATCCATCTCATTAATCCAATCAATCAACTCTTCAGGTCTAAGGCTTCCAGAAAATGCAAAAACTGCAATCTTAGGTCTTTTCCCAATCTTAGATATAGCTTTCATGATTCAATTCTCCTCAGAATCTCTAGCTTCTTCGACAGCTTCTTCAAAATGATCTTTCTCAGATTCAACATCACTATCCTCCTTCAAGGTAGGCTTCTTCTTTCTCAATTCCTCTTGTAGGTCTTGCACTTGTTTCTGCAAAGCCCTAAAATCATCAAGATAGAATTCACCAGTAGCTTCTTCCTCTGAGATCTCATGATTTCTCCTCGGTGGCATCTTCAAATAAAGATCTAGATACACAAGATCCACTCGGCTCCAAAAAGAATAGACTTTGATCAAATAGGAACAAACTTCACTCTAATACCACTTGATGTAGTCAAGGTTGGTGGATCCAATTAAGGACTAATTGACCTTGCAGCCAAACCAATATGCAGTGGAAATACATAATAGAAACAAAAGATCTGCAATGAAATCACCAATTACATGCAATGTGCCAGGCTATAAGGCCTTCCTAGTTATGGATAGATACAAAGAAAGTAATAGTCTACAAGATCTCACAAGATCCAAATCTTTTCCTCAACATCAACATTCAGCTAGCCCAGGTCTGCAACACACAGCACACTGGTAGGCACCCAGGAAAGATCTAAACTTGTACTCCAACTTCCAAGCAATCTTCCTACTCCTAAGCTCATAGGCTACTAACCTTCCTTCTCACTATCTAATGCCATAAAAATCTACCCAAGCATCCTATAAATACTAATTCCTAGCCACAAGTCAGCTGATAAAACAATAAATCTTTACAAACAAATATTAAATGCTAAAACTTCAGTCGGCTCTCACATAGACTCTCAAGATGGCCCCAAACGGTCATTAGATCTGTATAGAAGAATGCAATAGGCTAGATCTAGGTCCCCACATGTCCAATGGTCAATCCATAACATGAGGAGCATGACCCAAATTAAATGCACTAGTCGGCCAAGCCGATCTATCCAAACCATCCAGTCGGTAACAAAGAACATCGAGAAATAGAAGAAATAACTAAGCACCAGTTGACCAACCATGCTAGGCATGACTGAGGTGCTGAGCATCAGTGAATCGACACCTTCAGTCATTGAGCATTCTTCAAAGACCGAGCACCTTGGTAACCATAGAACCGAGCAACCAGTCTCCAAAACTGAGCAAATACTCCACAAACTAAGATCAAAATGAACAATCTACCTTCCAAGACAAACATATTTTTGGTTGATACAAGATTGCCAAGAATCCTAGGATGCTCCTACATCATAAATCCCATTTCCTCAAATGGACATAAGTATATCATCACTACTACTAAATACTTTACAAAGTGGGTTGAAACAATACCACTCACCCTTACTACAGGGGTCCAAATATCCAAATTCATCCTTTACCACATCATCTACTACTTTGGCATCCCCTCCACCATAATCATAGATCATGGACTACCATTTAAGAACCAATATATGAAGAATATATGTGATCAATTCCATATCCACCACCACTTATCCAGTCCATATTTTCCCCAAGAAAAATTTCCAAGTTGAGGCAACCAATTAAATCATCCTAAAAATCCTCAAAAAGGTTGTCAATGATCATGACTGACATCTCCAAATCAATCCCTCCCTTTGGGAATACCACACTTCTTATCACACCCCATAGGAACCACCTCATACTCTCTTGTATATGGTTTAGAAGCCATATTACCAATTGATGTTTAATTTACATTGCTGTGTGTGTCACTCAAAAACTTGGTCACTGATGAAGACTACTGGATAGCATGCCTCACACAATTGGATCTATTAGATACAAAGAGGCAGAAATAATATGATCACCTCATTGTGTACCATAATAGGCTTAAGAGAAGCTACAAAAAGAAGATCCACCCACAATAGTTTCAAGTTGAGGACATTGTCTTGAAAGAAAATAAGAAGGTACAAGAAGACCAAGAGAAGAATGGAAAGTTAAAACCTACTTGGTTGGGTCTCTATATTGTCACAACATGTTTTGGCTCAGGGGCATATCAGTTGTCTACACCAGAAGGAGAACCTCTCAATGGTCCCATCAATATTATTCAACTAAAGAATTTCTATGCTTGAGTCATGCAGTGTACCCCACTTATCTAAGAAAATCATATAAAAATTGAAAAAGCCTTGAAAAAATCATTATCATGGTGAAAACTTGGAAAATAGGTACTATGATAATACCAAAAAAAACTATCAAAAAAGAAAAGAAAAAAGTAAAGAGAAATAATCACCCAAAGGTGAAAACTTGGCAATCAAGCACCTTGGAAAAGTATGTGTCACTACAACATTTGGGGTCGAATTTCAACACCAATTTTTGACGGCACTACAGTTTGTGTTTTTTTTGCAAGTTCCCCTGATGGTGTCATAATAGTGACACTATTGTCGTAATTGCAATGCCCATTTGGTTATAAACAAAAAAGAAAAGAAAAAGAAAGTGTCATTTGTAATTTATGATTTTGAAGAGCTACCGCGAAGATGACACTACAACTTGCGTGGTGCGAAGAGGGCATTTGAGTTTGGTGTGTGTGAAGAGGCCAACACCATGTGGGAAGAGGGCACTAGAATTTGAGGTAGGCATTCAAGATTTGTCTTCTCATTAAATCAATTTTAGTGTCATTGTTTACATCTTAATTAGCATTTGGAATGTTCGATGACCTGCGAGCTTTGAGAGATATTACCTTCAAGGCATTGTGTGAAGTGTTTGACCTCTCTTTATTTGCTTTGTTGTTGATATTCACTATGTGGTACTCCCTATTTATGATCATTTCACAAGGAAATGTCTTGATGGCTCATGGGATTCAAGCTAGGGCATCATACATAGTTCATGAGCTCACTATTTAATATTGACATTGTTTACATCTTATCATTTGGAATGCCTGATGGCCTGCGAGCTTTGAGAGCTAGGGCATCACTTCTATTACCTTCAAGACATTGTGTGAAGTGTTTGATATCTCTTTATTTGTTTTATTGTTGATATTCACTATGTGGTACTCCCCATTTATGATCATTTCATGAGGAAATGTCTTGATGGATTGCGGGCTGCAAGCTAGTGCATCATACATAGTTCACGAGCTCACTGTTTAATACTAGCATTGTTTACATCTTATCGTTTGGAATGCCTGATGACCTATGAGCTTTAAGAGCTAGGGCATCACTTTTATTACCTTCAAGGCATTGTGTGAAGTGTTTGATCTCTCTTTATTTGTTTTGTTGTTGATATTCACTATGTGGTACTCCCCGTTTATGATCATTTCATGAGGAAATGTATTGATGGCTCACAAGCTGCAAGCTAGGGAATCATACATTATTTATGAGATCACTATTCAATACTAGAATTGTTTACATCTTTTCATTTGGAATGCTTGATGACCCATGAACTTTGAGAGCTAGGGCATCATTTCTATTACCTTCAAGGCATTGTGTGAAGTGTTTGATCTCTCTTTATTTCTTTTGCTATTGATATTCACTATGTGGTACTCCCCGCTTATGATTATTTGATGTGGAAATGTCTTGATGGCTCGTGGGCTGCAAGCTAGGGCACCATACATTGTTCATGAGCTCACTATTTAATACTGGCATTGTTTACATCTTTTCATTTGGAATGCTTGATGACCCATGAGCTTTGAGAGCTAGGGCATCATTTCTATTATCTTCAAGGCATTGTGTGAAGTGTTTGATCTCTCTTTATTTGTTTTGTTGTTGATTTCCACTATGTGCTACTCCCAGTTTATGATCATTTCATGAGGAAATGTCTTGATGTCTTGTGGGCTGCAAGCTAGGACATCATACATTGTTCATGAGCTCATGTATTAATACTGGCATTGTTCATGAGCTCACTATTTAATATTTGGCATCATGCAAACATACATTAATACACTTACTATTTTGAATTTGAGCTCAGGCATCATGCAATGTTATTGTTGTCATTGCATGCTTGCTGCTATTGTGCACCATATATTATTTTATACACTATTTATTTCATTGAGACCATGAGCTTGGTATTTGTAATGTATTTTCTATTATTGGATCAATGCTACCATGTTGTTGAGTCTGTATATGGCTTGACTATGCACATGCATAATTGTAGATGAGGATAAGTAATATGTTGCTAGGCATTGCTTAGATCCTTTGGATCTAACCCCATCTTTTCCTTCCTTGCAAGTTTTGGATCATACAAGAGCATACTGGATTGAACCCTGGGTCAACACTTCATTACTTCAGGAAATGTTTGGTACCTTCATTATTTATGTTCATCCACTTATGTATGTTTGTATTGATTCATATTCTTCTGAAAGTTAATCTTTATGAGCTCAAATTCAAAACTGTATGTGTGTTATTTTATTACTGATCTCCCTATTTGATGTCCCTATTTTATCAATGATGTCCCTATTTGATCTAATAGCATCAATATAACAAACAGAGCACTGACCAATCAAATAGGGACATGAGGTGCTCAAACAGTGAGCTCATAAAACAATATATTTAGTCTTAATAAAATATTATAAAAAAACATATATTGTGTGATGTGTTTGATCTCTCTTTATTTATTTTGGTGTTGATATTGACTATAGTACACCCCATTTATGATCATTTCATGAGGAAATATCTTGATGGCTCACGGGCTGCAAGCTAGGGCATCATACATTGTTCATGAGCTCACTGTTTAATACTAGCATTGTTTACATCTTTTCATTTAGAATGCTTGATGACTTGCGAGCTTTGAGAGCTAGGGAATCATTTCTATTACCTTCAAGGCATTGCGTGAAGTGTTTGATCTCTCTTTATTTATTTTGTTGTTGATATTCACTATGTGGTACTCCCCGTTTATGATCATTTCATGAGGACATGGCTTGATGGATTGCGGTCAGTAGAAGTCTTTAAGTTGAAGTTGAAGTTGAACTTTGTTAAGTTGGTTCAAGTTCAAGTTCAACCCATTACTTCTTCTGAGTCTTAAAATGCTCATGCTTGCCTTTCCCTCAAAAAGTTTTTCGGTCTCAAAGATGAACCTGAAATTGAACCTAGTCATGAACCTTAAGTTAGTTCAAGTTCAAGTTCACGTTTGTACTATGATAACTTATACACGGAGAATTTGGCAGGATTGTTTTCTTTTCCAAAAGAAGGTTTCCATTTTGTAGCACTCTGAGTGTTTATTAAGTTTTGGAAATTTTCATACAAAGATACTCTCATTCAACTAGACGGCTCATGCATGTGAAATATTGGAAATGAAAGTTGATAGTGTGATGTAGAGGGAGCCATTAATATTCAGAGATGGTGATCAGGGGTTTTCCTTAGGAATTGAGTTATTCATGCCAAAATAGCTGGTGGATTAATTAAGCTCAATCGAACATGTCAAATCAATCATTCTTCCATTAAAACATTTATTATGGACATGCTTTGAAGATTTATCAAGGATTCTACAAGGTATTTGTGAATAAATGAAAAATGATTAAGGTTTCTTTTGTTAATTATTTTTTCTGGAGAAGGAGGAGTGACGGAATTGGGATTGAGAAATTTTTAGAAAGCTGGTGTGTAGGACATTGGTGAGTTATCTTTCCCCTTTGTAGTTTCAGTTTATAGAGGCTCTTTTTGTGTTGCAAGTCTTTTCTATTCATATTTGGTAAGATGTCATTGTTCCATCCAAAAATTTTGAAAGAGGAGAGTAGAACCCACCTATTAGTTTCTCTTCCAGACATAGGAGATACCTTCTTATTGAATGCAAACCTAGGGGAGCTTTTTGATAGAGCCCAAAATTATTCCGAGGGTTCTTTTTCTAGGAAACTAGCAGGAAGTGGTCTTCTAGAAGCTGTTGCATTTCGTTTGGCTCTCATTTGCCCCAAACTAGTGTTGGAATGTGCTAACAAATATGATGCTAAGAATAGATGTATTAAGGATGCGTCAGGAGAAATCTTGGTCAAAATCAGTCGAGAGACATTAATGGCAGCCCTAAATATTCTAGACAAGGACTCGTATGAACCATGGACCTATGAGGAAGCAAATCATGTGTATGAGGCCGATAAGAAAAAATACAGCTCCTTGATAGCCCAGGTATGGCTTGCAAAACTAGAGAAAGGAGGATCCAGGCTGCCAAAGCCACTGACAATTGAACACTTCTGAAAAGATATAGCTGATATGGTGCTTCTTTTGAATAGGGTGAAGGGAAATCCCCATGCATTTCATTGGGAAAACTAGATGTACTGTTTCATCCAGAAAATTATAAAAGGGGATAATTTTATTGATTGGGCCGACCTGATAGTGGAAAAGCTCCATAGAGAACTCTTAAATGTGACAAATTTGACTGCATTTTATTTGTCTTCCTACGTTGTTTATGTCTTAGCATGTTGCCAAGCCTGGGAAGGATTACCTCACAAATTGTGGACAAATGATATGAGGATATATGATTACTTCACATGTTTACAAAAGGAGAAGTTCTCTAGTGTGTTCAAAACTATAAATGATAGATTTTCAGGAAGGTTAGTTTTTGAGTTGAGAGGGAAAGAAAACTGCAGGCTTTTTGAGGAAGCTAAGTAGGTGATTAATGTTTATGGCTATCATTTTATATAGTTTCCAATATTTACTTATTTGAGGGTTGGAGCATTTGATGAAGAACCCCTACGACTCCCTAGATTTTGTTCAGATGATGTAATCTTAATGGAGCTATGCAGGCAACTTGTTCTAGTTGAACAAAAGGCTAGGAGCCCAAAGAAGTCCTCGAGTGTTCTTTTCCCTATTGAGTTAGGATACTATAGGTGCAAAAGCTTCCAAGATGCTATGGCTATCAAAGAAGAATTAGATGCCTTCTATTTGCAGACTTATACTCCTAGGGTTAATTTTGATTATAGAGGCTTTGTAGGAGCAAATCTCAATGTCCTAGAGACATTCATGCACATCCCTGAGTTAGAAGATTTTTGGGCCAACTGTTCTGATGAGCTAGAAGTAAGGAAAAGACTCTGTTCTCGGCTAACTTTGAAATAGATCATCACCTTCAAGCTAGATATGGATATAGACGGGATAGGGGAAGACAGTGAGGTTGATGTTTTAGACTCCTAATACTCAGAGAATGTTGAAGCCCTCCCAATTCCTGAGTTATATTGGAAGGAGCCAAAAGAAGATGATTTGCATAAAAGAATGAAAAGGGTGATCGAAAGAACAAAAGCATGGTTGGTGAAGAAAAGAGTCCCTATTGCTCCTTTGCAATCAACAAAGAAACAAATAAAAACCAAGAAGAGGAGTTCAACCAAGAGGACTTCTATTTTAACTAACTTAAGTATTGATCAATCTTGTGTAGGAAAAGCTAAACTTGAAGTCGAACCTAAAATTGAACCAATTTCTTCACAAGTTCAAGTTCAAGTTCAAGCTCAACAATAGCCTGAACCCGAAGTCTGAGTGACCAGATCAAGTCAAAGGGTAAAAGAAAAGGTTTAGAGAAAGAAAGCTACTCACAGTGTCATCATGGATTTAGACTCATCAGACCCTGATCCTAAGGCAGTTTTAGTTGAAGACCACAAGGTACCTGAGATGGTGGATGATCAATAGATGCAAGAGGAAACAAAAGATACTCCAAAAGACTCACTAGCTCTGTTGAGAAACTATGATACTCAAAAGAAATCATCTACTACCCCACCATGGTTGGAGACCCTAGTAGCTAAGAAAAGGAATATGGTTCCTTTATCGGTACCCATTGATGATGTAGTAAGCAGGTATTTGGGAAAATCTTCTAAGGTTAAGAAAATGAAGATGGAATCCAAAATCAAATTTGATGAAAGCAGCGGTCACTAGATGGCCGAGATTGAAAAGCCTAAAGAGGATAGAGCTGAAGGAGAGGCTTCAGTCTAGGATTTTCAAATATCCAAGGTGGATTTAGGGAGAGACACCAGAGCCATCGATATGAGGTTTTTCGAGGTATCAAATAAGAAAATTGCTAGTAGAGTCTGGAAGGATGCCAAGGACAAACATGAAATGAAGGAGGCTATGAAGATTATGGCCCAGTATATCAATTCCATTCAAAATCTTGAACCTTTCCCTCTAAGAAAGATGCCAGCCTCCATTGACATGAAATCCCTTAATAATCAATAGTTTCTTGACCAAGTTCAAAGACGTAAGGTGGTGAGAAAAGCATTTGATGATTGGGTAGAGCATGTAAAAGTAGAGGTTGTCAAGTAGCTAAGTCATCTAGATCAAAGCCACAAAGAAGGAGATCACTTGGTAAAGTAAGTAGAAGCTAAAATTGAAGAATGGGAGCTAGAAAAGTCTACTTGGACCAAAGAGCTCCACTGGATTGAAGAAGTTGAAGAGTACGACTTGCAGAAGTTCCTCATGGAGAGGTTAGTACCAAAACTGGATGACACAATTCTTTATGTTATAAAAGAATTCATATAATGGAGGAATGAGGTTGTGGCTATGGGAATCTTCAAGGTAAAAGATCTCATGAAGGGGCTGAGAATGATCAAAGAAATCATTTCTAATGATATAAAGTGGATTGATGAGTGGTGCCAGGAAACTCAAGAGGCATCAGATAAAATGGTGGAATAGGTAATCAATGAGGTAAACACCTAGTTTGATGAGCTCAAAAGGATGAAGACACCTACAGATGAGCATTTCACAAAGATTGCTCGGATGGAATCAATGATAATCCTTCAGAAAATTCATTTGGTTATGCACACAGAGAAGATAGCTGAGATTAAAAGGGAGAAAGAAGTCTGGAAAAAAAGGATTGATTTTATAAGTTTGCCACATCAATAGTAATATCCATGTTTAATGCTGCATTTGAAGATTGGAAGGCAATGGGACTTGCAGTGACCTCAACTCCTTAATCATTTGAGACACTTGGCAATTTTTGGAAGGTGTTTTTGCTCCCAATCCAATTTTTTTATGCTTAATGCTTAGGATAGTTATTAGACCTAGTAGGATTTACTTTCAAGAAAGACAATTTTACTAAGTTAGTTGTTGAAGCCCTGTGTGGCTATTTATGCAAAAAAATTTAACTATTTATGGGTTGGGCTCTTTGAGTTTGAGAGAAATTATTTTCTAAGAACTTTACTTCAAGTTTTCTGAATACTGATATTATAGAATGTATGGAGTATCTTATGGTGTTGCGTATATGTCTAAGCTTTTAAAATGATAAATACTACTATTTATCTTATGTGATTTATTTTTTTGTGGAAATAAGTTGTGTTGAATGAAGCTTAGTTGTGATATGGATGGATTCTATGCTTAGAAGTGATAGAGAGAATTGTTATTGAAATTCAAATTTAACAATTTCAAAGTTTAAGATTGTGATAGTAGATATTTTCTCTAAAATCTGCACATTCTTTTTCATGTTGATGGACTGAATGTTCTCCTTAAGTGTTTTCTGGTGAAAAGAACACATGATGTTATTTTTCTATGCTTGATAGGATCATATTGAAAATATTTCTAGAAGGTAGTTACACCTTATAATTTGTAGAGAGTTTTCTTTTAGCAACTAATTTGTTAGTATTAAGAATTTTCTCTTCTTTCCATTCTTTAAAGAGGTCTGAGATTAATTTAGAGAAAAGGGAAAAATTGTATGCTAACAATTTTTGGCAACTATACTGCGGATCGTCTAAGAATAGACCAAGATTGGTATTTTTGCATTCATTGATCCACTATGGTGTTAATTATTGAAGTTATCCTTGGTCAACAAGAACTTCCTCTAGTTTTGCAACCAGGCCTTGATTTTTCTGATACTCAAGAGGATTTAATTACTGACCTTAATGCACCATCTTGGAAATTGAGAATGAATGATCAAGAATACCACCAAGTAAGGTTAGTCCTTGAGGAAGAGGAGGAAATTGGAGAGTGGCTCAGAGGCTTGCCTGTAGCCCAGGAGGTTGCTGTAGTTGATAGGGTAGTCTGAAGGCCCTGAGAATAATTGGTTCTTCTATCCATTTCACTTCAACCCAATAAGCTATTTGATTAGAGATTTACAAGGGGAGATAGAGAAAAATTTCTTTTAGATTCTGATTTTGAAGATCTAGCCAAGCTTGATTTTAAGCCCCAGACTCCTTCTAGGTGAAGACAGTATAAGACCGCTAGCAGACCTTCTTCTCCCACTAAGTCTCCTCCTATAACTACTTTTAGTTCCTTGGTCTCACCAGGAACTGTAACTCCCAATTTTGTGAATTTGCAGCCCTTGAATTTTATCTTACCTACCATGGCACAGAATCAGCCTTGGGGTGCTATTGTAGGACCTTTAAGTTTAGGAGAAAATCTTGGAAACCCACCTAAAGGTCATGACATCCTACCCAAATTTAGTGGTGATGGAAAGAAAACACCTGAGGATCACTTGAACACTTTTAATATAGCATGCAGAGTTTTAGCATTGGGCACTCTAGATGTGGCTATCATGCTCTTTGTCTTGACCTTAACTGAGGCTACAGCTAAGTGGTTTCATAGTTTACTACATGCCTCCATTACCGATTGGGATTATATGAAAATAACATTTGAGACTATGTTTAAATTGGTCGATGATGCAAATACCATTTTGATTCAGTTAAGTCAAATGAAGAAGGAGATTCAAGTACCCATGAGGGAGTTTGTGGCAAGATTCAGCAAGGGAATTCAAGTGATTCCAGCTGCAAGTAGACCCAATGATGAAAATCAAAAAGGCTTTTTCTTGAATGCTATGCCTCCTGATGTAGCATTTCCTTTAAAAAGAGTTAGGCTAGCCACCTTAGTAGCTACTCAAACTCTTGCCATTGAACTAGAGGATGACCTCATAACAAGTGGCAAATAGAGAAAAGATGTTCAAGCATCCAACTCCCAACCTTCTACCTCCTCATTGTCAGACCCTGTAATTCAAAGAATGATGAATGACTTGATAACCATCAGGTGATAATTGCCTAAAACTACTAGTCCCTATCAAGATATTCCACGTAAATATCCAACTCAGGGACCCTTAAACTCAAGAGAAAAATTTAATTTGCCTCCTACTCAGCAGAGACTGCAAATTGAACCTCCACCAAATAAAAGAAACATGTGTGTTTTCCATCTTACCGATGAGCATGAGGGAGTTTCATGCCTTGAAAATGTAAGACATGCACAACTTGAAGCTAAGAAGGAAGATGCAGCAAAGGTGACTATTGAAGACATATCCTCTGAGGTGCCTGGTGACTCTATAAAATTTTACCTTGAATATGAATCAGACTCTAAAAGGGAGTGAGACATATTGGTAACTTTAGAGGATACCTCCTACTTAGTTTTGACAAGAAACCAACATGGAGGAAAAGTGAGTAATTGGACAAATGTAGCAACTAAAGGTAGTGAAGGGTAGGTCAGTGATCATCCAAAGATCCTAAAAGAAAGTAGTTCAGAGGAACAAGTCATGAAAAGGTTTGAATCTGATTCCCCTTTTAGTATAGTTGGATTTTGTAAAACTTCAAAAGTGCAAATTTCTACTATAGAATATCTAAAAATGAATCCCTGAGAGTTAGATAAATTGGTTAGTTATGTCAAAGGTTCTCCTACTGAACCTAGGGCTCAATAGACAAACAATGCATGTTTTAAAGGACAGTCTATAAAGAAGGAAGAGACAGTTGAGAAAAAACCTACTAAGAAGCCTGTTCCTACTATTCCTTTTGGCCTAAAACTTGAACCTTTCTATGTGTCCCTATTTATTCATGGTTTCAAATTAAACAACTGTATCATTGATTTAGGGGCTTCATATAATATTATGCCTTCATCTGTGGCCAAAGCATTAGATCTCCCTATGACTGATACCTTTGGACATTGCTATTCTATGGATGCCAAACAAGTCTTTCTCCTATGTCAAATTAAGGATGCCCAAGTTGCTTTGGCAGCTTTCCCAGATAAGAGATTGAAATTAACCATTTTAGTAGTTGATATTCCGGCCAGCTACGGTATGCTTCTCAGTAGAACCTTTTGTAGGGATCTAGGTGGTGAAATAAAATTGGATTGGTCCCAAGCCATAGTCCCTATAGGTAATGAGAAAGTTACTCTTCTTCCAGAACCCAAATCCAAATACATAGTTTTTCCCTTAGAAGACCCTAAATCCCAGATCTTGTATCAAGAATCCAAGTTTGCTAACTATGTTATTTTATCAGAGGTTAATCTCCCAAATCCAGTGGTTGTAGATGAAGAAGTTCCTTGGACTCTTGAATTTGATGGCAGTTGCTCTTCTATAGGTTTGGGGGCTGGAGTAGTCCTCATTTCCCCTACTGGACTCAAATTTCCTTTTTCATTCAAACTTGAGTTCGACAACACTAACAATATGATAGAGTATGAAGCTCTATTGTTAGGTTTAGAAGAAGCTAGGAAGAAGGGGATTAAACTTTTAAAGGCATGTGGTGATGCAGAACTTATTGTCAAGTAGGTCAAGAACTTGTTTTCAGTGAAGAATGAGAGGCTAAAGCACTATAGAAATAGGGTGTGGGATGAACTCGAGTGGTTCAAAGCCTTTTCAATTGAAGCAGTCCCTAGGGAATATAACTCAAGAACTGATGCTCTTGCTGGATCAACATCTTTGCTCATACCACACCTAGACTTTATAGAAGATTGTTACACCATTGAAGTGATTCATAGACCTAGTGTTCCTGATAATTCCTATTCTTGGAAAGTGTTCAAAGATGATGCTCAAATAAATGAATTTTTGTAGGGTTTGGATAAGTTTTCAACCAATTATTATGAAGGATTAGAGTTTGAGTGCCATGAATTCTATCCAGGGAAGGAATCCAGTGCTTCAGAGGAAGTGATTCAACTTAAAGGAAAATCCATACCCAAAGGATTGGTGGAGTTAGAGAGGCTGTTTGATAGGAGAGACTATTATTTAAATTCACTCGATATACCAGACACCATCCCTTTAGGTGAATATGAAAAAATTAATATTGGTGATGATTTCAATCCCAAGATGGTTAATTTAGGTGTGTATTGTGATGAAGATGAAAGAGGTCATTACACTAAGTTGTTAAAAGAATATGGTGATGTATTTTCTTGGACCTATGATGATTTGAGGAACTTTAGATAGGGACGGTTTACATATCATATTCCCTTGAAGCCTGGTACATCACCATTTCATTAGAAATTGAGAACATACAATCTGAAGGTGTCAGATGCCATTTTTAAAGAGATTAACAAAATGCTTCAAGCAATAATTATCTTCCCAATACATCAGTCCACATGGGTGGCCAACATCATTCCTATGAGGAAGTGGAATGGAGAAATTAGAATATGTGTGGATTTCAGGAACCTCAATCAGTCAAGCCTTAAAGATAATTTTGCCTTACCTATGATGGACCAAATTCTTCAAAAAATAGCTAGCTCAGAAATGTTGTCATTGCTTGATGTTTTTTCAGGCTACAACCAAATCAATATTACAGAGGAAGACTAGCATAAAACAACCTTTACCAAACCTTGGGGCACATTCACCTATAGGAGAATGCCTTTTGGCTTAATTAATGCTGGAGCCACATTTCAGAGGGCCATGAATTCCACTTTCAGCCATTTTCTAAACAAGACCATCACCATTTACCTAGATGATATGACAATTTTCTCTAGGAGGCGTAAGAAGCATCTAAAGGACTTGAGAGAAGTTTTGCAAAGGTGTAGGGATCATGGTGTCTCCCTGAATCCAAAGAAGTCAATCTTCTGTGTTATGGAGGGTAAGTTGCTGGGTCATTTAGTTTCAAAGGAGGGCATTAAAATTGATCCAGAAAGAGTCAAAGCTATCCAGCAGCTGTGTCTACCTATTAATCGGAAAGGGATTAAATCTTTTTTTGGTCAAGTTAACTTCTTAAGGAAGTTTGTGCCTAATTTTGCTAAGACATCAAAACCGAAGGTAGACCTGTTAAGTGAGAAGTAGAATTTCAAGTGGGATGAACTAGCTATCAAATCATTTGGTAAGATTAAGGAAGCCATAGCCAATGCTCCGACATTGATACACCCAGATTTCAAAAAATATTTTATCATCTATTGCTATGCATCAGAGCACACAATGTCTAGGGTGCTATTACAAAAGAATGACAATGGTGAAGAAGTGCCTATCTCCTTTATGAGTGTCCCACTCAAGAAACATAAGTTACGCTATTCATAGATAGAAAATTAGGCATTCACAGTAGTGAAGGTAGTCAAACAATTATGATACTATATACTTCATTCACATTCTATGGTCTTTGTTCTGAATTCTGCTGTTAAGACCATCCTTTCTCAACAAGAAGTTGTAGTAAATAATAGGGCTAGCTGGGTTGCAAAGGTGCAGGAATTTGATTTGGAGATTAAGCCTACAAAACTAGTGAGAGGATAGGGCTTGTGTAAACTGATGGCTGAGAATCAAGAAGAACAAAGTTTACCCAATTGCTTGTTTGTAGTGACAAATGACTCATGGTTTTTAGATGTAGTTACTTTCTGACCTACAGAGAGCCTCCAGAACACTTACCAGCTAAAGAGAGAAGAAATCTAAGGTTGAAGGCAGAAAAGTATATCATAGTAGATAATGTTCTATATAAAAGGGGATTGGATGGGATGTTTTTGTGATGTGTTGACAAGGAACAACAATAGAAGTTATTGCAATCATTTCATAATGAAGCATGTGGGGGGCACTATTCTTCCTCTGTGACTTCCTTTAAGATCCTAAGAAACTACTACTATTGGCCTAAAATGTTTAAAGATGCATATAGGTGGGTGGAAAATTGTAAGAAGTGTAAACTTTTCTCAGGAAAACCTCAGTTGGCTACTTTACCGCTAAGACTTGTGACTATTGAAGAACCCTTCCAATAGTAGGGGTTAGATTTTATTGGTCTAATCAACCCAACTTCTAGTGAAAGACACACACATATCTTGACAATGATCGATTACTTTACCAAGTGGGTGGAGGTGATACCAGTTAAACTAACCACTTTTGAGATAGTCTATAGATTCTTAAAAGAAAACATTGTCAATAGATTTGGAGTTCCCCTGAAGATAGTGGCTGATAATGCTCAGAATTTCTCCTCTCAAGAGATTCAACTCTTCTATTATGATCATGGTATAAATATATCTCACTCTTCAAATTATTTTTTGTAGGGGAATGGTTAGGTAGAATCTACAAACAAGAACTTGATAAACATCATGAAGAAACTAGTAGATGAAAAGGGAAAAGACTCGCACAAGAAGTTATATGAGGCATTGTGGGCGGATAGAACCTCTCTAAACAGGGCATCAGTATGATGCCATTTGAATTAGTCTTCAGAGTTGAAGCGCAACTATCACTTCCATTACAATTAGCCTTTGCCAAGTTGCAAAGATGCGTGGAGAATGAAGTCTTTCAAAATTCATTGGAGAAGAGGATTTTGTATCTATCAAAAATAGAAGAGAGGGTGGAGTTAGTTGATCACATCACCAGTCATCAGCTGAAAGTGAAGGATATTTTTGATCGACGTGCTAGGCCAATAAAATTTATGATGGGTGATAAGATCCTTCTCTAGGATAAGCATCGAGAGCCAAGAGGAGCACATAGCAAGTTCAAGTCTCTCTGGAAGGGACCGTTCGAGATCTCACAAGCTCTAGGTTTGAATGCGTTCAAGCTAAAATACATTGATGGAGATGAACTACCCCTATCCTATAATGGGTAGGATCTCAAGTTTTACTAGTTGTAAGTCTTTTCTTTTCGCTGCTTGTATATAAATTTTTGGCTTGTGTCTGTAGGAGTAGAAGTTTTTGTTGTGGTGAGTTGGCCCAGTCAAATAAAGTTTAAATTGTCTTGTCAATTGAGATTCTAGATTCATTCCTCGGTCTTGAGTAGTCCTAGTCCCTAGTTAGAGCCAGTTGTTACCTTTTTTTTCTCAGCTCCTGGTTTTAGTCTTGTTTAGTAGAAGTCTTTAAGTTGAAGTTGAAGTTGAAGTTGAACTTTGTTAAGTTGGTTCAAGTTCAAGTTCAACCCATTATTGCTTTGGAGTCTTAAAATTCTCATGCTTACCTTTCCCTCAAAAAGTCTATCCGTCTCAAAGATGAACCTGAACTTGAACCTAGTCCTAAACCTTAAGTTAGGTCAAGTTCAAGTTTGAATTTGTAATATGATAACTTATACATAGAGAATTCGGCTGGATTGTTTTCTTTTCCAAAAGAAGGTTTTTGTTTTGTAGCACTTTGAGTGTTTATTAAGTTTTGGAAGTTTCCATACAAAGATACTCTCATTCAACTAGATGGCTCATGCATGTGAAAGATTGGAAATGACAGTTGACGGTGTGATGTAGAGGGACTCATTAATATTTAGATATGGTGATCAGGGATTTTCCTCAGGAATTAAGTTATTCATGATGAAATAGCTGGTGGATTAATTAAGCTCTATTGAACATGTTAAATCAATCATTCTTCCATTAAAAAATTTATTATGGACATGCTTTGAAGTTTTATTAAGGATCCTACAAGGCATTTGTGAATAAATGAAGAATGATTAAGGTTTTTTTTGTTACTTATTTTGTTTGGAGAAGGAGAAGGAGCAATGGAATTGGGATTGAGAAATTTGCAAAAAGCTGGTGAGCACGACATTGGTGAGTTATCTTTCCCCTTTGTAGTTTCAGTTTACAGAGGCTCTTTTTATGTTGCAAGTCTTTTCTATTCATATTTGGTAAGATGTCATTGTTCCATCCAAAAATTTTGAAAGAGGAGAGTAGAACCCACCTGTTAGTTTCTCTTCCAGACATAGGAGATACCTTCTTGTTGAATGCAAAAATAGGGGAGCTTTGTGATAGAGCCCAAAATTCTTCCAATGGTTCTTTTTCTAGGAAATTAGCAGGAAGTGGTCTTCTAGAAGTAGCTACATTTCCTTCGGCTCTCATTTGCCCCAAACTTGTGTTGCAGTGTGCTAAAAAATATGATGCTAAGAATAGATGTATTAAGGATGCATCAGGAGAAATCTTGGTAAATATTAAGAGACATTAATGGCAACCCTGCAAATTCCAAACAAGGAACCGTATGAACCATGGACCCATGAGGAAGCAGATCATGTGTATGAGGCTCATAAGAAAAAATACAGATCCTCGATAGCCCAGGTATGGCTTGCAAAAATAAAGAAAGGAGGATCCAGGCTGCCAAAGCCACTAACAATTGAACACTTTCGAAAAGATATAGCCGATATGGTGCTTCTTCTGAATAGGGTGAAGGGAAATCCCCATGCATTTCATTGGGAAAGATGGATGTAATGTTTCATCTAGAAAATTATAGAAGGGGATAAGTTTATTGATTGGGCTGACTTGATAGTAGAAAAGCTCCACAGAGAACTCTTAAACATGACAAATTTGACTGCATTTTATATGTCTTCCTACCTTGTTTATGTCTTAGCATGTTGTCGAGCCTGGGAATAATTACCTCACAAATTGTGGATAAATGATATGAGGATATATGATTACTTCACATGTTTACAAAAGGAGAAGTTCTCTAGTGTATTCAAAACTATAAATGACAGATTTTTAGGAAGGTTAGTTTTTGAGTTGAGAGGGAAAGAAAACTGTAGGCTTTTTGAGGAAGCTAAGTAGGTGATTAATGTTTATGGCTATCATTTTATACAGTTTCCAAGATTTACTTATCTGAGGGTTGGAGCATTTGATGAAGAACCCCTATGGCTCCCTAGATTTTGTTCAGATGATGTAATCTTAATGGAGCTATGCAGGTAGCTTGTTCGAGTTGAACAAAATGCTAGGACCCCAAAGAAGTCCTTAGATGTTCTTTTCCCTATTGAGTTAGGGTACTATAGGTGCAAAAACTTCCAAGATGCTATAGCTATCAAAGAAGAATTAGATGCCTTCTATTTGCAAACTTATACTCCCAAGGTTAATTTTGATTATAGAGGCTTTGCAGGAGAAAATCTCAATGTCCCAAAGACATTCATGCACATCCTTGAGTTAGAAGATTTTTGGGCCAACTATTCTGATGAGCTGGAAGTAAGGAAAAGACTCTGGTCCCAGCTAACTCTGAAATAGGTCATCACTTTCAAGATGGATATGGATATAGATGGGATAGGGGAAGGTAGTGAGGTTGATGTTGTAGACTCTCAATACTCAGAGAAGGTCAAAGCCCTCCAAATTCCTAAGTTAGATTGGAAGGATCCAAAAGAAGATGATTTTCATAAAAGAATGAAAAGGGTGATCGAAATAAAAAAATCATGGTTGGTGAAGAAAAGAGTCCCTATTGCTCCTTTGCAATCAACAAAGAAACAAAAAAAACCAAGAAGAGGAGTTCAACCAAGAGGACTTCTATTTTAACTAACTTAAGTATTGATCAATCTTGTGTAGGAAAAGCTAAACCTAAAGTCAAACCTGAACTTGAACCAATTTCTTCACAAGTTTAAGTTCAAGTTCAAGTTCAACAATAGCCTGAACCCGAAGTCTGAGTGACCAGATCAAGTCAAAGGGTAAAAGAAAAGGTTTAGAGATAGAAAGCTGCTCATAGTGTCATCATGGATTTAGATTCATCAGACCTTGATCCTAAGGTACTTTTAGTTGAAGACCACAGGGTACTTGAGATGGTGGATGATCAACAGATGCAAGAGGAAATATAAAATACTCCAAAAGACTCACTAGCTCTACTAAGTAGCTATGATACTCAAAAGAAATCCTCTGCTACCCCACCATGGTTGGAGACTCTAGTAGCTAAGAAAAGGAATATGGTTCCTTTATCGGTACCCATTGATGACGTAGTAAGTAGGTATTTAGGAAAATCTTCTAAGGTTAAGAAAATGAAGATGGAATCTAGAATCAATTTTGATGAAAGTAGCGGTCACTGGATGGCCGAGATTGCAAAGCCTAAAGAGGATAGAGTTGAAGGAGAGGCTTTAGTCTAGGATTTTCAAATATCCAAGGTGGATTTAGAGAGAGACACCAGATCCACCAATATGAGGTTTTTTGAGGTATCAAACAAGAAAATTTCTAGTAGAGTTTGGAAGGATGCCAAGGAGAAATAGGAAATGAAGGAGGCTATGAAGAGTATGGCCCAATATATCAATGCCATTCAACATCCTAAACCTTTCCCCCTAAGCGAGATGCAAACCTCCATTGACATGAAATCCCTTGATAATGAATAGTTTCTTCACCAAGTTCAAAGAAGCAAGGCGGTGAGCAAAGCATTTGATGATTAGTTGGAGCGTGTAAAAGTAGAGGTTTTCAAGTAGCTAAGTCATCTAGATCAAACCCACAAAGAAGGAGATCACTTGGTAAAGAAAGTAGAAGCCAACATTGAAGAATGGGAGCTATAAAAGATTACTTGGACCAAAGAGCTCCACTGGATTGAAGAATTTGAAGAAGTTACAGCTAGGGCATGGCCACTTCACAAAATTTTGCAAGATAAGACCATTTTATTAGGATTTTTGGCATTGAAGGAAATGAAGGAGGCTATGAAGAGTATGGCCCAATATATCAATGCCATTCAACATCCTAAACCTTTCCCCCTGAGTGAGATGCCAACCTCCATTGACATGAAATCCCTTGATAATGAATAGTTTCTTGACCAAGTTCAAAGAAGCAAGGCGGTGAGAAAAGCATTTGATGATTGGGTGGAGCATGTAAAAGAAGAGGTTTTCAAGTAGCTAAGTCATCTGGATCAAACCCACAAAGAAGGAGATCACTTGGTAAAGAAAGTAGAAGCCAACATTGAAGAATGGGAGCTAGAAAAGATTACTTGGACCAAAGAGCTCCACTGGATTGAAGAAGTTGAAGTGTACAGCTTGCAGAAGTTCCTCATGGAGAGGTTAGTACTAGGATTGGATGACATAGTTCTTTATGTTATAAAATAATGCATAGAATGGAGGAATGAGGTTGTGGCTATGGGAATCTATGAGGTAAAAGATCTCATGAAGGGGCTGAGAATGATCAAAGAAATCATTTCTAGTGATATAAAGTGGATTGATGAGCAGTGCTAGGAAGCTCAAGAGGCGTCAGATAAAATGGTGGAATAGGTAATCAATGAGGTAAACACCTAGTTCAATGAGCTCAAAAGGATGAAGGAACCTACAGATGAGCATTTTATGAAGATTGCCCAGATGGAATCAATGATGATCCTTCAACAAAATCATTTGGTTATGGACACAGAGAAGATAGCTGAGATTAAAAGGGAGAAATAAGTTTGGAAACAAAGGATTGATTTTATCAGTTTTCCACATCAAATAGTAATATCCATGTTTAATGCTGCATTTGAAGATTGGAAGGCAGCACAACCTCAACTCCTTAACCGTCTAAGACAAATGGCAATTTTTGGAAGGCTTTTTTGCTCCCATTCCAGTTTTTTATGCTTAATGCTTAGGACAGTTATTAGACCTAGTAGGATTTACTTTCACGAAAGACAATTTTACTAAGTTAGTTGTTGAAGCCCTGTGTGGCTATTTATGAAATTTTTTTTAACTATTTATGGGTTGGGCTCTCTGAGTTTGAGAGAAATTATTTTCTAAGAACTTTACTTCAAGTTTTCTGAATACTGATATTACAGAATGTATGGAATATCTTATGGTGTTGTGTATATGCCTAAGCTTTTAAAATGATAAATACTATTGTTTATCTTATGTGATTTATTTTCTTGTGGAAATAAGTTGTGTTGAATGAAGCTTAGTTGTGATATGGATGGATTCTATGCTTAGAAGTGATAGAGAGAATTGTTATTGAAGTTTAGATTTAACAAATTCAAAGTTTGAGATTGTGATAGAAGTAGATATTTTCTCTAAAATTTGCACAATATTTTTCATGTTGATGGATTGAATGTTCTCCTTAAGTGTTTTTTGGTGAAAAGCACACATGATGTTATTTTCCTATGCTTGATAAGATCATATTGAAAATATTTCTAGAAGGTAGTTGCACCTTATAATTTGCAGAGAGTTTTCTTTTAGCAACTCATTTGTTAGTATTAAGAATTTTCTCTTCTTTCCATTCTTTAAAGAGGTCTGAGATTAATTTAGAGAAAAAGGAAAAATTGTATGCTAACATATGTGTTCACTGTTCAATACTGGCATTGTTTACATCTTTTCATTTGGAATGCTCGATGACCTGTGAGCTTTTAAAGGTAGGGCATCATTTCTATTACCTTCAAGGCATTGCGTGAAGTGTTTGATCTCTCTTTATTTGTTTTTCTATTGATATTCACTATGTGGTACTCCTTGTTTATGATCATTTCATGAGGAAATGTCTTGATGGCTTGTGAGCTACAAGCTAGGGCATCATACATTGTTTATGAGCTCATTGTTTAATACTGGCATTGTTTACATCTTTTCATTTGGAAGGTAGGAATTCGAGCTTTGTCTTCTCATTAAATCAATTTCAGTGGCATTTTTTACATCTTAGCATTGTTAATACTGGTGTTGTTTACGTCTTTTTATTTGGAATGCTTGATGACCTGTGAGCTTTGAGAGCTAGGGCATCATTTCTATTACCTTCAAGGCATTGTGTGAAGTGTTTGATCTCTCTTTATTTGGTTTTCTATTGATATTCACTATGTGCGTACTCCCCATTTATGATCATTTCATGAGGAAATGTGTTGATGGTTGGCGGGCTGCAAGATAAGGCATCATACATTGTTTATGAGCTCACTGTTTAATACTGGCATTGTTTACATCTTTTCATTTGGAATGCTCGATGACCCACAAGATTTGAGAGCTAGGGCATCATTTCTATTACCTTCAAGGCATTGTGTGAAGTGTTTGATCTCTCTTTATTTGTTTTGTTGTTGATATTCACTATGTGGTACTCCCTGTTTATGATCATTTCATGAGGAAATGTCTTGATGGCTTGCAGGCTACAAGCTAGGGCATCATACATTGTTTATGAGCTCATTTTTTAATACTGGCATTGTTTACATCTTTTCATTTGGAAGGTAGGCATTCAAGCTTTGTATTCTCATTAAATCAATTTTAGTGTCATTGTTTACATCTTAATTAGCATTTGGAATGCTCAATGACCAGTGAGCTTTGAGAGCTATTACCTTCAAGGCATTGTGTGAAGTGTTTGATCTCTCTTTATTTGTTTTGTTGTTGATATTCACTATGCGGTACTCCCTGTTTATGATCATTTCACGAGGAAATGTCTTCATGGCTTACAGGCTTCAAGCTAGGGCATCATACATAGTTCACGAACTCACTGTTTAATACTGGCATTGTTTACACCTTATCATTTGGAATGCCTGATGGCCTGTGAGCTTTGAGAGCTAGGGCATCACTTCTATTACCTTCAAGGCATTGTGTGAAGTGTTTCATCTCTCTTTATTTGTTTTGTTGTTGATATTCACTATGTGGTACTCCCCGTTTATGATCATTTCATGAGGAAATGTCTTGATGGCTCGTGGGCTGCAAGCTAGGGCATCATACATAGTTCATGAGCTCATTGTTTAATACTGGCATTGTTTACATCTTATCATTTAGAATTCTTGATGACCTATGATCTTTGAGAGCTAGGGCATTGCTTCTATTACCTTCAAGGCATTGTGTGAAGTGTTTGATCTCTCTTTATTTGTTTTGCTATTGATATTAACTATGTTGTACTCCCCCTTTATGATCATTTCATGAGGAAATGTCTTGATGGCTCATGGGTTGCAAGCTAGGGCATCATACATTTTCTATGAGCTCATTGTTTAATATTGGCATTGTTTACATCTTTTCATTTGGAATGCTTGATGACCCGTGAGCTTTGAGAGCTAGGGCATCGTTGCTATTACCTTCAAGGCATTGTGTGAAAGTGTTTGATCTCTATTTATTTGTTTTTCTATTGATATTCACTATGTGGTACTCCCCACTTATGATCATTTGATGAGGAAATGTCTTGATGGCTCATGGGCTACAAGCTAGGGCATCACACATTGTTCATGAGCTCACTATTTAATATTGGCATTGTTTACATCTTTTCATTTGGAATGCTTGATGATGTGCAAGCTTTGAGAGCTAGGGCATCGTTTCTATTACCTTCAAGGTAGTGTGTGAAGTGTTTGATCTCTATTTATTTGTTTTTATGTTGATTTCCACTATGTGGTACTCCCTGTTTATGATCATTTCATGAGGAAATGTCTTGATGTCTTGCGGGCTGCAAGCTAGGTCATCATACATTGTTCATGAGCTCACTGTTTACTACTGGCATTGTTCATGAGCTCATTGTTTAATATTTGGCATCATGCAAACATACATTAATACACTTACTATTTTGAATTTGAGCTTGGGCATCATGCAATGTTATTGTTGGCATTGCATGCTTGCTACTATTATGCACCATATATTGTTTTATACACTATTTATTTCATTGAGACTATGAGCTTGGCATTTGTAATGTATTTTCTATTATTGGATCAATGCTACCATGTTGTTGAGTCTGTGTATGGCTTGACTATGTGCATGCATAATTGTAGATGAGGATTAGTAATATTTTTCCAGGTATTGCTTAGATCCTTTGGATCTAACCCCATCTTTTCCTTCCTTGTAGGTTTTGGATCATACAAGAGCATACTGGATTGAACCCTAGATCAACAATTCATTACTTCAGGAAATGTTTGGTACCTTGATTAGTTATGTTCATTCTAAGAAGATCCAGAGTGATTTTGAGTCACAGAGGAAATGCCCTGATCCCTCTGCTCATCTCTTTAGTTTTTGTTCAAGGTAACTTTTATTTGATAGCAGAGGGATGAGTAGAGGGATTAGGGCATTTCCTTTGTGACTCAAAATCACTCTGGATCTTCTCAGAATGAAAAACAAAAATATCTTTTTCACAGCCATCTCTTACGAAAAAGGAATGTCGGATGGTGAAATCTACAAAAACAAAAATTGAAGAGATGAGTAGAGGGATGGAAATCTATTGTAGTTGTTTCTTTTTTCTTTGAATCATTGTCAGGCCAGATATTAAATAGTGAGCTCATGAATAATCATCCTACTACTTACACTATAATTTCTATGTAAACAACATGGTTGAATTCAATCTATTTTGCACATT
Organism: Chamaecyparis obtusa; assembly: GCA_027943335.1. NCBI lineage: Eukaryota > Viridiplantae > Streptophyta > Pinopsida > Cupressales > Cupressaceae > Chamaecyparis > Chamaecyparis obtusa. The sequence goes on from BSBK01001703.1 coordinate 3,301,583, forward strand.
TTTGAGAGTTTTCCCACCAATACAAGCGTAAATAATGCATTGAACATAATCTACAAACACTGCATGGTATGAAATCTTACTGAAGCTTGAAATATATCACTCCTCATGTTATTGTCAAAATTAAATTCAAATATTTCTCAAAACATTTATTCTTGTAGAATTAAGATATCTTTATCTCAATAATAAAATAATCTTGCATAATAGCTTTTGAATCACATTAACACACACCCATGTTCTATAGCATAGTTCATTTTAGAAGTGTATGGCTTGACTATGCACATGCATAATTATAGATGAGGATCAGTAATAGGGTGCTAGAAATTGCTTAGATCCTTTGGATCTAACCCCATCTTTTCCTTCCTTGCAAGTTTTGGATCATACAAGAGCATAATGGATTGAAGCCTGGGTCAACACTTCATTACTTCAGGCAATGTTTGGTACCTTCATTATTTATGTTGATCCACTTATGTATGTTTTCATTCATTCATATTCTTCTGAAAGTTAATCTTTATGAGCTCAAATTCAAAATAGTAAGTGTATTATTTTATTACTAATGTCCCTATATATTGTGTGAAGTGTTTGATCTCTCTCAGTAATAGGACGCCATTCATTTCTTAGATATTTTTTATCTAACCCCCATCTCTCTTTTCTTTGTAGGTTTTGGATCACACAGGAGCACACTAGATTCATACTTGGGTCAAAAATTAATCACTTTAGGAAATGTCTGACACCCTTATTATTTATGTTCATCCTCTAATGTGTGCCTATACTCTTGCATTTTCTTCTGAAAGTTTTTTTTTTTTTAATAGTATATACAAGTTATTTTTCATATATATACATGAATCTTAGATGCAAAAATTTCTTTTCCTTTACATGTATCTTTGCATATCAATAACATGAATGAAATGTAAAATTATGCTAGATGTCTGGCATGTTCTAACAATTGTTTTATATGTACTACTCTTATTCACCTTGTTTTATATGTCCTACTTATATATCTTTGATCTTTTGTTAAGAGAAATTTCATTCTAAAAGATTGTATTTAATCTCTATACGCTTAAACAACCTCACTAGTTAAGACTATTCTCATTTGTAGTGGGCATGAGAAGAATCAAATCACTTGAAAGAAACCAATATTTAGACATGCACAAATTAGTGATATGATTAAGAAAATTACCTTTCTTTACAATTGCATGGTTGTCTTTGGTTTGTCATTTTGTCTTGAGTGTGTAGTGATTTAAACCAAAGCCTTCAACTTAGCCAAAAAATGTGCAAGTCTACATTAGTATGTTTCTTTTTATTGTAATTATAATTAGTATGAATGAACAAAATAATGACAATGCAATATTTGTCAAAATAGCATCGATGACTTTAGTCAATGTGCCTATGTGTCAATGTGGTGTTGGCCCATGCATGTTGAAGACGTCACGGACAACAAGTAATCCTGGGCATCAATTTTGGGTTTGCCCAAATAGGAAAAAGGTTTGGATATGTAATTATATTTTATGTTTAAAAATAATGTGACAACTAATCATTTTATGAAGATCTGATGTACATTTGGTATTGTCAAGGAAATACTAGATGTCAATACTTTCGGTGGGTCGATCAAACCACATTTACATCTACCCCATCTACATCTATATTTGATGTAGGAAATGAGTGCAACTTGTGCAAGGCTTGATAGGCAGCTAGTGCCGCCAAGATTGCTTCAATGGTGAAAGAAAAAATTATATTTCTATGATGCCTTATTTGTGTAGTTTGTGCACTACTTTGTTGGGACCATATGCGTAAATGTGGTTAACAGAGGGCTATTGTAGATACTAATTTTTTTTTTAGAATTTCTAGTAGATAAACATAAAGAACATGCACATAAACATGACAAATGAGAAACATAAATGTAGATATCACAACAGTTGACAAACATAAATGTAGGCATCATAATCACAATTTTTTGGAGACACAACATAATTGAATGGTATACCTAGACAATGGAACTAGAGGAGTAGTTGCGTTGCATCATCTGGGTATACCACTCAATTATGTTGTGTTTCCAAAAAATTGTGACCATGATGCCTACATTTATGTTTCTCAGCTATTGTGTCCTAGAACCCCTTATGATCCTTTACGACCATTTATGATCTCTAAGAATACATCTTAGATATCTTAAAATTTTGTAAAGGATCATAAGAAGCTCCTAGGAGGGGTCAGATGAGCTTCCACCTTCACGTGGTTGGCCCTGTTAAGTAGAGAATGTTAAAATATTCTTGAAACAAAGAGAAGTTCAATAATTTAAGATCTTAATCCATGTATGAAAAATATATATCGATCCATCTCGATGGATACCAAATCAATAGATCTCTGTCAAGAACCCAGTTGTAAAGAAACACCATAGACCGCATTGCAAACCCACACATCAAATTTGGACCAAAGAAGTCAAGAAGTCACTCGAATCAAATCTGAATGCAATCAGGTCTACATATATCCCATGAACACATCAAGGAGAATGCATCTCTGATCACCACACTAGCTTCTTATGCTGGAGCAGTCACTGTCACAAGTCTTCATTTGGTAGGATCCATTCCAAATCCAAATCTCTAGACTTGACTCAATAATCCATGAGCCGCTATCAAATCTAATTACAAAGTTATCTCCGAATTGTGTTGGAGCAGTTGCTGTCACAAGTCTTGATTTGGTAGGATCCATTCCAAATCCAAGCCTGTAGACTCAACTCAATAATCCATGAGCTACTACCAAATTTACTGCAAAGTTGTCTCCGAATGATCCATAACCAAATCATGAGCATGAACCAGATCTACATGAAAACCATTCTGAATCGATACCAACTTGATCAACAAATATATATATATATATATATATATATATATATATATATATATATATATATAAATTGATTATCATCATAACTATGATGACTTAATAACAATGACGGTGGTCCATCACAAACATCTGACATCCATCCATCATAATAATAGCATCGCTGTCAGAAAATAACCTTAAATGACGGATATCCATCGTAAACGTCCAATGCATGTTCGTCACATGTACAACATAGTCATCATTACAAACCACAAATGATGGACATGCATCATAATCTTTCGATGGATATCCATTGCATTAAAAGAATTTTCATCGGTGAACATGTTACAAACGATGGCTACCTGTCGGACGATTCTGACGGGTCACTGTTGTTTGTTATTTTTTGCGATGTATAGGCATCACAATTGTGACATCCACAAATAGGTCTGACAATAGGTTCACTATGTTGGCACCCTCTTTTTGTGATGGCCATGGTTGTCATAATTATGATGCCTAATAAAACCATTGGTCTTTCCGACTACAAAACTGCAACACTGGGTGGTGTCGATTAATCGACAGTTTACTGTCTAAATTAGGATGGTCAACCATCAGAAAAAGGTATCAAATGTACTAGTGTGTGGTGAAAACTTGACAACAAGAGTCACACATAATGGACTATATCATTATCTATCAAAATATTGTTTTCCTTCACACCCATCCACCCATCTGCCAAACCCACTAAAAAGTCCCCATTGTAGAACCCATATTCCTTGGGTGTTCCATTACCACACACCACTTTGAAAATTATACTAACTATCCTCATTCATGAGCTTCATGTCAACCAGTTATATATTACACCCTATCCAAATTCTTGAGATTTGAACATACTATTGTATATATTGGTCATTTGATTGTATCATAGCATTAGTCCAATCCTCTTGGTTCAAGTTCTAGTGTACATACCCTCTTCCTAGGTCAGTCATCTTATAGAAAGTGATCCAAATTATTTGTTCCTCTAGTCCATTACTTCAACAAGTTCCTTTAAAGAGATTTTTGATTGTGTGATTTTCCTTGATACATATTTTTCTTCCATCCAAGAATTTGTAGTTTACCCCATCAATAGGTCCTTGCAAGATGCATCCTTCATCATGTCCAACCTAAATCCAATTAACTCTTAGTACCATCAATATCTCTAGAAAAAATACATTTTTATGGATACTTATTAATGCAGTAAAAGGCCGATGTACCTCCAAATGAGATGACTAAGCCCCCAATGAATAACAACATAGTGGAAAAGAAAAAATATACAGTTGAAAACAAACTCTTTTATTAAAAACATATCTTGAATTACATCAAATGAAAACCATACATGCCAGGCTATAAGGCCTTCCCAATTTTGGCCAACACATTCCAAATTATAGACCAAGCTCTTAATTCTTGAGCTATGCCTTTCTCTTCTGACTATGCCTCCCCCTCCTCTACAAGACTCAAAAACATTACATATATAGCCACTGGGACACACATGTCGGCTTAGAGTTCACAATCTCAAATAATAGGAAATGTGCTTATACAATATAGGAATTACCCTCAATAAATTAATGACAGAATAAATAATACATCATAATATCAATGGAGGCCTTAGATATAATAATACAGATAACTGGAAAAAAATCAAAGAAAATATCTTTTTGGGTGATGCAAGATTGCTAACAGCCCAAGGATGCTCCTGCATAAGACACCCAAGGTGATAAAATATGTTCCATAAGGACTTATGAACATTTGAAATAATTCAATACATAAATCCCATGCTCATTCTTAACCCATAAATCCTCAACATCAATCAATAGAGAAGTCTACCCAAACTTACAACTATAATTAACTGTTCCATTAGATAACTCAGGTTTTCTACTGCTACTCCTAGGATCAAATTAATCATACCTTCTACATACCTTCATCTAATTAGAAGCATTTTTCCCTTTTCCTTTGTTCTTAATCATAGGATCAGATAACTTCTTTAAGTTAGACTATCTTTCATCAGTACTAACCTTAACCATAGGTTCTGCTATCCTCAAATTGAAAGTCTTGAAAACACTCAGGTTATTTTCTTTTCCTCCTTCCCCAGCCTTCAAAGGAATAAAAAAAAACTTTCTACCATCCTTCTCAACTATAACAGTATTCTTTATGCAATCATGTATAGATCCCGTGTCAAATTTCCAAGGTATTCCAAGTAAAACATGACAAGAGCTTATGTTAACTACATCACATAGAATTTCATCCTTATAAGGTCCAATACTAAGATTAAAAAAATATTGTTCTCTAACCTGCACCCAATGATCATCTTAAAATGAACTAATACTATAAGGTCTAGGATGTTTCAATCTTTTCATTCCAAGTTTACTAACCATTTCTTCAGAAACTGGATTAGCAATACTGCCTCCATCCATAATAACCTTGCAACATTTACCTCTAGTCTTACAAATAGTTATAAATAAGTTCCTTCTTTGCACTGGTTCCTCATCATGCTTAGCCAATAAGATTATTCTCATCAAAAGATATTCTCCAACTTCAAGTGAAGCAAAATCAACATCAGGGGTTTCGACCTTCTGATCTTCTTGTACTATCAAGTTTTGTTTGTCAATATTCATACTAGGCAATTCAAAATTTCGGTGTCCATCTCTACCACATTTGAAACAAGTACCTTTGAATAAAAATTTCCTATTAGAAGCTACTTGTTTACCCTTCTCATCTTTTGTCAATTGTTTACCTTTCTTTCTTCCTAACTTATCTTTGGCCTTCAATGCACATTGATAAGAATCTTCAACTGCACTAAGTTTCAACATACTCAATTCATCTTGAACATTAAATTTTAAACCATTAACATAACTTGCAACCTTTTCTTTAGAAGATTCATGATGTCCAGATCTGATCTGTATCCTATAAAATTCTTCAGTATATTCCTTCACAAACATATCCTTCTGTTTCAAGTTCTACAATTTCTTAAACAATTCAAGCTCATAATCTTCATGAATGAATTTAGCCTTCAATATAGAAACCATAGGTTTCCATCTACTAAACTTAGGTTCATCATTATCTTCTCCATCTTTCTATAATTATTGTCACCACAAGGAAGCATGAATTTTTAACTTAGTTTGTGATAACCTAACTCTCTATGGATCTACAATATTTTCAAGCTCAAAATAATCCTCAAGTTCATTAATCCAATCTATCAAATCCTTAGGATCTAAGGAACTAGAATAAGTTGATACCTCCATTCTATGAATCTTACTCATTTGTGCCATATCTCTAAATAATATTTCTTCTTCTGAAGGGATCTCTACTTAAGGTACTTCAAGATCTTCAACAACTTCTTCTTATTCATCTTCAGTTTCAAGATTTATTCTCAAGCCATTCAAGATAGTACAGATTGTATTCCTCATCTCTTTCTTAAATTCTTCAAACATATGTTCGAACCTCCTAGGGTTCATCCTTCTAGGCGAAATACTAAATAAAAACAAGGTGCAACTACCTCAACTTTGGTGATATGTTCCCAACAAGGATCCAACAGGTTTGTAATAAGGTCACCAACACAACTTGTACAAGTCCTTTGCATTTGTGAGCCAGAACCACAATCTTCCACCTCACAACCAAGAAGTCTAGGCCTCGACAAGTCACCAACAAGATCAACCTCACTCTGATACCATTTGATGTAGTACAAGGTTGGTGTACCTCCAAAGGAGATGACCAAGCCTGCAAAAAATAAATACACAATGGAAATGCAACAAGATACAATTGAAAAAAAACTCTTTTATTAACAACAGATCTCGAATTATATCAAATGAACACCATACATGTAGGGTTGTAAAGCCTTCTTGATTTTGGCCAACAAATAACTAATTACAAATCAAACTCTTAATTCTCAAGCTGTGCCTTTCTCTTCTAACTATGCTTCCTCCTCCTCCTCTACAAGACTCAAGAACATTACATATATATCCACCAGGACACACATGTCAGCTTAGAGCTCACAATTTCCAATAACAAGAAACATGCTTATACAATATATAAATGACTGTTAATGAATTAATGAAAGAATACATAATACATTATAATATCAATGGAGGCCTTAGATATAGGTCCATACTTCATTAAAATTATCTATATTTTAGAGTGCATAAGCTAGCTCCCAATTATAGAACCTTACCGAAACAAATACCAGACATCACATGAAGAATAACATAGGAAATTGGCACTTGAGAAGATGAAGTATAACTCCAGCCAATTGTAACATTAAGTTATGCATTCATAGGAGGATGATCCATGATAGGTCCACATTAATAATCCAAGATCATGGAATCTGGAAAGGGAAATCAAGTGATTGCCAATTCAAAATTCCTGATAAATAGAATCAAAGCAAATATCTTTTTGGGTGATGCAAGATTTCCAACAACCTAAGAATGCTCTTGCATCACTTATTTTGGTCTTGACTTGAATTTTTGTTCTTGATTACCATTTCTGGACTTCTTGGTTGTTATCCTCCTCAAAGTTTCCACAATCCTTTATATCATAGTATGATGCAAATGGATGCACCTGACATAAGGTCTTGATCTCTTTTTCTTCCTATGAGTCAATTGTATGTGACCCTTGCATACTTCAACATGTGATCCTTTTGTGGTTGCATAGTGCACTTGGGAAATCTTGTTTATTTGTGGGTTACCTAGCATCATTTCTAACATGAATCTCTTAGGACTCATGTGTGATGCTAGGGAAATTATTGTGTGGTCAATATCATGCAATATCGGTGACAAATCCTTGAGTTCCTAGTAATATTGGTAGGTATCTGATATTGTTATATCAAACTAAGTGCTCAAAATACATGGTGGTATTCCATTTCAGAATACTCCATAATCAATCTTAAAAGAGAATCCCCCCATCAAAATTAAATCAATATCCAAACAAGTATCAAATCTAATCCTCAGAAAAAGAAATCAAAGCAATCCTCCAATCTCACAATAAAATCAACATAAACCACTGAACCCAAACTCTTAATCCCTCCAATCCCCCATTTTACTATCCCCAAATCCTCATAGATAATATTGTGTAAATGTTTTCCCCCTTCCCCTAGTCAAAAATTTATAGCAAGGAGTTGGGCAGTAATATGTTTCATTTGCATCCAACCCATACACCTTGTTGCATCTTTGCATCACTCCTCACACACACTTTCATGCATCTAGATTGGACCCATTAGTTTGCATATCTATTTTAGATTGCATTTAAATGCATTTATCATGTCCATTTTAGATTGCATTAAGTTATATTTGTTAATCCATTTTAGGGTGAATTCTTAATCATTTTACATTACATGTAATTTCAGTCATCTTTCATTGCATTTAGTTAAATCACTGACATTACTTTGCATTAGTGTCTCTTTTTAGTAATTAAATCTATTAGTTTGCATCCATTTAAGTTACATTTTTAATATGTCTCATCATTTAAGTGTCAATTTCATTTACATACATTTTATTGATGTGCATTAATCATCAAGTACCCTATGATGAGTTCATTTATTATGTTATGTCTTTAGGGTTCATTCACTTTAGGCATTCATGTAATATCATTTAGAGTGCATTTAATATCTGTAAATTTGCATTCATTTTAGTGTGCATCCATGTAGTATCATAAGTTAATCTTGCATTGTTAATTAGGTTGCATATTGAATAATTTAGATTGGATTTGTAAATCCATGTATATTATGAATCACATAGTTGCATCATGTCAATCACATAAATCCATCACATAAAATAAAATTCATCACATATACATCTTCATATATCTAAAATCATCTCACATAGATCATAAATGCATCACATTACATCACATCACACATATCCATAATCATGTAAATCCATCACAATCACATAGGCACATAAAATTACACCACAAATCCATCCTGCAGCATAAACACACCAGTAACACATCATAAATCATGTATATATCACATCCATCTAGTAGCACACATGTGCTAGTCCATCATATCCATACATATGAATATCCATCCATAAAGAAAAAAAGAAGGCACATGACACATGTATCCCACCAACTATTTAGTGTGTGTGTGTGTGTGTGTATATATATATATATATATATATATATATATATATATATATATATATATATATATATATATATATATATATATATAATGTCCCACAAAAAGAATATCCCACAAATGTCTATGAAAGAATAAATAGTCCCAAAGTATGAAAGTCCATCAAAAGAATAATGTATCATGTACATATGGTTAAACATAGGTCATGTGCCCCAAAAAATAAATCACATACTAATCATATCATATACAAATGCAACATATCATTGCCTCTCTGGTCCTCCTATGAGAGGGTGGTTATCCAAATCCTAGGTGGTAGGTGGGTTCATGTATTGTATAGAGTCCTAAAATGGGGAAACCTTTGAGGGAACCTATGTGGGGGCATTGGTAGTCATTTGAATCCACATTATCCATGGGTAGGGACTCTCTATAGGAGAAAGTGCACTTGTGCTACTCCCTATACCTATTCTTGTCTCTGGTTTGGCCCCTGAGGTACTATTCCTTGATCTCTCCACCACCTTCATCTATACTAAAAACCCAACTGAATGTGTTTGAATATGTGTGTTCCCTATCCAGTGGCTCCATCCTTGTCTCTATGTGTTGTGGGAGGACCCTACCCCATGTGTACTCCCAATAGTTTGTCTTCTCGACCCTTTGGCTATAGCCCCTAATCTAATAGCCCTCCTATATGAATCATGCCTATCCCTAGGCACTGCTACATGGTACATGGCCCTGTACCAACCCACCCACTCTCTGAGATAGTTTCTCTCTTGTCAACCTCAAAATAGTGTCCCTATCCCTACTACCTCTTCTTCCCTCAACTACCACCTCTTCTCTCAAAGCTCCTAGCTCTTTTAGCATTGTATCACACTCACTCATAAGAATCTCCCTCTCCTCTCGATAGCTATCCCTCTAATCCACCAACTCCAACCCCTCCTATAATATCTATGAAAACTCTCCCTGGAGACCATCCCTCTCTGCCTTGGCCTCATCCCTCTCTTAGGTCCTCTCATCCACCTGATCCTATAGATCTTGAACCCCCCCCTCTCTCTCTCTCCCTCTCTCTTTGTATTCTACAAAAATTGACTAATGGTCACATGGACCACCTATAAAGAAGCATACTCCATTTCCAGAGATTCCCCCACCTAAAGATGAACCTCCCTCACCCCCTCCTGCTAGTGTAGATGGTACCTATGTGTCTAAGGGAAGTACTCTTAGAACCTATGCTGCATCATCTACATCCATAATATCTCCCCCTCCAATCCCATATCCTCCATCTCCATCTTCTCCTCTCACTACCTCTCCTCTATCTCTCCCCACCCTCCTCCTCTAGGAAATGACACAAACTTAATGCAAAACCTATGCAACCCACCCTCCTCTTCCACCCATCCTCCCTCCTCCTCCTCCTCCTCCTCCACCTCCTCCTCCCACTTTCCCTCCTCTAAGCCTCCCTATGGTTGTAACTCTTTTCCTCTTTGGGTGAGGTAGTAATCTCAATATGTCTTCAACATATATGGCCTGGAACTATGCTCTATACTAAGTGGTAACCCTTGCATCTTCTAACCCTCCTCTCCAGTCCTAGTACATTGGCCTATAATCCCCTCCATGATGCACTAAATCTATACCTATCTAATAGCCCACCAAAATCCACTCTCCTCTCCCTCATCACCCGTTTGTACTACCTCTCTACATTCGATACCCCCCACGTATACCTAAAATACCTAGCTACCCTATCGAATATATACTGCTCTACTATATGGGTCCATCACTCAAAAATGAATGTAGATGTCATAGTAAATGATAACTCCCTCTGATCCTCTATCCATGGACCAATTGTTGGTAGGGCCTCCATATAATACCATCCCTCACTCTATCTAGTGTCATCTATCAGTAATCTATGTCATCTGCATGATGATAGGTCAAAGGCTCTACCCAACTGTAGACCATAGGATCCTTGTCCTACCTATCTCTCTTCCTAATGGGGTGAAGCATCATAATGTGCTACCAACTACACATCTATAAAAGGGTCACAAAACCAAAACTATGACCCTGTCCCACTCCTGCATGGTATATTATCTGGTGTAAGTATATGTAGAACTCCCCCAAGATGTTGGTACTCCTATGCCAATGATCCTAAAAATCACTAGGATAATTCCTAGTGTGACTTCTATCCCTCCTATATCAGGGGCATTGTAACCCCCTAGTAGCCCACATATATAAAAATATATCCTCTCGGCTGTGGGAACATGATATAAGTAACTGTAAAAAGCCAGCTTCCTATACCTCAATCTTAGTCAGACATCTTGACTGAAGAGTGCATGTATCGCTTACTCCTGGGTCATATCCCCTACTATCACCTCAATCCCTCTCACTAGTAGTTTAAAGATCCTATACATGTCCTCCAAAGTGATGGTCATCTGTCTTATAGGAAGATCGAATGTGGTGGTCTATGATCACCACCACTCACATAACATAGTCACCATCACCATATATTCCCTATGGTGGGGCATCCTTGATAAGTAACATAGTTCAATGGCATCCACCCACATCTAGTCAACATGTGTAAGCTGATATCCTACTCTCATTATGGTTACATGCCAGTCCTAAGAGGTTAATCTATCTATAGACCAATGCAAAAACAAAAATGTAGTCCATGTCAGGTCTCTTTGTCCTATTCTAGCCTAACAATCCCACTTTTTCTTTCTCCCTTTCCCCTAATCCCTTCTTTCCTAAGCTTAATCCTAGTTCCCTAGATCCCACGATCCATCCCCACATTCCCACCATAGGTTGAGTCCTTGTAATCCTGCTGGCATAGGATCACACTCCCTAGTTCAAACCCCCAAGGATGTAGGAACACATTCTCACAACCACCCTAACCTACCCTCCCGATCCCTCATAGGACCACATAATTTTCTTCCATTCCCACCCATCTGGGGTAGGACCACATTCCCACAACAAATTTATTTTGGAATGTGATCCCACCAAAAATACCAAGCCCTCCCAAAATTTTGTGTTCCCACAAAAATGAAAGAAAATAACCTAAAACAACCCATTCTCCCATCGGCTAGTGGGACCGCAATTGAACCAGGTGTGACCACATTCCCTCCCATCCTCCATCTGTGGTATTGCTAAAAATTTCCTAGAAAATTAAATAACTGTAAAATAAAAAATCACAAGGATAATTTCTCGAGCCTACCTATATGTCCTCCACTCGGTGCTGCCTCACGCTCCTCAACATGTCAATCTTGTACCTTGGTTGTCCTTAGTATACCATCATGCTCAAATACTATGAAAGTGCTAAAAACCTCACTCATAACTCCAAATTCTCAGGGGTGTGTGTGCAAATGAGCTCATTTGTTGACCCTGCTACCCTTATATAGGCTCCTCCTATAGATCCCTTTTCACTATCTTGGGCCCCGAGCAACTTTTTCTTGCCCAATTTCTTCTTCGATCCTTTATTTTGCATCCTAATCTCATTTTTAGGTCCTGTTACCCTTCCCCTTTCTTCTCTTGTTGGGGAAAATTTATTTTTGAGACGCAGCCTGGGCCCCTTTTTCTTTTTTGGCTTTCCTCTCAAGAGGGCATCACCTAGTTTAACCAATATCCTTTTCTTGTAGTCTGGGACAACATTGTTGCCTCTTATTCTTTACATTGTAAAAAAATTAAACGTCTTTTAAATAGCGTTATTTTAAGACTATTTCAAATAGGGAAAAAATGTAGACACCTAAATCTAATTACAAAAATTTGCAATTGAATTTAGTTCTATCCTAGGAATTTATTAATCAAATATTTAATGTTTAATTAATTTATGTCATCCTACTAGTTAATTAAATTAATTAATTAACTATAGTCCAATTAATTATCAAATGAAAACCCACAATCAGATAATTAATTAAGTTCCCCTTCTATTAATTTAAATGAATGTAATTTTCCTATTTAAATTAAGTCCTAAATCCCCCTTTTCCACTCTTGATTAAATAAATCTTATTTAATCAATTTGAGTATATGACTCCTAACTTTAACCCCTAACCAAACCTCCCTTCAACCACTTAACCCCTAGTTCCAACTCAACCCATACCATTCACACATAATGACCTCACTTAATTAATTAATCATCTCTTGATTACCTATTTAACCCTACACTCATTCTCTCTCCTCCTATCACATCCTCCTAATTCTCCTACTTTCCCTCTAATAATAGCCCAATTACCCACTAAACATTTTCACAATGTTAACCATAAGGATTAAAAACTCCTAATCCAAGCCTAAGTCAACATACCATCACATCCTCTCCAATCCCCAAAGATATGCATTTAAGTCAACCTTAAATTCTCTTACACATATGTCCCTCATTCCCTCTTCCCAAAATGGTCACAATCCTCAAGGCTTGACCCTTGAGATTTGAGACAAGACGTTCCTTTAAGGAATATCTCCCCAAAACCTAATGTCCTCTCAAGCTCTTTCCTTATGACACTTTTCACAAGGCTATGAGTTTGAGAAAGCACAATCTATGTGCTTCCCATCAAATGCATCTTGGCCCTTCCTCAAGTTTTCATCTCAACCATACATTTCACTTCCTCTTTACCTATAAATTGAGCCTTCTTCCCTTCACAAATCATCCACCATTTCAAGAAAATTTATCATGTCCCTTTGAGATTCAAAAAGAAAGAATCATATCCTCACAATGACAAAATTATTTGAAACTCAAATTCTTTGAAGCTTGAGAAAGTTCTACTTTGAGAACACATATCCAAACTTGGATAAATCTACAAATCAAGGACTTCATTGGTTTAAGAAGTTTTTTACTTTCTTAGGGTTGTTTGGTTTTTAGTTATTCTTTTGTCTAATCTAGATGTTTCTTTGATAGTTTAGTTTGAAAGTTTTAACTTGTTTATTGCATTCCTATTTGAACTCATAATTTTATTGCACACAATTGTAATGTGATTTCATTGAGGACAATAGAAAGAAAGTTTTGTTGTTCTTGCCATTAATCTATTCTTGCAATTTTCTATATATTTTTCTGTTGTATTGTGTGTTTTTTTGTTAAATAAGGTGAGTATCCTTCATCATGATCACATGATAGCAATATCAAATTTCTAAATCAATAGCATAAAATAAAATAAACTAAAGAGAATAAACACACACACACACACACATGCACATGCACACACACACACACACACACACAGAACAAGATGAAGGAATAACATTGAGAACTCAATGTTCAAATCTCTATCTTTGGAGGAAGGTTGACACTTGTACATTGGTCCCCAAAAGTAGTAAAGTGCAACACTACCCTACCATTTGGAACCCTTAGGCACACCCCATCATGCTTATGGAGATAGTAACCTAGCCACATATATAAGGGTAAACACAAACACCAAGAAGGCTATCACAAACACCAAGCTAATGCATAACTCATAGGGTGGTACAAAGGTCCAAATGTAATCACAATGCAAATAATTCAAGATCCCTACTCAGAGCTATCAAGGCTATAGTGCAGGGACTCAAGGTGGAGTGTACTTACATGGCTCATGGTAGCCCATGTAGTATCAAATCTCAGGTCAACATCTGTACATGAACAACCATCAATACATATCTTAGCTCAATGTGTGCAGATAGAAAGATACAAACTCACCTCTATGAAACACTCTTAGATGACGAGGTAGTGATATTAAATAATAATAATAATAATAATATTATTATTATTATTATTTTTTCCCAGTTTAGTTTATCATGTTATCACTTGTTAATAAATTCTTCACATGGCCTATACCAACCACTTACAACATGGGATCCATGTAATTATCCACTCCACACCTCTACCCAAACACTAGGATCATCTCATTCTACAAAAAGGAACAAGCACAATGTAACAAAAGTACAATGGAAGTAAGACTCTCAAGTCATAAAACCATAAAGAAACATGGTGAGCTCTATTGGTCTCAAACCAAGAGCACAGGTCACTCAAACCTCGACATAGGAGCATAGATCAACTAAATTCTTGGATGTGGTCTTAACACCCCACATCCACATATAAAATGTAAGCTCAACCTCAAGCATAGAGTGTGCCAAAACAAGGGAAAAAGGAAACAACATTAACCATGAGAAAATAGAAGGCTCAAAATCAAGCTTCTATCAAAATACAAGAAGCACTCAATCAGTCACAAACTGAGTGTACAAGTCTCTCAAGATCCCATCAAGTAGGCATAAATCAACTATACTAAAGGATGTGGTCTCAAAACATGCATAAAAAAATCCAATGCAAATACAAAGCAAACATAAATAAGGTCAAGAAAGCAAGGCAATAACTAGAGGTCAAATCAACTCCATAACACTCATGGCATGAAAACATAGTGAATTCAAACAAAGGAAAAAACACCAAATAGATCCATTGACCACATTCCCAAGAGCATGGATTCTAATGAAATATAATTAACATCTCCTTAGAACAACAAGAAGGCTCAAAAAGTCACAAAATATAATAAATGCCAAATTTGGGTAAAAACTAGCAAAGATTCCAAAATCATCATTTTACATCAAAAGGGTAAGTTCAGATTGTGATAAAAATTACCCATAATGTCCTCTATCCATTATGATTCCATGATCCTACTAAAAAATGGAGTACTACAACCTCAAATATTTCTATCGTGATGAACATGGTGACAAATAACATCTAGATGGCATACAAAGCAGTGCACCTACAAATAGTCCCAAAAATAAAACTTCAAACAAAGCGAAAAGAAGAAAACCCATTTTCCTATAGGCACCAAACAACACAATTTTCCAATAAAATTCTTGTTTTGGGCATACAAAAAAAAATCAGGTAGCATAACACCAATAAAACCATATATTTTCAACTCTAAAACATCAAATAAATATATATACCCAATCAAGAAATGAAATGCTAAAAAAATATAGGGGAATACTAAATCTCAAACCACAACAAAGAAACAATTTTCTTCAATTGAAAATATGTAGTAAAACATAGTATTTGAGATGTCCTACCTCACATTAAAGAGGAGAAACACCAAAAAGAGGGGAAGACATTGGTTTCTTTGTAGAAATAGAAATGGCTCCACATGACATTGAGGGATTATGACACAAATCCATCAAGCCACTATCTACAGGGATCTGACAACCATTTCAAACACAATGAGTGATTCTCCAAAATTCTCACAAGGCGGTTTGAGAAATTTTGGTCTCCAAAAGAAAAAATTGAATGAATTTAACTAGGCTAATCAAGCATTATAAATGAATTATAACTAATTGAAATGAAACTAACTACTTCTACTCTAATAGAGAATTAAATTACCTTAGGTAGCCCTTGCTTGAGGATCTACAATCTCATATTAACATGATACGACCTTTAACTAGAAATCACCATCTACCTTTATCGATCATAACTAGAAGTATAATAATAACTAACTATAACCCTAACTAGGATAAAATATAACACTATATTTATGTCAACCAACTTTTTATTTCCAAAGTTCTCTTCTTTTTTATAGGATATATCTTAAAGAAACTGATAACATAAGATTAAAAACTTTATTACACTTGTCACTCTCAAAATAAGTAGAATTATTCAACATAAAAAAACTATCAAAGAAAATCTAAAAACATGAAACATTGAATGAGAGATGATCATGCATCATGGGACATGTGGTTGAATAGGTATAAGACTCCATCTCTTAGTTGAATAGTTACTGCTAGTTGTTGGCATAATTGATTAATGGTGATGATTTTTGGCATAAATGTTGAAGATATGTCATGAAAATATTGTTTTTTATGATTGATGATGAGATGATGAAGATCAGAACAAGATTTGATGATAGGTAAATCAGTTATATGGTTGTCATTGATGTCAACTATTTGACTAAGTGTTTTGGCATGTTACCACATATTCATTAGAGCAAAGAATGAGATTCATAATGAATTAAGTGTTTCTATTGTACATGAAGGTTTAATGATGATTTATAATGATATTTTTATGATAACACCTATTTATGTGAAGAATTGAGTAATTTATGTATGATGGAATCAAACTAGGTAATAGCTAAAGCAATCAATGACAAGTAGATAAATGATTTGAATGTTATTCAAATCTGTATAGCATTATCTAGAGTAATCTTGTAATATGACTTATAATGATGTCGAGATGATATGATTAAGATCACACCTTAAAATTTTTAGAGGTAAAGGTCATTTCATGATTTGGAAGTGGCGCTGATAAAAAAGGTAAAAAAGGATGAATAGGTGAACTAGACAAACTGGTGAACTAGGAGAATAGGTGAACAAAAAATAATTTGTAAAGATTTTAGGAGCGATAGTGAATGTTTTTTTTATTGGGATCGATGATGATTTTTGAAGATCCAGGAGGTATATGCATGATTTGTGGAAAGTATTGACAACACATTAATTGAGATAATACATTTAAGGAAGATTCTTCAAGAAGTTTCTATTTGGTCAAAATAGTTTATGAAGTTGGAACAAGTTCCAAGGTACATATTAAATCTAAGATGATGTGGTTAGGGAAAAAAAAAGAATATATGGTTAGATGTAATTTGTGATGACATAATTAATTTGGATCATTGGATTTAGGTTTTGTTAAGGCGATGGAGTTAATTTCTACTTAAAGGAAAAATAAAGAAGAAACTAATTGCTGAATGCCAGAGGAATGCAAAGTTGTAGTTGATCAATAAGTGTTGGAATTGAATGAAATCAAGAGAGAGTATAGAGTATGGTATGTTGTTGAGTTTAAAAACTTATTTTGATCTGATTGAGCAGAGGTAGTGCAAATTATAGATCATTTTCTATCTATCACTCTCTAACAATTATAATAACAAAATCCCTTATTCATGTGGATCCTAACAGGCCCTATTGTAAAATCCTCTAACAAGGATTCTCCTAGAAGGGCATAGATCCTAATAGGTCTAAAGGAAAATCCCTTAATTGGGTATCATTTAAAAGTGCTATTATAACCCTTAATTGAGAAAGCTCCTAATAGAGCATATTCCTGAAGAGTACACAATTTGTGAGCATCATTCTCACACCATGGTCTTCACCTTGATCAGATTTACATGTGATATCTCTAGTGTTAAATTAGTGTGGATGAGTTTTACGTATTTACATTTTTTTTAAATCCTACTTTAGCTATTGTGATGAATGAATTTTTAAAATGTTAAATTGCTTATTAGTTTGATCAATTTGAATTGGGTGGGTTTAAGTTTGAATTGGTGATTACTGATTCACCCCCCCTCACAATAATCATTCCTATATTAAAATTTTTTATCATAGCATTGCTTCCCTGATTCAAAAAGCTTAACCGCTTAGGGAAAAGATCCAAAGACGTATAGAAAGGAGACATCCAATTTTTCAAAGGATAATTTTAACACATGGTTTAGCAGAATGAAGTTGCATTTATCAAGTCTTTCAAATTTTTTTGAAAGACTTAATATTAGTTGGATATCTTGATACAAAGTACACACCACCTACTGGAAAACCTAATACAGATGAGAGAAAAGAAATGCTGATCTAAAACTCAATGATGAGAGAAATTGCAAGTTCCCTATTTGATGTTGAATATGTTGATATCCAACATATGGAAAATGTAAAATATATGTTGGATAAGCTGATGAATGTCTATGGAGGTGATGCACATATAGTGAAGGATAAGGTTGACAGTCTTAGAGGCAAGTATGATGACATGAGGATGAAAGAAGGAGGAAACATTGCAAAATATAGTACAAGACTTAAAGAGGTCAAAGCTTCCATCATAAGTGCAGGAGGAACAATCACAGAAGATGAAATTGTAAGTAAAGTTTTGAGAACTCTTTTTCCTCGGTATGCTATAAGAGTTTATGCTATTAAGGAGTTAAGTTCTATTAGCCCTAATAGTGCTACATTGGATTCATTGGTTGAAATATTGATTGCATTTGAGTTAAGTAAATATGATAATAGTTTTCTTGTTGTTGAAACTATTTTTCAAACTTTCCTAACCCTTGGTTCATCTAGAAAAGGAAAAACATTTCTCATAGTTCTGATGATTTTGAGTGTTTAATGGTTGAAGAAAGAGAATTGGAAGAACTTGAATTTTTAATAACTAAGAGGTTTCAAAAAGGAAAATGAAAGTGTATGTGATGAAATCTTTCCTGTTGGGAGAAAGCTAAAAAATTCAAACATTAGTAATAAACATGTTATTCAAATATAAATCTAACATTTAGTAAAACTTGCAAGAACCAACTAAGAAGATTTTTCCACAGCCTCTGATTAGAAATAAGCAAATGCACCCAAGATTTTCTTGATTTTAGCTCTTAGAGATATATGTGGGTGTGCTCTTCCAACATAATATGCAAATCTCACTATGATTTGAAGATGATAAATGCAAGATAAAACTATAAACTACCATGAAAATGACATTGAATGAGCTTAAGGACTAGTTATGAAGAACTAGCCTTAAGCATTCAATATGGATGAACAAAATAAATATGATCTAGCATGTAACTATTCTACCATTAATGCAAAAAACTACCAAACATGTTAGATAAACATTAAATGCAAGAAAAATCTAAGATTATACTAGCATGATAACTCTAATGAAAAATGATGGATGAATTACTCTCGGAAAGGCTCATATTTATAGGATTTTGGAGGGCTGGGGTGAGGTGGATCACATGTAGCATCCATATATGTGCCACATGAAGGACACATAAGCCATGCAAGAGTCCAATTTTTCTCACACATGTGTGAGAAACTTGAGATGTGATGGGTCAATGTGTACTTCAAGTACACATGTGTAAGAAGGTGTGTTAGCACTATTTATTTTCTCAACTCAAAGACTCTATGTTTAAAAATTTTCATGGTTCAATAGAGGGGTCTTTTGTGTCTGAATTTGGATACCCATTAAATTTTTTGTCCATATCCTCATCTTTCAAAGAAACTGGTTCATTTTGTTCTTTAAACCCTAGGTGAGATCCTCTTTCAAGCCCTAAATATTCATTATAAAATAAAACCCTAAGTCTTTGTAAAGGATCTAATTGTTCATTACCTTTTCAAGCCACTTAAGTTCCTTTTTTGCACATGTCTTAATTCATCATCAGGCGGGGCCAAGTCCCTTAAGTTATTTTTACCTAGCAGGTCCATTTAATTTTTCCTAAGTCCCAAGTCTCGATGGTTTTAATTTTTCCAAAGTCTCAGTATATATTAAACCTTATCAAATTTTCTTTTAATCTAATGGTGTGCATAATATCACAATGAAAAGTTGATCAAAGAATAGTGATTGCGGGATCATGCCAATTGTCTGATGCCCTGATGGTCAAAGATTAAATTAAGTGGGACCAAAGATTTTTGAGAATTCTGTTTGTCATTCGATTAACTCAATCTAACGATGCATGTTTTCTTGGGCCCATCTATTAAGGAATCAAGATGCTATCATATCTATTATAATATAATGGTTAGTGTAATGCCTTGCTAAAAAATTGATCAATACTTACCGATTGTAGGATTGCGCTAGCCATCCAATCTTCTAGGCAGTAAAAAGGTGACATCAATGGGGTCAAAGGATAAAGGCATGTAAAGGTTTTGACAAGTTTCTTTTGATCTAATGGTTGTCATGATGCCTTAATCATAAGTTGAAAGGTAAATAGTGATTGCAAGATCACACCTACCATCTGATCGTCCAACTTAAAAAAATAAGTGGGGTCAGAATCAGTTGAAATAAAGATAGCCGTTGGATTAATTCAATCCAATGATGATCGTGGAACCTAAATAATAAGTGGGGCCAAAGGATACTGAGTTTTGATTACCTTTAGATCAAACCTGATCAGACAAAGGGCGTAAAGCCTCAATGAAAATTTGATCGATCATTACTAATCAAGGGATTGCAATGAATGTCTGATGTATTTCAAAACAAGATCAACGGTCCTATTTTAAAATTTTTATCTTTGGTGCAAAAGGTTCCATTTTTGCTTGTTGAGTTGCAGATTTGAATGTCAATGAAGTAATTGCAAAGAATGTGGCCATGTTGTCAAAGAGTTATTGCAAAATTCCTCTTGAATATATACAAATAAGGTGTTCATTTCAAATTATAAAAGCTACAGAATTTTTAGAGCGACTGGTTGAGAAAAATTGCAGAGCATCTTGGGTTTTCTGGAGAAATATTTACCAGGTGAGTAACTCTATGAACTATTGTGTTTTCGCCATCTTTCATCTGCATGTTTTATTGTTAGGGTTTGGAAAAGAGGGTTTTTTGTGTGATTCTAGTTAATTTGAATATTGAACCCTAAGTTTTAAGATAGCACCACGAAGAGAATTCAAGGGAAAGGTAGATTACAAGGAGAGGGCCGTATGTGATGATTTTCTTGAACAACTTGATCATTCTACCAATGACTTATCTAAGTTGAAAGAATTTGTTTCCAAAAACCCTCGTCTTAGAGTTGTAGATAGATTATATGATAAGGGTAACTATACGATGGATGCAAACATTGGTGTGTCTGGTTTGGTATTGTTTAGAGCAGGGTATGGATAGAGACATGATTTTTCCCCTAGCAGTAATGTATGGAAGTTTGATGTAGGAAAACTGGTAGACCCAAATGTTTTTATTAATACTGATATTTTTCTCCAAGTGGCTAAGAATTATGACCATGTAGCAAGAGTGGTCGGGGATGTGAATGGAAGCCCTCTAATTAGTAGTACTGGGTAAAAGCACAATAGGTGTCACCTTTTAGGCTAACTTGTCAGTAGAGTTGAATTTTAGTATTTCTAACTAAAAATTAATTTTGGTCAAACATATGGTCTAGCTAGATTCATTCTAGCTAAGTTAGATAAGTCCTTTAACTTTTCCAATTGGAAATATCTATTAAATGCATGTTTTATACCACTTTGGGTCCAATTACCATAAAAATAAAATTATTTTAGAAAAATGGCATTTCAATAACTCCTAATATTTTTAATGATATTTTAAAAAAAATACAAAAATACTCTTTTGTAGAGATCAGAGTCAAGAATATCCTCATATAGATTTTATAGTGTTTTAATTAGACGGTTTATTATAATTAAAAAATATTGTAAGTAGGTATTTTAATAGTCAAGGAGATGTTGATTCGGAGAAAGAAAAAAATAGTAAATCATATTAAATAAATTTGAAAAACATATGGTGCACTAGAGGAGAGAGTCCTCTTCAAGAAAATATATTTCTTTTTTTGATTGGGATAGATTTGTTATGAAAAATATGTTGCGAGATGAAAACTGTCGATTTTAGTGAGTTGGAATTTGAATTATTAAAAAAGAGAAAATATAGGCCACAAACTAATTTTTATTTCTTCATGCACTAGCTATATATGTCATCTATGACATATTTTGAAATTAGGGGAAAAAATGTTTATTTACATATAATTTTTTGGTGGGAACTAGACCCCTAATTTTCAACATTTTTCAGCAACTAAAAAATCATCTTTAAAAAATAAAAAAACATATCAATTCTTATTCAAAAATATTATTAAAAATATTAATCATAAACTTCATCCATTTTATCACATTTAATTAGTTTACATCATCTTCAAATTCCAAACATAAATGTCATTTTTATACTATTGAAGTTGAACAACTTTGATTTTGTTAGCCTTTTCCTTTGTAAAAGGGTGACAACTTATTGTGCTTTTACCCTACTGCTGATGAGATTAGGGAGGTGTTCAGGTTGAGTGAGCCTTCTGATGTCCTAGAAAGAATATATTTTGATGAACTCGGAGAGGTTTACAAGGCACAAAGGGACTATCTCAGAAGTGGTCCTTTGAGAGAGTTTTCTGACAGGGTAGGAGGATTGACTGTGGTAGTACCAAATACACCAGAACCCATCAAGCTAGATTACTTTAATCTAAAGGAAAAGGGTATGTATTGGTCTCTATGTCATATTTTTGGTGAAGATTCAGAAGCAGAATTGCTAGTACATTACATGTTCATGATGGCACAGATACTACACCCATACCTAGTAGTAACATTTAATTTTTCCCCTTTCCTTGCTGACTTAATTCATAATGTACTAATGGGCATTCTGAGATCTAAGGTAGATAGACCTTTTGGATGGTATTCCTTGTTGATGCACATGTTTCTCTATAGGGGTTTAGAGTATTTTGAAAAGGAAATGGATTTAATGAAAGAAAAGGATGGTGAGGAGATGCCAGTCTAGTTGTGGAGTTTGAACTTGACATGGGATAAGAATGAGGCCACTTTTATAACTTTTGATAGATGCTTTGCATCTATACTTAGGGCACCGTTGTTTTTAGAGAATCCAAGAATCCCAAAGACATTTTTAGCTTTTCTTAGGCCAAAACAATTTGCCAATGATATCAAGATAGAACACAATTAGGGAGATATCATTTTGTACCATGTTTCAACTATTTTCAGAGTGTATGGTTTTAGAGGCACTCCATTTATTTTTCCATACCAAGTGCATTTGAAGGTTGGCATAGCAGAGATCCTAAGGCAAATTGGAGGATTGTAGGATATGGCTCTCATTGGGAAAGGAATGGGATCCATTTTTCTAACCATCACCTTAGCACAACATTTTGTGATCACAAAGGGTGGATGGACACACTTCGGTAAGGTTTTGGAACCATACCATATGGCCACCTCAGTTGCAAGGTTTGTAGATCTTGAGGGTTTTTATAATGATATGTTTAAGAACAGGACTAGGTGTGCTGCCATGGACCATATTTTCCACTTTCTTGAGGATATAATTAGAAATGTATTTGATTTGCAAGAGAAAGAATTTGGGAAGGAGAAATGGGTAATATATAGAAAAACCTTAGATTTTATACAATATGTTGTCAAGGAGTATGATCCTTTGAGGGATTTTAAGCCCTTCAAAAAGAAGATTGAAGCTCTTATGAGCCATTTTGAAGGTATAATGCATACCTTAAACCAGAAGAAGGACATGGTGGTACAATCAGAGAAAGAAAAGGCCAAATTTGTATTAATAAAGTGATACAAGAGCATCCTAGGATTCTTGGCAATCCTGTTTCAACTAAAAATATATTTGTCTTGGAAGGTAGATTGTTCATTTTGATCTTAGTTTGTGGAGTATTTGCTCGGTTTTGGACACTAGTTGCTCAGTCTCTGAAGAATGCTCGGTGACTAAAGGCATCGGTTCACTAGTGCTCAGTGATAACTGTGTTCCTCGGCCATGCCTAGCATGGTCGATCGACTAGTGTTCAGTTATTTCTTCTATTGCTCAGTGTTCTTTCTTACCGACTGGATTGTTTGGATAGATTGTCTTGGCTGACTGGTGTATTTAATTTGGATCATGCTACTCATGTTATGGATTGACTGTTGGACATGTGCAGGCCTAGATCTGGCATGTTGCATTCTTCTATGCATATCTGATGACCATTTGGGGCCATCTTTGAGAGTTTATTTATTCTATAAGGCTATGTGAGAGCCGATTGATGTTTTAGCATTTAATATTTGTTTGTAAAGATTTATTATTTCATCAACTGACTTGTGGTTGGGAATCAGTATTTATAGGATGCTTGGGTAGATGTTTAGGGGACATTAGATCAGATAGTGAGAAGGAAGGTTAGTAGCCTATGAGCTTAGGAGCAAGAAGATTGCTTGGAAGTTGGAGTACAAGTTTAGATCTTTCCTTGGTGCCTACCAGTGTGTTGTGTGTTACAGACCTGGGCTAGTTGAATGCTGATGTTGAGGAAAAGACTTGGATCCTACAAGATCTTGTAGACTGTTACTTACTTTGTACCTGGCCATAATCGAGAAGGCCTTATAGCCTGGCACATTGCATGTATTTGGTGATTTTATGAATAAAGACTTCTATTTCATTGCAGATCTATTTTTTCTATTGTGTATTTCTATTGCATATTGGTTTGGTTGCAAGGTCGGCCAGTCCTTCATTGGATCCACCCACCTTGACTGCGTCATAAAGACAATATTTGCAAGAATGATTCCTCTTGGTAAATATGTTGTATAGAGGAAGACTAGATATAGTGTGGTAGTGCTTAGGTATGAAATACATCAAGAGGGTAAGAGAGTAGAGAATATCCCTTCATCTTCCATGGGAGTAGAAATGCATGAAAAAATAGAGAGGCCTCCCACATCACCTGAGAATAGACCAATTGATTTGAATCCTAAGTTCCCACCTCCCCCAAAGAGGCAAACAATTGAAGAGAGGCCACAATAGAGTGAGGGTATCTATTCTCCCTCCCAATCTCCCTTAAACATTATGGACCAACAAGATATAATAGAGTAGTTGAAGAGAATGGGGAGCCTAGGTTAGATTTGTGTGACCTATGAAGAAATTGATGAAGGAGTCCCTGAGGCTCCCAAAACTATGGAGATTGACTTAACTATTGGAGAAGTAGTAGGCAAGGAATTAGACCATGTAATAAAGTAAGCATATGATGAGTTACTTGCAGATGATGCCTTTGTTAAGGTTAGAGCTTTTGTGTAGTTTCTTTGGCAGCCTCACATAAGTCAATTTAAGGAGACTTGTGAGAAGAAACAGGAAGAGCATCCAGAAAAGGACCTTGCCATCATTGAGGGTGAGATCAAGAAAGAAATGCTTGAGATATTTGAGAAAATTACCCCAGAGCAAGGAAGAGAATTGATAAAAAATGTAGGGGTACTTATCCTTCCTGAATGAGACATTGTTGATGCATTTGTCTTAGATGTAGTTAAGAAGTAGACCAAACCAGTACACAAAACCAGAGAAGAAGTTGAGCAGGCCATCAAGGGAGTCACTTTTAGTGATGATGACCAAGCCCTGGTTATGTGGTCTCTAAGGAAGGAATAAGGAAATAAAGGAAATAAAATTGTCAGGGGTGGTTTTTCTGGAAGTCTGCTGGTGAAAAGAGTTAGTGAGACCTCAGGAGTTGAGGCCTCAAGTTTAGCATTAGAAACTACCAAGCTCATCATGAAGGTGGTAGATAAGGAAGCCAAAGAAAAAGAAGATCTCACAATAAAGTTGGAGACTATCCTGAAGGCCTATGGTGAAATGAAGAAAGAGGCTAGTAAAAAAGACAGAGTAATTGTTGAATTAAGAAAACAATTAGGAGGGCAATTACAAGTTTAAATGCCTAAAAAGTTATAGATTACATCTTCCCCTACTAGGCCCACCTCCTCAAGCCCTATTATTGAATACCATTCTTCCCCTTTGCCTCCTTTTACTCATGAGGAATTATTAATTGAAAGATAAATGTTGGAGGACCACAGAAGAGCATTAATTGAAAAGGGAAAGAGATTAAAAGGTGAGAGACAACTTTTCATAGAGGGAAAATTGGAAATTGATATGAAGTATGAGGAGAAGCTCAGGGACACAATTTTGTGATTCATTGAGGGCATTGAGACAAAGAGTATTTACATAAGTGGACAGAAGTCAATAGAAAATTTGAATTCTTTTAAGGGGGAAAAGGCCATTGTGGAACCAATTTTGGACAAGTGGGTTTTGAGGCAAAATAAAATGAAATTATTTTATTCTTTATCAAAAGGTGAACATGATGTTGATGAAAAAATAAAGAATACTCACAAGTTGGTTAAAGAATTGTTAGAGTTTGTAGTTAGGAGAGAGAATATTCAAAGGAAAGCACTAGTATTAAAAGGAGAATATTCCAAGTCCCGTTTTAAATTATTTCCCAGTATTTTCAAGAAAAATGGTGAATTAAAGGAAAAAAGAACATGGATCGGACAATTGGATGATCAGATGTCAATAAGAATGAGCAACATTTTGAATGTGGATAGTAATATTCTTTTTTTCTAAAATAGTTGAGACCATTGAAAATTCTAGGACATATTTTGGGTTCCTAAATAAAGAGGTTCAACAAGTTAAAATTGACTGGGACATTTTGATAAAGAAGAGGGATGAGGTTGTTACTTTTTCTTGTCTAAGTGATGAAGTGTTAAAATATTGGGAAGATAAATATACCTTAGAAGAAGCAAGTAAAGAAGAGATCCCCATTGATGCTGCAATAGGTGGCATTTCCCCGATTTCTTAAAAGAAACAAACTACAAAGGTGAATTTTGTGTAAAAGAATGATGAATACAAGGACACCACTTGGTGAGAGAAGAACTATTTTTAGAAATTATTGTAGGAGCTTGGCAAACAAATCAGAGGACATTTTTGTAAAGTTGCAACAATGCAGTTATTTTGTACTTTTTGTCTTTTGTCTTGTCTGATGTGACACTTTTTATCATATTCCTAAACTATCTGAAGCTTGTTGCAATCCTTATTCTATAAAAATATTCCTAAGATCATTTAGAAGGGCTAGAAAGCTTGGATAGTTTTTCTTATAAGTTTTCAGTCTAGGGTATAGCAGGCTGTATTAGGTTTTATCATTACAGTAAATAGAAAGTTTCGTGGTTTTTTACCATTATTGAAGTGGTGTATATTTTTGAGGCACGGTGTATACAAGGAACATGATTCAGTACATATGAATACAAAAATCCAAGATTCAAATCTCTCCTTTATGTCTATTTCTTTGAGTTATGAATTTTTTGATTCATTGCATAGAATTTATCTATGTATGTGTTTCTTTTTCTCTTTTTTGATCTGAGATCAAATTAAATAGCTCTAGATAGAACATAGATTCATTTTGACTTGCATAAGGATTTCATAATTAGTATGAATTCGATGATAAACTAATCAATATTGTCATAAGGTGGTAATATTTTAGGGATCCTAAATAATTGATATTAGTTGGTTCCTGTATTCTTACTTTGCAATAAAACTATTACCTAATGGATTAGGCACTGGATAGAAATGAGCATGTTTTGCAATGATATGTGCTTAGTAGGGTTTGGCTATATTCCTAATATTGATATAAATCTATCAAGATCTTTAAGGTATTGTGACTTGCAAGTTGTATCTCATTAATGGTAATGGAGAATCAATAGATGACTGGTTATCATTTAGTATTTTCTTATCATTTATCTATTATTAGAATCCAGAAATTATTGTGAAGTATTATATAAGGATCTGGATTAGGAGTACCCTCCTTGGTTTTGTAGAGCTAGAAGTGCAAAGGGCATTCTTGTCCCTATAGTTGGTCCAATCATCCCAGACTATCCATACGTGGAACTGACCATTCTTGACAATCTATCTATGGATGTATTGGTTTCTTTCATAAGCATAAAGTCCATTTTGAAGAGCCAAAAACATGGAGACTCTGCTGGGGAATAGAGATAAAATAGTTATGATAAACTTATATTGAGATCTCTGGTGTTATAAAGTTTGTCAAATAACATGGGTACAAATTGAGCTAGAATCTTGGCCTTCTTATTTGTTTGAACCAGTCAGTTACCATTGAAGTACAGAGTTATATTTTACTATCCTGTGGTTTTGTGATATCAATGAAAAATTTGTCAAGATTTGCTTGTTTTCTTTTGCTATTATCTTTTGTCTTGAGATATTCCTTGGTTATAAATACTCAAATTAGCTAGTGTTACATTTCTCAATTTGTATTGGGTGGCTCCTCTAAGAATCTCTACAGTAGTGCTGAGTGAATAAATATTTTATATTTACACTTTCTTAGATATGAGTTATAGGAATACTAGAGCTTGGAGGAGATATCATCCTAAAGATAGATTGGAAGGTGAGCTGCCAAGTACCTCTAGGGTTGGTCAGCCAAGAAAAGAAAAAGTTGATAAAAATATATCTCAAGCTTGGAGATAGAAAATAAATACCATAGAAAATGACCCAATCCACCCCAGCCAGGAATAAATGCTTCTAAATATGAAGAGGTTGTGGACTTAGGATTGGGTGTATATGATTATTACTAATCCCCTCATTCTAGAGGAGAAGAGGGAACACATCATACTAAAAAAGTGATAAATAATGAGTCTTAGGGGCAAGTGAGGAGATCAAGAAGTAACATCAGAGGTGGGGAAGGAAGGGCTGCACCTCCTACCCAGGGATACTCACCTTCTGAAAGCCCCCATGCCCCAAGAGATAAGAAAGATAGATTTATTGTTGAAACTTTAGAATGAGAAACTACTCTCACAGATTCTAAAGATATTTTTGAAGAAGTTTACAATTTGGAGAGAAGAATCTAGGAGAAAATTACCATTAGGAGACAAATAGAGAAAGAAAAAAAGATCAGTTAAGACAAGCTCAAATTAGATCAAATCAATTAAGAAGGTAGTTGCTCACCCTGTAAGCAATAAATGTTGTTGCAACACCTAAGAAAAATGATGAAGAGCCTATTATCCATCCAGTTTTTGAAATTAAAAAACCTAAGGATAAAGGTAAGTAAGTTGCAATAGGGATTTTGATAAATGAACCTATAAATGACAAGGTTCCAATAGATCAGTTGTCCAAATTGGATACTAATCTTGATAGGGCTAAAAGAGAAAAGGAAATCTTAGCCAAAGAATTAGAGAATGCAGAACTGGAGGCTACAACTTTGGAAATAAAGATGAAAATTGATTTTCTCAGAAAGTCCTCAGGGGCATCTAATGTGGTTATTTCACTTCAGCACTTGGTGGAAAATCTGGAAACTCTGCTAAGTAGACAACCATTATTCCACCACTGGCCAGTGCTAACATTGTTACTACATCAAATACTAAAGCATCTACTTCTCAAAATGATGAATCACTCCAAAGAAGACCAATTCATGTGGAAAGGTATAGGCAACTTCTCTTTAATGGTATTCCTGATTATCCCAATATAATTTCTAAGGAAATTAGAGAAAAGCTTCATAAATTTACTAGTAATAATGTTGTTACATGTGAAGAGAACTTAAAGAAATTTATTGATATGATAGCTGATTATGAATTTGAACATGAGGATGTAATTATGAAATTGTTTGTTCAATCACTAACTAAGGATGCTAGAGACTGGTTTAGAGGACTCCCACATTGCTGTGTAGGTTCATGGGATGATTTTATTAACTATTTCAAAGATCAATATGGTGACATAAAAATGAAGGCTTCATATTAAATGAATTCAATAATATCAAGAAAAAACAAAATGAAGAAGTCCTTGAATTCAATGTAAGATTTTAGAAGGCCATGCATAAGCTTTTCCAAGTAATTAGGCTAGGTGAGAAGGTATGTCTAGCAACCTATTTAAATTCTTTTGATGCTAAAATGGGCTACCTTCTCGGGGATAAAAATCCTATAACTATCAGGGAAGCTCAAATATTTTTTGTTAACATTGAGAGTAATAGAAGGGTATTAGACAAATTAGGTAGAAGAGAAGACCCTAGGCCTCCTAGGTTTGGAAAGAAGGAATCAGATAAACCCTCTAATGTAAAACCCAAAGAGGATGATAATTTGAAAAAAATCTTAAATGCTCTCAAGGATTTGAAGCCTAGTAAAAATAGAAGTAATAGAGCTCCAAGTAATGACAAGCCTTCTTTCAACAATTTTAATAGGCAGCCAAGGTTACAGAATTTCCCTTACCATACTCAATGGAAGGATGAGAAACCTATTCTCCCAAAAAAGAAGGTTAAACCTAGTGATAAACCCCTGATCTATTATAAAAGCACCCAGTTAAAATGAGTAATGATGTTCCATGGTGTTTAGCTTGCCAACATGATCCTGATCATTGTGCAATCTCTTTAAGCGTGTCTGCAAATGAGGAACAAGAGGGTGAGGAATATGACACATATGATGAGAGTGGTTGTGCTATGACCTCATCACATTTATATGATGAAGTAGATTCTACTGTTGAAGATGAAAATCAAGATGTGTCTGGCTCCTAAAGAAGAAAGGAGGTTTATCATCAACAAATATTTTCTGATGAAGAAGAAGAGGAAACTAATAATATAATTTGCAATGTGAAAAAGGGTGAAGATACCATTGTATTAAGAAGACCCTCTAATGAAGAAATAATATAGATCACTATTGATATGGTCACTCAAGCTAGGAGTAATTATGTTTTAAGAAATAGGATAGTTGGTAATGCAAGTAGAAGACCAACAAGTTTTTTCATAAAGAAAAACAAAGAAGACACAAGAAAAAGAAAAAACTACTGAAGGTGTCAAGAAAATCAAGGTCAAGAAGGTTAAAAATCCATATGGTTTGAATAATGTGTACAAGATAAGGGTAAAGGCACCCAAAACAAATGTTCCCATTCTGCATGGTGACAATAAGCAAAAAAAGGGAGACAAACTAAATTTAGCATCTCAGGTTGAAGATAGAAATGTTGTTCCAATCAAACAAGATTTCTTTGATATGAAATACACCCCTATTGATACGAGATAGTTGTTATCTCAAATTACTATCAAAGTTTCATTATTAGAAATGATGAGGATAGGGAAGCATGAGGAGAAAGCCCTGATATGGGTAAATGGTGTTCTTTCAACTAATGTTCAGAAGCCAGGAAATACTAAGAAGTTGAAAGGAACAAAGGATAAATTTGAAAGCAAGGGGAAGGAAACATAAGAGATTATTTTAGAAATACCCCAGATTTATTTAGACACCAATGTTGTAAACAATTCTTTGGGAGGTGTTAATCATTTTTTCTTGACTCTAGTTATAAATGGAAAGATGCTAAAGAATTGCATGATTGATTCTGGAGCATCTAATACTATCATGCCTACTAAGGTAATGAAATCAATGGGATTATAAGTTGATACTCCTCATGGGAGATTTTAGGCCATGGGCTCTAAGGAAGTACCTGTTATTGGTACAATTAAGGATTTTCCTTATAGACTTTTTGC
The DNA here is from genome assembly GCA_027943335.1 of Chamaecyparis obtusa. Lineage (NCBI taxonomy): Eukaryota > Viridiplantae > Streptophyta > Pinopsida > Cupressales > Cupressaceae > Chamaecyparis > Chamaecyparis obtusa. The sequence continues at coordinate 3,333,167 of BSBK01001703.1, forward strand.
CTATCCTGATAGACAATTGACAATGAGTGTCTTGGTTGCTGACATCCCTCCTCAGTATGGAATGTTATTGTCAAGAAAATAGAGTGCAACAATAGGAGGTAGTATGCAATGTGATCTATCCTTTGTAACTTTCAAGATTGTTGGTGAAATGTTAGAGTATCCAGAGAAACTAGAACTTTCCACATGATTGAGGAGGAAATTGAAAAATGAAACTATGGATTGTTTCCTTGACACTGACATTAATTATTTCTGAGTGCAAGACATAAAATTTGAAGGGAAAGATGAAAATTTTCTTTTATCTAAGGATAAGAACAACTTAATAGACCAAGATGGTTTATGGACCATGTATTTTGATGGTGCAAGCTCTAAGGAGGGAGTTGGTGCAAGAGTTCTATTAATATCTCCTAGTGGAAAGACATTTAAGTATTCATTTCCTTTAATGTTTGCTTGTACACATGATACTGCAGAGTATGAGGCTCTATTGATAGGATTAAGGTTGGCTTCAAGACATAAGATAAGAGACCTTAGAGTGATTGGAGACTCTGAACTTTTAATATCTCAGATAAAGTCCAAGTATGCTTCAAAAAACAAAAGACTGAAGCAGTATAGAAATACTGTCTTGGATGAATTAGAAAATTTTGATGCATTTGGTATTGACTGGATGGAAAGAGGTTAAAAGAGAATGAAAAACTTACTAGTCAATATTTCTTTAAGGCCAAAGGATGTTACATTTGTAGGAATCTCAAAAATTAAGGTTCAATCTAGACCTTCTATACTAGACAATGTTGAAAATTGACAAGTTTTTGAGGACGATCTAGACATTTTAAGATTTTACATTGTGAGGCCAATTTTGAAGACAAAAGAAATAAATTTTAGTGGATATGTGGAAACCTTAGATGATAAGGATACCATTTTTGGAAAAGAAGTGCTACAACTGAAATCAAATAGAGTTCCAAAGGGTTTGGTTGTGCTTGAAAGAGAATTTGATAATAATGATAAGTCTTTTTCAGCAAAGACTATAATAAACCATTGGTTTTAGAGGAAATAAATTTAGGGATAGTTGGAGCCCCTAAAAATGTGTATATTGGAGAAAAGTTATCTCCAAGAATAATAAATTCTTTGATTGATATTCTTAGAAAATATAGGCATGTTTTTGCATGGTCGTATGATGACTTAAAAGCCTATAGAGAAGACCTCTTTCAGCATGAAATTACCTTGAAAGAAGACACAAAACCTTTTAGACAAAAGTTGAGACCTGTAAACCCTACTTTGGCACTAAAAATGCAAGAAGAGTTGACAAAAATGAGGGATGTAGGAATCATAAAACCCATTAGACATTCAACATGGGTATCCAACTTGGTCCCAGTAAGAAAAAAAATAGAGATATCAGGCTCTGTGTAGACTTTATAAATTTGAGCATAAACTCATTAAAGGATAATTATGGCCTTCCAAACATGGAAGCCATGTTATAGAGAGTTACTCCATTTGAACTAATGTCAATGATGGATGGTTTTTTAGGGTACAATAAGGTTGTTTTCAAAGATTCTGAACAATTCAAAACTGCATTCACTACTCCATGGGGTTCCTATGTATATGTCAGGATGCCTTTTGGCTTGACAAATGCTAGAACAACTTTTCAAAGAGCCACGAATGTGGCATTTAAAGATTTCATAAAAAAATTTATAGTCGTGTACCAAGATGACCTCATAGAATACTCAACAAAGGAAGATCAACACTGTGGCCATCTTTAGAAATTTTTTGTAAGAGCTTTGGAATATGGTGTTTCCCTTAACCCAAAGAAATGTTCTTTTGGGGTAACAGAAGGTAAGCTATTAGGACACATTATATCCAAGGATGGAGTTAGCATTGACCCTAAAAGGGTTGCTACAATTGATAAAGTTCCTCAGCCAAGAAATGTCAAAGGAATTCAATCTTTCTTTGGTCAAATAAACTTTGTTAGGAGATTCATTACAAATTTTGCTGAGACAAGTGTTCCTATCTCTAAAATGCTGAAAAAGGGCACTAAGGTAGAATGGAATGAAGAGGCAAGGAGGGATTTCTTTGAAATCAAATAAGAAATCAAGAATTCTCCTATGTTAAGGACACTTGATTATAGTAAGCCAATGCAAATATTTTCCTTTGTTTCTTGTCATGTACCATTTCTCCAGTGTTACTACAAAAGAACTCAGAAGGTTTTGAGTAGCCTGTCTCTTTTTTCAGCAAGTCCTTACAAGCAGTTGAACTAAAATATGACATAAATGAAAAGTAGGACTATGCCTTGGTTAAGGCTATCAAAGCTTTTAGGATTTACTTGGTTGGAGAAACCATTGTTGCATATGTACCCAGTTCTGCTGTCAAGGATATTCTGGTACAACAAGAAGTTTAAAGAAGGAAATGAAGATGGATTAATAGGATCCAAGAATTCAATATTGATATCCAAATCACAAATCTAGTTAGAGGTCTAGGAATAGCCAAACTTATGGCCCAGAGTAATTTAGATTCTAAACATATTAACATGCTTGAAGAAGAGAAAAGGCCAGGTTACATTTTTGATTTAGACTGTTGTGATTGGTACAAGGATATTATTGGATACTTGTAGAAGATGATTCTTCCTCCTGAAATGGATGATAACAGAAAGAGGACTGTAAAATTAAATGCTATGAAGTATGTGATTTTTAAAGGTGAGTTATGGTGGAGAGGCAATGAGGGTGTCTTGCTTAAGTGTATTGATCATGAAAAGGATAAAGACCTATTGCAAGAAATGCATAATGGTGTGTGTGGTGGCCATTACATAGCCAAGACTGCTGCACATAAAATATTGAGGTCTGGTTTCTAGTGACCTAATATTTTCAAAGATGCTCATCTTTTTGGTAGAAAATGTGATGCCTGCCAAAGATTTGTAGGTAAATTAAAGTTTAATGGTAACTTGCCCTTAAAACCTGTATCAGTTGAGGCCCCTTTTCAGAAATAGGGTATGGAATTTATTGGAGAGATAAAAAACAAATCAAGTAGGGGTCACTCATGGATTTTAGTGGCAATAAATTATTTCACTAAGTGGGTTGAAGCAATTCCCACTAAGAGAGCCACTAGTAAAGTGGTGACTAACTTCATGATACAAAACATTCTAACAAGATTTGGATGTCCTCAATAGTAGTTGACAATGCCATGTGTTTTAGGTTTGAAGAATTTGACACTTTCTACCAATAGTATGGGATTCAAATCTCATATTCATCTCCATACCACCCCCAAGGTAATGGTAAGCCTGAATCAAGTAACAAGAGCCTGATAATTTTTTTGAAAAGAGTCTTTGATAAAAACAAAAGGGGTTGGGACTCAAAGTTGCAGAAAACTTTGCGGGATGATATAGTAATAGTAAAGAAGGAAATTGGTTGTGCATCTTTTGACTTGGTGTATGGAATTCATGCCAGAATGTCATAGAACAATTTGCTGCAAATGTTCATGCAGATATGTGATGATGATTTGGATAATGAGATGAAGATCAGATTGGATAACTTGATACAACTGGATGAATCAAGAAGGGAGGCTCATGACAAAAATGTCAAGTTAAAACTCAAATATAAGAATCTATATGACAAAAGGACTACTATTAGAAATTTTAACATTGATGATTTGGTCTTGATGTGGAATGCCAGGTTAGAAGATAAAGGAAAACATGGAAAGTTTGACCTAATTTGGTCGGGACCATATCTCATTGATGCTAAATGGGGTTCTGATTCTTATGTCATTAAGGATTTGATTGGAAATATTTTGGAATTTCTAGTTCATGGACAATTCTTGAAGTTGTACTTCTCCTGAGGTACTTTCATCATCCATGAACAATAGGTTTTAGGTTTATTTTTCAGTTGTGTGTTTCTTTCAGTTGTGTGTGTAGTGGTAGTTGTTTTTTCTAGATATAGATGGTCTGCTTAACCTAGAGATTCTAAAGTCTTGTCATGCCTCTAACAAGCATGCATCCCCAATTAGAGCCACTGTTACCACTATTTATTTTATTAGCTCAAAGACTCCGTATTTTAAAATTTTCATGGTTCAATAGAGGGGTCTTTTGTGTCTGAATTTGGCTACCCATTAAATTTTTTGTCCATATCCTCATCTTTCAAAGAAACTGGTTCATTTTGTTCTTTAAACCCTAGGTGAGATCCTCTTTCAAGCCCTAAATGTTCATTATAAAATAAAACCCTAAGTATTTGTAAAGGATCTAATTGTTCATTACCTTTTCAAGCCACTTAATTTCCTTTTTCACACATGTCTTAAATAATCATTGGGCGGGGCTAAGTCCCTTAAGTTGTTTTTACCTAGCGACCCTGTTTAATTTTTCCTAAGTCCTAAGTCCTAATGGTTTTAATTTTTCCTAAGTCTCGGCATATATTAAACCTTATCAAAATTTATTTTAATGTAACGGTGCGCATAATCCCACAATGAAAAGTTGATCGAAGAATAGTGATCGCGGGATCATGCCAACCGTCTGATGCTCATATAGTCAAAGATTAAATTAAGTGAGATCAAAGCTTTTTGAGACTTCTATTTTCTATCCAATTAACTCAATCTAACAGTGCGTGTTTTCCTGGGCCCAACTATTAAGGAATGAAGATGTTATTAGATCTATTATAATCTAATGATTAGCGTAATGTCTTGATAAAAAATTGATCGATACTTACCGATTGCGAGATTGCACCAATCGTATGATCTTCCAGTCAGTAAAAAGGTGACATCAGTGGGGCCAAAGGATAAAGGTATGTAAAGGTTCTGACAAGTTTCTTTTGATCTAATGGTTGTCATGATGCCTTAATCAAAAGTTGAAAGGTAAATAGTGATCGCAAGATCATGCCTACCATATGATCATCTAGGTTAACAAAAAATAAGTAAGTGGGGTTGGAATCAATTGAAATAAATATAGACGGGAAGAAAATGGGGGCCCAAAGGGCCTATAAATAGGCCACGAGGGCCTTAAGAGAAGTTATTTTCACCTTCTAGAAGCAAAAAGACAAAGCAAAGAGAGAGAAAAATTACTGATCCACAAGACCATATGCAGCTAGGAGAGCGAGTTCAGGCATACCAGAGGGCTGCAGATGTAGGACCACCGGTGAGTATCCTAAACAAGCTTTGTCATTAAGATTTAAGTGCATTTATGGCGCATAGGGGGGTCATAAATAGGTCAAAAAGGCCATCAGGGTGGAGATGACGATTGGTAGATCATCATCTATGCAAATGACTATTGACAAATTATTGTCTGTAGAGACGATAGTCTCTCAACTGTCATCTGTGAAGATGAAAAGGGGGAAGGCATGGATAACAACCAAAGTGTCATCTGCATCGAGGGGGGTGACTAGAAAGTTGACCCAGCCTGGGATGGGTGTCCGCATGAACTGGCATTTGTGAAGATTGGTGTCTACGCGGGGAAAGTGGCATTTCCACCTACAAACCCAAAAAGATGTAGAGGGGGGAATGGGGATGAAAAATAGAGGACGGGGAGAGGGTACAAGATGTCCCAGACTGGATAGAAAGGACTGACAAATAATGAATTGGATGATTCCAGGTGGTGGAGGTGACATTTCGATCGAGGGAGAGCTGGCCAGACAATGTTCGCACTATGCAACTTGGAGCATGTATAATTCTGGCCCTGATTGAGATAACATACAACTCTATTAACCACACTGGTAGAGAGGTGGCATAGTCCACACATCCAAACACATATAACACTTAGACTTTTAACGTGGAGAGCCTCTTAGGGGAAAAACCACTTGGGACCGATAACCCAAAATAATTCACTCTTTTGAAGTGAGCTCGGTTAAGAGCCAACCCTGTTAAAAGTTACAAAACACACTGTGAGGTGTGACCTGGTTAAAGGATTTATCACTAATAGTTCTCCCTTGACCAAACATTCACTATGGGGTCAACAAGAAAATAATCAGCATTCATTGAATGTCATATTGAAATATAAAGACTATTAAGTCCCACTCGGTTAAGAGATTTGTCTATAGCAATGGTTAAAATGATACAATAATGATCTGATTCAAATAAAACTTCCAAAAAAATAGCACCTGAAAATGTTACCATATGTGCCCAAATGAAGCTTTGAAAGTTGTAGAAAGCAAGATTAGACAAGTACAATCATTAAAAACTATAATTTTTTAATCAAATTGGACACTAAAATTAGAAAATAATACCATCACTAAAAATTTCACTATATTATACCCTAAATTAAAAGATTTCTTTAAAAAAGGACTTAAATTGAGCAAGACATGAGCCTCTAAAGTTGAATAGAAAAATAAAAAACTCAAATGACAAAGGGGCAGAAAAGTTAACTAGGCACTAATGACAACAAAACACATGATTAAATCTGACGTCCATACAAATGTCATAGAAAAATAAAAATCCCTAGAAATGATGGTTAGGCAACCACCAATTTTAGACTCGTGAAACATGTGTCACAAAATTACTGGCCCAAGGTGCTGACTGGGAACTACCGATGTGGTGTTCGTATGGTGTCATGTCATGGTGTATTCAATGAAAGTTTTCCACATGTTAGGCTTAGTGACTAGACGTTGAGGTGGCTATAATGCTGGCCACATATCTTGTCTGATGGTGTTCTTGGACTGCCTACATGGGCCTCTATGGCTATGTTGCTTGGGCCAAAGGAGGAGTGGTGAATAGGTGGCGGATTAAGTGTCGCCGCTTGTGGGATTGTTCCCACATTCTTCGTGCAACAAATATTTTTATTTATATATATGCAATACACCACTTGTTAAAACAAAGAGCAGTCATCAGTTATTGTCGAGGGTGTGAGATTATGTTCACAAAATGGTCAGCGCTCCCCTTGGGATTCGTGATAAGGGACTAACCAACTCCTATGGATTGTATAAGTCTAGTAGTTGTATCAAACATTGAAATGATGATATTTTGGTGCAATGGAAATGACACTTGTAACAAGTGGTATTGGAGCTTGGTCATAGGTTTGAATCCCCTTGGGCAACGCTAAGGGGGAGATTGTTGGAAAAATGGTCAGCGCTTCCCTTAGGATTCATGACAAGGGACTAATTTCCCCCTATGGATTCTATAAGTCTAGTGGTTTTATTGGGCATTAAAAGGTCGATCTTTTGGTGTAACGAAAACCATACAACTTATAATAGATTAGTTAGTCAATAGGTCTATGTCGTTTCTAGATCTTTGGCAAAATTGTATGGAAGCTCGCTACCCAAAAATTCTTGTGGCAAATCTCTGTCAAATAATATACAATATACATGGGCTAGAACACACAATTTTTTTTCCAAAATATAAAAAAATTGTAAAAATTTGTAAAAATGCAGAAAATAATTTTATTTGCAATGCTTGTATCGAGATTGCAAATCGGGCCATATGGCCTGGACTACTAAATTATTTCGCCTTTGGTTCAACTTTTTCCTAATATAGACAAATTTATAGTCAAAATTCACTGAAAAAACCTCCCGAATGTCATGGTGATACTCAAATAGTCTTATTTTGCACCCACAATCAAATTAAGCCAATGCTACTGTTGAGAAGGAGTCTTCACACCTTGAGAGATTTGATACCATGTTAGAGTTTTAGGTGACTCTACAAGACCCCAAAGATCAAATAAAAGACAAAGATAACTTCCATAGGAGAATGACAAGAAAATTGTAATAAGATGCAAGAATGATATTATTGCTAATAGACATTAACTAGATTACAATACCATAACTGATGGATTAATTCAACTAGAATAATTTACAATGTACATTGTTGATTATATAAGGAAGCCAATAAGAGACTATGATAAGGAGTAAATAAGTTATTACCTACACAAGGTAGAATCACATGTCCACCAAAGGTGGATCATCTTAAATTATGCAATGAAGTATGTATGTAACATGTGGGGGATGATAATGTGATACATGCACTAAAGGCGGATCACACACATAAAGCGAAATGTGATAACAACTATCACCTCCTAAAGTGGAATTTCTCCTACACCATGTGCACATAAGGTGCAAACTCCTAGGTGTCTCCTATGCAATCTACTATGCAATGTATTATCCTAAGTAAGTTTAAGTAAAGTGTAATTAACAATATTTAATTACACCAATGATAACATATGGAAGAATGTTCTTCAATCATATAGCAAGGACTTTGGCCATTTTGTATGAAATATTTAATAGTGTGATTGGCCTCTAATTTTTTATCAACTTCTTATTTGCTTTTGGAATCATCTTAATGAAACCAAAGTTGATCTCTCTTCCTAGTGTCCCTTTCACAATGACTTCACTATAAACTTGGAAAAGCTCTTTACCGATCCATCCAATATTTCTCTTATGAAACTCTATAGGAAGCCCATCTAGGCTAGATGATTTATTTTATGTCTAGGTTGACTTCCTCAACTGTGACTTCTCTGAGCTCTATAGTGCAATATCTTTATTACTATCTTTTTAAGGGATGATGCCTTTGATTCTATCTCTAACCCTATCCATGTTTGGTCTAATATCTTCTGAGGTAAAAAGGTTTCCATAAAAGCAGGAGAAGGCTTTTAAGATATCATTTTGATCCATAAGGTTAAGCTCACTTTCCCAAATGCTATCAATCTTCTAATTAACTCCTTTACACTTTAGTAATTGGAAGAAATACTTAGAGCCTTTATCCCCATGGTTTAGCCAACTCATTTTGGCCCTGATTTTAGTACCCCAAATCTTTATATTTTATAGCTCCACAGAGAGTCCCTTGCTTGAGCAAGGGCTTCTTTAGCATTAAATGGTTAATGGGGTCTTTTTGGATATAGTCTTCCGCTGCCAACAATCTTACATAGGTTGTGTGCTTCTCCCTAATTCAGATTCTCCTCTGCAGGTGTTACTCACAAACTCTATGTTGGACTCACATGAGTCTTTCGTGCTTGGTGTATATGTATCTGACCCACACGTGTATTTTCACTCTTATGGGCTTGGGGTCTTGCTGGGATTGCGTACTTGGTGTATTTGTATCTGACCCGCGTGAAAATTTCACTCCTATGGGTTTGGGGCCCTGTTGGACTTTCATGCTCATGGGACTCTGTCAAGTTGTGACCTCATTGATTCATAGCTCTAGTCAAAAGTGTTTACCAACCAACAAAACTAAAAATAAATAAATAAAATAAAAACAAAGTACTCAATATTTAAAAATAAAGAAATTAAATTTAAGTAAATTGCTCAATATTTTTTCATTCAATTATTTATAGTGTTTTCCATTCATTCATTTATTTATGATATTTTCTACAAATTAAATAATTGACATTAAATTAAATTTAATATTATGTATAAAAAATATTTTATAAATTACTAAACAACATATAAATTAAAAATATACATTTAATTTTTTTACCAAATATTTAAATATTTTATACAATTTCTATTTTTTATACAATTTACTTTGAAATATAAGTATATGTAAAAATAAAATATAATTTAAAAAAAAAAAAAAACACATACAAATAAATAATATAATCATAATAAAAAGAAAACACAACATTTAAAAAATAAATGAAACGTGCTTTAAAAAAATCTATTTACCCTAAGAGGGAAAACATATGTTCTTGCCCTCACTTTTTGTCATTTATTATTATTTTATATTTTCTAATATAATTTTTTATTATTATATTCTATAATATTCTTGTTATTTTGTAAATTTTTTTTCTATATAATAATAATTATGAATTTATATATTCTATAATATTTTTTTATTTTGTAATTTATTTTTTCTATATAATAATAATTATGAATTTATATTAAATACAAATGGACATGATATTAATGGAGAGTGTCAGCAAACACACTCCCAATACAAACGGACATCTCCACTCTGACCAACCTGTAACACTTGGCACCATTTTTGCCAAAACACAATGAAGAATTTAGCTGAATTATAGGATCACTCCCACCAAAATAGCCTCCCACCACAGCATCCTATGAGAATTAAAAATAAACAACAAGTTTAAATCACTATTTCACTGCTTCTTTGTCTTCTAACATGGGAAATTGGAATCCTTCCAATATTTATCAGCTTTGTATTTTCATTCTAGCGTTTTTTCCTCCTCCGTTGGCTTTTTTTATCCCTTTTTCTTCTTCAATCTGCTGTTTCACAATTCAATTTGCTTAAACTTGCGTTTTTATAAATGCTGTTTTTAGGTTTTCTTTGTATGGTTTTGTAATTGAATGCCACCACTTTCTTGCATATCAAGATCAAGAAATGAATCTTTCATATAGCTTTTCAAGAATGAAAGATTATCAGTAGTATGAAGCTTTCTTGAACTTCTCTTGTTTGAAGGTTTCTTGCAGTGGAAGAAATGTTTACCTATGGTATGCAGGAAAGATAGATGTAAGTATCTTCGGTAATCTTCTTGTGTTAGCTAATATTAAACTTTTACTAGCTTTGTTTATCTTTTACTGCTTAAAAAATAGCCTCGAGGTCTTTGAAGTTTGGTCTGATGGGTATTTAGAGCATTTGCCAGCCCTTGTAGATCTGAAATGTCTTAATATGGCTCAAAAGATTTGGGTTTGTACCATGTACTTAATCTTTACTATTTCTTGTAGGATTTTGTTCTAGAAGCTAGGGATTGCAGGAGATGGGTGAGAGAGACAGTAACCAGGCCTGGATGAGCTTTGACAGTGATAAAAATTGGTCTCATTCTCTTGCACCTTCTCATTTTTCTCCTCTGGTTTGGAACAACAGTGATGGGAGATTGTTTCACAATTTTCCTGATTACAATACTTTGTCTAGGTCTGCCTCTGGATCACAGCTGCAATCATTGAACAATGTCCCAAATCTTGGAATACCTCTTTCATCTTCTTCTACTGGCGATTTGCCCTCTCTTCAGATGAAGGAAGAAGAAAATGCAGTGGCCATTTGTTTTACAAACAAGTTGCCATTGAAATCCCACATGGGAGGACTTGCTGCAACTCTGCAAAGTGCTGCTAGTGTGAGAGCCAACAGAAGGAGAAGAATGGTCAGGCAGAGGAGGAGAATGGGTAGCATGACTATGGAGGTGAATTTGCAGCAGAGCTCTCATTCTTTGGCTCACATAGAGGAATCTCAATCCACTGCACAGCGTCATAAGTCTAGAGGCCGAGGTTACATTGACAACAATGTAGAGCACAAAGAAAAAGATGAGGTGGGTCATCTTTTTCTTTTGTTTTTTATTAGATAAGCAGGAAAGAGGCCAGAACTATTACTACTTTTTCTTTCTTTTGATGATTGGATTTCAGTTTAATGTAACTTGTTTGGGTATTGAGAATGCTAGTGTATAGAAAATTTGAAGATGGTGAGGTGGGTGGGAAGAAAAATGCCTTGATATGACACCTGTTCTTTCCAAAACTAGTCCTTGCAGGAGTTGGTGAAAAAAGATCTCAAGTTTCTTCTGCAGAAGGAGCTCCGAAACAGTGATGTGGGTTCTCTTGGAAGAATTGTGCTTCCAAAAGTGAGTACATTTAGTATTTAAATTTTGTTTTAAACAATTGCTTTTCTATTTGAATTTGTAATTCCTAGCCGATTTCTGTTATTTTGAATGACACAAAGTTACAGTATGTGGGTTCTTATCAATTTTTACTGTAATGGATGAAGATATCTAGGTTTGTATTTTGGTTTGAAAGGAATTAAAAAATAGAAAAAGGCCTCTATAAACACTGCAATATTTTTCTAAATGGGAAAATTTGCAGAAAGAGGCTGAAGCCCATCTTCCCACCCTTACTGCTCGGGAAGGAATCGTTATATCAATGGAGGAGACTGATGGCACAAGAACATGGAACTTCAAATACAGGTTTTTGTCAAAACCCAATTGGATAGTAGAAATCTATTTTTTATAAAAACCCATTTTGATTTTAGAAACCTAATTTTGATCGAAAATCCATTTTGATAGTAGAAGCCCAATTTTTATAAAAAACCCATTTTAAATGTTGTATTATATCAATGGAGGAGACTGATGGCACAAGAACATGGAAGTTCAAATACAGGTTTTTGTCAAAACCCAATTGGATAGTAGAAATCTATTTTTTATTAAAACCCATTTTGATTGTAGAAACCTAATTTTGATCGAAAATCCATTTTGATAGTAGAAGCCCAATTTTTATAAAAAACCCATTTTAAATGTTGTATTATATCAATGGATCAAGGCAGTGCTACTTTTTGAATGTTGTATTATATCATGAATTAAGGCAGTGTTACTTGTTTCTAGGTTTTGGCCGAACAACAAAAGTAGAATGTATATCTTAGAGAACACAGGTATGAGCATATATTATGTTCCTTTCCCTTTTAGTTTTGTGTTCTCCTTTATTAATTTCACTCAAACATAGGTAAAATGTACTATTTTTGCAGGAGAGTTCGTAAAAACACATGACCTTACTCGTGGAGACTTTATAATGGTGTACAGAGATGCTGCGAGGGGAAAATATGTAAGTAATTTTAGGGTTTATAGAACTGTACAAAATTGTTTTTTCATTTGATTGTGTTGGAGTTTTTGTATCATATCACAATCTGGTTGTATCGGATTAAGTGCATCAACTTTCGGATCATATTTCAGATCTGTCACTTTTTTTATTCTAATTTTATTTTAGATCATATTCTATGATACATCATTTTCTTTAAAGAATTAGAAAGAAAAAAATATATAATATGGAATGTGATCAGAAATATTATTAAGAAACTTTTAACAAAATCAAATCTAAAAATAATAACAAACAACATTATAAAACTTGATATCATTTGTTACTGTACAATATGTCTATTATCCAAAATATACATTGAGATTCATGGTGAGAATGGTGTGGAATGTTTTTTTTATAGGTAATAAGAGGAAAGAAAGCTGGAATAAGTCAAGAAAGTTCAGGCAATTCTGGTGAAAGAAACATAATTTGCTTATCCTCAAATGGAATAGAAGATGGTAATGTGAAATCTGTGAATGATAATGGCAATGAGGTAAACAGCAATGTTAACAATGTGTCAGTGGAAGGCCCATACATGGGTCCTGCTGAGGAGGAGGATATATTCTCTATTTCTAAGGAGTTTTCAATAGATTTTGCTTCTGGCATACCCAATTCTCCTAAACTGGAATCCATTCCCAGTTTTGGCTCTGATGAAATGTCCATTGAAGACTTTTGGAATAATTAGGAGGTCCTAGTGCAAAAGATTCAGATGAATCTGATGGGATATTTTTTGTGGGTTTGGAATGCCATCATTTTGCAGAATTCAAGATTGATATTGTATTCTAGAAGACAGTTTAGAGGAGATAATTCCTCAACCTTGTCAATTTTGGAAAAAAAATAGCCTTTTTCCTTCCTAAAATTTATCCTATGCTGGCTACTAATATTTGGTTGAATTACCTTTCCAAACTATTTTAGAGCTCAGATTACTTTTTTTGGTCAGCTCGGGTTCGAACCTCAATCTGCTGACACTGCTGTACTGTTGCTTACTGTTCTATATTATGAATATAACTAATCTTATCTAATTGTGAAAAGATTTTCAGAATTTTCTGTCTAAACATTAAATTTTTGTAATATTTTTTTATTTGAGATGTAACTGTGTAATGCCTTTGGATTTGTGAATGAGTTCTATTATAATCTGTGGAAAAATTCATACATAATTTCATTTTGAACAGCTCAATTGTTTCCATTAGGACCTAAGCTGGTGGGAAACAGCTATTTAGCCAACTAAAACATAATCTATATAAAGGAGTATACTTCATTTTTTTTTTTGGATAATTGTTAGAGTTGCATTTTAGTCGGCTGGATAGCCACTTGCAGCAGGATCAGCCTTCTAACAGCAAAAGAAACAGTCAAAGCTTCAACAATCCATCAATAAATTTTGATATATTAGAAAAATAATTAATTCTAATTATTTAAAGTTAAGTTAATTTGGAGGATTGTTTTAATTGAACATTCAATTAAAAATTGACTTGGTAAAAAAGTATTATATATATTTTTTAACAAAGATATTTTGTAGGGGTTATGAAGAAGTCTTCTAGTTTGGCACTATCATATTTTGGAATTTATTTATTTATTTTGGATAATTGATATTAGATAACCTTAAATATGAATTTCAATTGCACTACAAGATGTAAAATAAGATTTTAAATTTGTGTACATTAAATAAATAATATATTTGGTACCAAACCAAACTTATTAAATTAAATATATTTGATACAATGAAGTCTATCATATACATTCTTGATTATCAGAAATGAACAAGTAGGAAATCATATGTTCATTAATTAATTAGCATGTAATATTCCAATTACCATGCCAAATTAATTAAATTAACATTATAACTTTCTAAGAAAGTATAATGAAGTCCATCACATATATTCTTGATTACTAGGAATGAGCAGTACCAAAAATTACATTCATTCATTAATTATAATGGATTCTCCCATTTAAGTGCATACCAATTATAGTATTTACACATTGAAGTGCACTTGCATGCGAATGTTTACCTATTATTTATAAACTAGAATTACAAGCTTTCCTCTTAGGGAGGTAGTCATTGTAAATTTTATTCATCTCTCCAAAAATCTACTTAGACCCTCTATGATACACTCCTATTCATGTGTTGTTGGTTAGGAGTATCCAAGTTAGGTCATTTTAGAAGTTATTACATTTAAAAGGAAATATACTCAACAAAAAGAAATACACCATAACATTGTAATTTATGTGGGTAAAATGCTTTTAGGAGAAAATCCTCACATGCCAAGAAAATCAATGTATCATTTAATAAGCAATGGTTACAATGCATTTGTAAATTAATAGCCTTTAACAAAAGTATCACCAACAAGATAGTAATTTTACTAGCATAACAATAACTAAAAAATATTTATTTCCTACTTTTCCATTGATTATAGCTTAAAAATATGCATAGCAATAGTGTTGATCCATAATTCAGTAGTGCCTTGATAGTAGATACAAACCCAAAGCTTATCAAAATACGAGTTCTATACCGACTGACATATTGTGCCTACTTTCTTTTCAAAACCAAAAACTAACTAGAACTAAGCAGCTAGAAAAGGAAAGTCCAAGCTTTATCAGTAGTAGGATACCTACTAGCAAATGGTGCATTGAAGATTCTTGCCTCTCGATCTTTAGGAGGTACAATATTTTGAACAATAATGGGTAATTGGGTCCTGCAAGGTGCTCATAGGTGAAATCAAGAGAAGGGGGAGAGAGAGCTCCAAAAATCCTACATATATTGATCCTTTGTGGGTACTGTGGTAGCAACATTAGGTGCAAGGTTCTTGGTATCAACTGACTGTTCTGTGCGTGGGCGGTGTCCTACTAGCTATGCCAGTGTCTATTCTCTTCCTTTCATCCTTCAACTGTTGTATGAATTCTTCTCGGGTGATACCAAATTCATCTTTCTCAATGAACTTGGTATACCCATAGGCCACCTCCTTCCTCTTGATCTCTATTTTACCATCTCTCTGGAGGCTTAAAAACTTTTGTTGTTTCATTTTGAGAATGATTGTGACTTGCAGAGTAATGTTAGAGTAAATGAGTCTCTATAAAGATTTATTAAGATATCTATCCTTTTCATTGAAAACTTCATCATTCCTCAATTTCCAAATAGACCATAACAATAGAGAAAAAATAATAGACCAAAATGCATTACTATGTTTGTTATTACTTAAAATATTTCTAGAAATCACATGCGATAAGTTAAATTTGTTGTTCAACACCAGACCAAAGATACCCTAGACTTCTCTTGCAAAAATACATTCAAAGAATACATGAGAGACAAATTCATATTATTTGCACAAAGAGAAGATATTAGGCTCACCACCGGGTTTCTTGAAAAACAATCTATGTAGGAGGAGGTGCCAGAGGATGAAAGAATTTTTGGGTTTAATGGGTTGGTGCTAGAGGTTAAACAAGTGATTTCTCCAAGTAGGTTGGTCAAGGAAAAGGTTCTAACTACAGTTGAGGTGATAAATTATATCAAGATTATGGGTGAGAAGTTTATACACCAATTTGGACTTGACCATATGTAGGGGAGTACCATTTGACCACATGAAATTGGTAGTTCTATCAGTAGATTCCCCACAAAGTTTGGGAAGGTTAAGTCACCTACATGCATCTCTCAAATAGGTATAGGTCCTCCACTATGTGGGCGGGGGGAGTCAAATTTATCAACTAGCTAATTCTAGCTTATGAGCATGTCATTTTGAATGATTCCTTGGAAGCACTTAATTCCTTTAGAAGCCCTTTTTTTTGCAGAAATACCTTGAAGAAGTGAAAAGGGTTTGTTTCTACAAGAGAGATTCCACCAAACCGATCTCTCCCCACATATTTGTTGGATTAGGAAGAGGGAGGTGAATCAGTAATCCCTGATTATTTATCCCTTAAAAACTTTCTCTGATTCAACTCAGTGTCAACTTGGTCAGACACACTTCAATATTAACCGACAATAGTAAATTAACTTTATCAATCAGTAATAACATTGACAATAAAAATTCAACACATATAACACCAATATTTAATGTGGAAACCCAATTTTGGAAAAACCACTATGGGAATTATCACCCACTAAAGAAATACTCTTCTAAAGTATGCTCAATTAAAAGCCATTCTATTTAAAGATTACAATGTGCATTGTTAAATGTGACCCTGTTAGGGGATTTTCCTTAGATCTGTTAGGATCTTCACCCTATTAGGAGTGGCCTAGTTAAAGGTCTTCAAACACTCTTCTAGAATGTTACCACTTGCAAGTATTTACAACAAGACTGTTAAGTCCACTCGGTTAAGAGATTTTTCTGTTACAAATGTTAATAAGCAATAGTGAATAAATTGATTTGTAAATCTGCAACTACCTTTTGTTTAATCAAATCCCTTATGCACTCTTTTTCTTCAGTTCATTCCTTCACTTTCCACTAGCTTCAACACTTCATCAATCTCATCTTTCTGACTCAAATTTCAACCTTTTCCTTCTTCACAACATCATTCAATGACTCATCAATCCCTCAACTTGCCAGCCTTTTCTTCATACAATTTCATCCTTTATATAGACTTTGTTTTGCCTCTTAATCTCCTTTATTACATTTTCCTCTGATTAATTTCACCTGTTCGATCATTCTTATAACTTAATTCAATGAATTTAGAGCTCGATAAAATATTTTATCATCACCTCGAAACTTGAGCTTTCTTGGAACTTGTATCTTCTCTTTTTTCCGCTTTGATCTATACCATAGATCATCACCTTGAATTTCCCAAATCGTAGATCTCTTCAACTAACTCTTCCTCATCATTAGAATATTCCATCTCATCATAGCTCACCATTAAATGTCATTCTGATCCTTGTATTTAATTTATGTTCCTTGCTCAGTGACTAAATTCTTTTCCTTCAACTAAATTTCAGTTAACTTCACTCAGTAACTGAAACCTTCTACTCAGTGTCTTGACTTCCTTTCTCTTTACCAAAACTTACTTTCCTTTTACCAAATGACTTTTCCCTACTCAGTAACCAAAAAAGTTTTATTTACTGACTTGATATAATCTTCTTTACCAACTTGATATAATCAAACATTTAGTAGAAAACAATTATATCAATATAACATTAACATTGTTTGATCTGTTTAAGCTACCTAATTAAGTTCTTCAACTTCACAAAATTTCACTTCCTCTTCTTCTTTAATTTTACTCAACTTATATCATACTCTGAATGATATGGCAACTCAATATAAATTAGAAATCAATTGCTGGACATCAATGACAAGATAATAACTGATCTAATCCTTCTACAATCTTGTATACCTCTGATCTTAGTCAGTCTTCATCATTTTCATCACCATCGGTAGATTGTTCATCAACATTTTCCTTTATCAGGTTGTAGTCTCTAAACCTTTGGTATCGGTTCTCCTTTTTTTCGCTTTTATCATTCATGTCATTATTAGGACACCTAGATGCAATGTGACTAATCTTGTTGAAATTAAAATATTTTAGTGGTAGTTTACCTTTATACTTTCCTTTTCTTCTCAGTAGCCTCTTTTCCAGCAGTGCTTCCAATTATTCCTGTTCTTTTTCTTTGGTTAAGATACTATCATAGTCACTTCCACCTGAACTATAGGTATTATCTCTTTCTCTTCTTGAACTTCCAATGGTTAGAGATGACTTAGAAGCTATTTCAATCTTCAGAAAACTATTATCAAAATTACTAAGCTCAAAGAGTAACAATATTATTCATTATGGATCTCAGTGCCTAAATAGAAGAGACTCAAATAGCATATTTAGGTGTAAGAAAATTGAGAATTTTGCATACCACTTCTTCTCCATTTTTTTTGTTCCACCAACACCTTTGATAGCACTAACCACTTCCTTAATTCTGAAACTATATTGTGCAATGTTCCCTTCTTCTTTCATTCTCATCTCATCAAATTTTCCTCTAAGACTGTCAACCTTTTCTTTTTGTACATATAGATCACCTCGATAAACAAGTGCAAGTTTATCCCACATCTTTTTTGCTATATCACAGTCCTTATGTCATTAAACTCAAAATCTGTAAGAGAGGAAGCAATCTCAATCATTACCGAGTTGTGTTCCTTCTTTTCTCTCATCTGATCAAGTGTCATTGGTTTAGGAGATAGTGGAGTGTAGTCATTTTTCAAAAAGTAGATTGTAGAATATCCAATTCTTTATAGGTGTAACTTCATCCTTCTTTTCCATGTAGGGAAAATATCCTTGTTCAAATTTGGTACTTCTCTCCTATACATCTTTGGATCTTTTACTCAAGTCTTTCAAACTTATCCCTTTAGAATACTTAGCTCTGATACCAATGGTTGGATTACAGAGAGGAGGGGGGGGGGGGGGGGGGGGGCTGAATCAGTAATCCTTGATTATTTGTCTCTTAAAAACTTTCTCTGATTCAACTCGATGTCAACTCAATTAGACACACTTCAATATTAACTGACAATAGAAAATTAACTTTATCAATCAATAATAAAATTCATAATGAAAATTCAACACATATAACACTAGTATTTCATGTGGAAACCCAATTTGGGAAAAACCACTGTGGTAATTGTCACCCACTAAAGAAATACTCTTCTGAAGTATGTTTAGTTAAAATCCATTTTATTTAAAGATTACAATGCACATTGTTAAATGTGGCCCTGTTAGGGGATTTTCCTTAGATCTATTAGGATCTTCATCCTATTAGGATTGGCCTAGTTAAAGGTCTTCAAACACTCTTCTATAATGTTACCTCTTTCAAGGATTTACAATAAGACTGTTAAGGTTACAAATTTTAATAAGAAATAGTGAATAAATTGATCTGTAAATCTGCAACTACCTTTTTCTTAATCAGATCCCTTGTGCGCTCTTTGTCTTCACTTCATTCCTTCACTTTCCACTGGCTTCAACACTTCATCAATCTCAACTTTCTGACTCATAATTCAACCTTTTCCTTCTTCACAGCATTAGTCGGTGACTCATCAACCCTTCAACTTGCCAGTATTTTCTTCATAAATTTCATCCTCTATATATATTTTATTTTGCCTCTTAATCTCCTTTATTACATTTTCATCTAATTAATTTCAATTGTTTGATCATTCTTATAACTTAATTCAATGAATTTAGAGCTCGGTAAAATGTTTATCATCACCTCAGAACTTGAACTTTCTTGGAACTTGTATCTTCTCTTTTTATTGCTTTGATCTATACCATAGATTATCACCTTGAATTTTCTTGATTGTAGATCTCTTCAAATAACTCTTCCTCATCATTAGAATCTTCCAACTCATCATAGCTCACCATTAAATGTCATTTTGATCCTTGTATTTAATTTCTATTCCTTTCTCAGTGACTAACTTCTTTTTCTTTAGTTGAATTTTAGTTAACTTTGCTCGGTAAGTGAAACCTTCTACTTGGTGTCTTGACTTCCTTTCTCTTTATGAAAACTTACTTTCCCTTTACCAAATGAATTTTTCCTTCTTGATAACCAAAACAATTTTGTTTACCAACTTGATATAATCTTCTTTACCAACTTGATATAATCAAATTTTTAGTAGAAAACAATTATATCAACATAACCTTAACATTGTCTGATATGTATAAGCTTCCCAATTAAGTTCTTCAACTTCATAAAATTTCACTTCCTCTTCTTGTTTAACTTTACTTAACTTATATAATACTTTGAATGATATGGAAACTCAATATAAATCAGAAATTAATTGCTTGGCATCAATGACAAGATAATAACTGATCTAATCTTTCTACAATCTTGTATATGTCTAATCTTAGTTGGTCTACATCATCATCACCATTAGTTATAGTATTTTATTATTTGGATCAAATAGGTTGTTCCCAAATATCAAGTTTCTAAGATAACTCCTTGTCTTCTAGATAAATTTGAAAATACTAGAGCCTTGAGCTCTTAGATCAAGGTTAAGAGTTAGGAGGTCATTCAGATGTAGGCCTTTCTATGACTTTTCTTGGATAGGAATAACTCTACCAATGTAATGTTTGACAAGAATCTTCCAAGGTGCATATGCTTGGGTAGATTTGGCTATCCATTTGACTACAAGGACAATACATTGGATCCTTGTGTGTTTCAATCCCAAACCTCTGAGTTCTTTTCTTTTGGTCAACCACTCCCAACTCACAACATGTGTCATTTTTTTACCTTTCCCATCTGACCACAAGAAGTCTCTGATGATCTTCTAAATTAATTTAATCTATCCTTGATTAAACAACCAAGATGAGGAGTAATAGATAGAGTAGGAAGAAAGGATTTTTTGATAGGTCTGAAATCTTCCTGCCATAGAAAGAAATTAGTTATTCCACTTATTCAACTTCTTCTAAATTTTGGTTATGACCCACTCCCACATATCTTTGAGATCAGGGTTGACTACAAAAGGAATCCCAGGATACCCAACCATATGGTTAGGACCACCCCAAGAGATAGAGAACCTTCTACACCATGTATGTGCAATAAAATAATATGTTAGGGAATACAATAACAAGTTAAAACATTCAAAAAACTAAACTATTACAACATCTAGATCAGACAAAGAAAAGAATAAAACTTAATGTAAATGCAAACCTCAAAGCACCCAAGACACTTTCCTTGATGTGTAGATTTGTCCAAGATGGAGATATGTGTGCTCAAAGGACACTTTTCTCAAGCTTCAATGGTGGGTAAGCATTTTGGCATTATAGAGTTTCTCTGCTTATGAATTTGGAGGACAAATGGAATTATAACAATTCTTGAAAGGTGGATGAAAATGAAGAAGTGAAGGGTTAAATTTATAAGAAAAGGGATGATAGAATGGATGATCAAGATGCAAACTTGAGGAAGGGTGGAGATGCATTTGAGAGAGAGAACATGGATTGTGCTTTCTCAAATGCCTCTCATTGTGACAATTGTAACAAGGAGAGAGGTTTGGAAGAATGAGGGAATGTGACCATTTTGGGAGAGGTGAGAAGGGACAAAGGTGTAAGAAATGGGTGGAGTGTGTAAGAGGAATGTAAGAGAATTTAAGGTTGATATGAGATTTGGAGGTTGGGGGATGTGAGAATGTGACATGAGGGTTGACTCAGGTTGGGTTAAGATTTATTAATCAATAGATTATGATTATGAAAATGTTTAGTAGGTGATTGAGATTGGATTACAAAGAAAGGGTGAGAATTAGGGGGATGTGATGGGAGGGGAGAGAATGATTGGATGGTTAGATTAGATAATCATGGGTCATTAGATAATTAAGAAGGATTAATATGTGTGAATGGGTTGGGTTGGGTTGGAACTAGGAGTTAGGTGGTCAAGTCAATGGTTAGGTTGGGGTTAAAGTTAGGAGCCATGTGCTCTTAATGAATTCAATGCATTATTTAATTCCAAGTGGGAGGAAATAGATTTATGAATTAATTTAAATAGATAAATGTATTTATTTAAATTAATAGAGAAAGGGAATTTAATTAATTATTAGACTATGGGTTGTCATTTAGATAACTAATTTGACTACAGTTAATTAATTAAATTAATTAACTAGGGGGATGACATAAATTAAATAAATATTGAATATTTAATCAATCAATGTCATAGGAGAACACTAAATAAGATTACTTAATTATGTAATCAAATTTAGGTGTCTACATTGTGCCCCTCTTCGACATAGTGTTAAAATAACATTATTTCGAAGATGTTTTTGAAATAATAGATGATGCAAAGAATTAATAGGCAAAGAAGTTTCCCTAGGATATGAAGAAGAGAGTTAGACTAGGTGATGCCCCCTCAAGAGGGAAATAGGGAAAGAAAAGGGGGCTCGGGCGGTGTCTCGAAAGGAAAAAGGGGTTGGCGAGCTAGGAGGGAAAAGAGGAACATCAAGTGATGGGAAAGTGATATGGGCAAGAAATTGGGACATGGGAGGAAAATGGGGGAAATATGAGGGTTGGGGTGGGGATTTAGGAAGAGAAATGGAGCAATGGGGTGGGCTTAATAAGGACCAGAATGGTTTGAAAGGGGTTATTTGCACATATTTAAGCTTAGAGAACATTGGCATTTTTTTATCTTTGATGTAGCATGTGATGATGGCAAGAGAAGGAGGACCGAGGCACTAGACAGATATCGTGTGGAGCGTACCAAAGTAGCGGGCCCCAGATAGATAGGTAGGGTCTTCAACCTAACTTTGTACTTTTTTTATTTGTCCTTTATTTTCAGTTTTAGATTGCAAATGTGGGATCCTGCAAGATTGGGATTGACAAGATCACCCTCGGGTCTGGTGGGATTGCGATCCCAAAAAAAATGCATGGGATCAGGGGTCGAGGTAGAAAAGAATGATATTTTTGATGGGATCACCAAAATGGGTTGGGTATTGGGTTTTATCACGGGAAGGCGATCCTGTGATGCATTTTTGGCAGGATTAGGTTCCTAGAGAAAAAGATTGGGGGGGCTAGAAAGTTATGTAATCCTATGAGGGATCATGGGGTAGGGGACCTTTAAGTTTGGGAATATGTTCTTGCGGCCGGGGGGTTAGAATTAGTTTAAGGAATATCATGCTTGTGGGATTGTGAGGATTGACTTCTTTATGGGCACATGAGGATTGGTCCATGGGAATACAATTTTTTTGTTAGAAAAGGGGATTGAGAAGGGGATGGGGCCAAGAGATGAACTTTGGGTTTCATAGGCTAGGAGTTTGTAGGAAAAGAAACTGATACCACTAGTTTTGATTGGTTGCAATGGTTTGTGGATCACTTAACATGACAAGAGAGGTAGGTTGTGGTGTTACGTGTGATGTATCAATTTACACCTACTGATTAGGCATGGATGGACATGATCAAACTGGGGTACTTGGTCTGAATGACCCATAGGAGGGCCTACATGGTGATGGTTAAATCATTGTGTGAGTGGTTTCACTCAAAGAAAACCACCTTTCATCTTTAGATAGGGGAGATGATGATCACTCTCAAGGATATATACATGATTTTTCAGCTTTCCATCTAAGGGAAAAAGGTGATAGAGAGAGATACCACCCAACAATAGGCAGTGATAGTGTTGGTGGGGTCAAGGCTTGTACCTATCTTGTGTCATGGGAAGTTATCCCTGGATAGGCACTTGGATGTTGTGCCTATGGTGCAGCGGGTGTATTTCTATGTTTGTAGGTGGGTTTTAGGGTACATTTCCCTTGACATGGGAGGGACTAGAGTGACCTTAGTGTTGATCCTAGTGATCATATAAATAGTGGATGTTGGGGTACCTACTACATGGGGCACCCAAATTATCACAAAGTTGTACATGGACCTCCACTAGATTTTTTATCATGGTGGGGAGGGACAGGATAGGAGTCTAGGGTTTGTGACCCTATTATAGTTATGGGTATGAGGGCACATAGCTATGTTGAGGCTAGTGGGTAGGCTAGATAGGTAGATGGATCATCTTGTGGTATATAGCTTGGGTGAGTCATTGACCTACCATGACATAGATGACACTGAATATTAGAGGGAGGTTCTAAATGGGGTTAGGGATGACATCACATGGAGGACATACATGAGGGTGGGGACGTGGTTAGAGGATCAGATGCAACTACCCTTTTCCATGACTTTGACATACCTGACTAGGAAATGAGAGTACATCATAGAGTAGTATAGACCAAATCAGGTAGACTAACATTTTTGATATACAAAGGGAGTACTAGATGTAGAGAACTGGTACCAATGGACTATGTGTGAGAGGTGCTTAGGCTTTGAGGCTCTCCTTGATAGGCAGGGATTGATTGCAACATGGAGATTCATTCTGGTTGTTCAATGGGATTGGGTAGGAGGAGAGGCCAACATCAGGAGCACACAAGAGTAAAGGACATGGTTCAAGATGCCACAGATGGTAGGGAGGATTTGGTTCCCACTAGAGGCTAAGAGGATTAGGGAAGCACAGGCCCAAGTGGTGAGGGGGAGAGTGGGGGCAGAGCAAGGGGATATTAGGGAGAGGGAAAGGGGAATTCATACCACCCTGGATTAGTATAGGAATGGTCATGGAAGTGCCAGGAAGGTAGGATCCAAGGAGGGTGGGGAGGGGAGATGGAGGAGAGGAGGGGATGAGAAAGGAGGAGGATAGCAGAGGGGAGATCAAATGGAGGTGGATGTGGGAGGAGATAGAGGTATAGGTGGAGGAGATAGGGGTGGAGATAGGGGTGTAGGAGGAGAGGGAGGAAAATCTCCATAGGGCCTAGCATCAGGATAGGCACCAACAAGTGATACAAGGGTAGAATCATCCTTAGGTGGGTGAGGGATAGATCTCCTAGCATATTTAGTGTCACTCCAGGCTGCACATACCGTAGCCAACTAGATACTATGAGATATAGACAGGGAGAGGGATACTCTCATTTATGATTTAGCATAGGTACTACAAGATGAGATGGAGACCATAGATGAGTGAGATCAATTGGGGAAGGAGAGGGACAAGCTACATGGTGAGCGGGATTCACTGATACGAGAGTTTTCCCTAGCTAAGGATGGGAGAGGGGGGGTCAAAAGGTGATGCCCAAGAGGCACAAAGATTACATAGGGAGCTAGTAGACCTCAAAGAGTAGGTGGGGTGGTATAGAGCCATGTATCATGCCTATGTTCCATAAGACATGACAGTTCATTATAGGTGGGATAGACGATTTAGAGCTACTGGGATAGGGACCATGATAGGAGGTGAGAGTTGTTAGATGACAAGTGGAAAAACTTTTGGGGTTGGTCCCTCTCATAGGATAATGAAGGAGAGCCATAAGCCAAGATAGGTACAAATTTAGTAGCAGTCAGGTGAGGGTTCAGTACAGATGGCTGAGTTAGAGGGATTAGGGATTGGTGTGTTGGACACAAGGTATGAGAGGGATGTAATAGGGCCTTCATAGGCACCCACATAGGTACATGTTACATGTGTGAAAAAATTAGTGCAGAGACCTCAGCCTAGGGTGATGAGGATATAGGTGACAGTCGTGCCTCCACAAGATCCACCATAGGTTGTTCTGACTACAGATCCCATACAAGACACCACTCCTTTCCTTGATTCTAATGTCCAGATGTAGCCTCTACTAAGAGAGGAAGATAGGCAGTGATATGCTGCATGATTTTTCCTTGTATGATTTATTGCATGATGTACCATATAATGTATATTATTTTTGAGGGCATTGTCCTTGACATGTATACTATTGTTTGATGGAAACTTGTGGAACATTTGGATATTTATTGATTCATTAATGTGGGTTTTGGGGAAATTATTTATTAATGTTACGAGATATATACATATGATGCTGAGTTGGGTGGGATTCTATGTGTTATGAGCCCATTTTATTCTTTTTATATATAAAAATGTATGGATGCATGATGTAGTGACATGTGTGATGCATGATGTGATGCTTTGGATTATTATGATATGGAACTAATGTATTTTTTATGCAGGATGTGATGTGTTTATGGATTGTGATATATGCTTCAGATATCTATGTGATGCATTGTGTGTCAAATGTGATTTATGTAGGATGCATCTATTGACATTTTGTGGATCTAGGATGGATACAATATGTGTGTGTGTGTGTGTGTTGTGATTTGATTTTATACATGTGATGCATATGTTTGATTTATTTATGATTTATGATGTTCCTATCTATAGACACCTAAAAATCCACTTGTTAATTAAAAATATTTTTATTAATAAAAGTCATGATGACATCATCATTAATTAATTAATTATTATTTTTATTATTCCCTCCCATCTTAATTAAATTCATTTAATTAAGGAATCCCTTCCAAAAATATTTAAATCCAATTTCAATGTTTATCCCTTCTATTTATTAAATTTATTTAATAAATTTGTCTCAACCCTAACCCTCTTTAAATAAATAAATTATTTATTTAAAACCCTAAATCCTAGATATCTTCTAGAATCCCCTAAACCTATCCTCTCATCCCTAATCACCCCCTAACCCTACTTAAGGGGTTATTCCTAACCCTCTTAGCCTAACCCTCTTCCCCTTGACTTTAGGTCAACACCCTCATTAATGAGCCTTACAAAGCTCATTAATGACCCCTTACACCTTCATTAAAGGCTCTTAACACCTCATTAATGAGATCCCATGTCTCTTCTTCCACCCTTGTCCCCTATCATACTTCCCTAGTTTTTCTCACACGTGTGAGCAATCCTTGACCCTTATCTCTTTGACCCTAAGGCTTAACACTTGGTCCTAAACCCCAACCCTGGATCCTAAACCTTGACCACCCTTCCTAACCCAAGCCTCTCCTCAAAATATATAAATATCCCTCATTACATGAGCAAGTAACCAATTCAAATCTTTATTTCATAGCATTGTTATCATGTTAAATTGCAACTAGATCTTGATAGCATATCATAGATTTGTTAGATTTCTTCATATAATCATGTTTCCTAGAACTCATCTTATCTTAGCTTTAAAGGATTAACATAGTTCATTTAAAGCTTTATAATCATTTTCATTTCATATCACATTAATATCTAAGGTTAATCAATATTACATCCTCATCACTAGCTTAGAATCTGCATATCATCACTTGCACCCTTAGAACCCTAGGGGCAAAATAGGTTCCCTATACCTGGTTTTGTGCCACTTTTTGGGTCTCCATAGCTTGAAAATGATCCTAATATTTCCTAAATATAATTTGGTACATGCTCAATGTGTTTCAAGAGCACACCCACATCCCTCTTAAAAGAGCAAATCAAACATTGACTGGGTGCTCCCATTTTAGCTCAATTTGAGGTGGCCTGTGAATAGTTTTTCTATATGTCAATGTATGCTTGTTTTTAACTAATGTTTGAATGTATTATCATTCTCCTGATAGGTTAGTTTCACATCACTCACATTTTGGCACACTCGGTGGGACACCACCATGCTTTACAACTACATATTTTAGGGTTTTTTGAGAAAAAAAACTCACTTTTCTGAAGATCTCTTATGGGCCTGTGGGAATCCTCATATGAGTAAACACCCTTGGAATTTTTTCCTCATATGGGAACCCCTATATTCTTTTATGAGACCATGTATTGACTTGTATTGGCCTTCAACAAGTCATTTCTAGCCCATTGCATCCCATCTAGCCCTATTTTATTGTATGATGAGCCAGGTAAACTTGTATGAGTCTTGGTCCTGACTCGTATGAGTAAAAAATATAAAATACCCTACCCTATTTACTCTTATGGGAAACAGGGAGCATGTTTATGGCCTTAATCTTGGGTTTGTTTGGTTTTTTGGGTTCATTTGGCCTCCTTTTTGCTCCTAATCCTAAAATTTGGGGGGATCTAACTTAGTTTTTGCAAGTTATCCTTGGAGAGAAAGTTGGTTATCAAAAAAATCAAGGTCCTAAGGCCTACTAACCCCTTTTTTTATTTATTAAATAAAAGAGTCTTCATTTAAGCTTAAAACAAACTTTCATTCAATCTCGAGTACCTAAAATGAACCAATCTGTATATCATCCTAAAGGGTTAAAAACTTAATCAGACTCATCCTAAAGTAGATAAAATAAATCTTCACACTTTTTTGGGGTTTAAAATAGACCTTAACTAACCATCTTTAACATCTAAGGGTTTTATGCAATCCTAAAAGCAATCTAGGAACACCTCAATCCTTTGGGCTTAAAATGAACCCCAAATGAAATCTTGGATGCATAATTAGAAAGAACAAGAAAATCTCACATTTACTTTGGGATCTAAAACCAACAATCTTCAAAAAGACTTGTAAAGTCTCAAAGATCAAACTTCACTTTTTCCTATGGTCCTAAAAGGGGAAACCCTAAAATCTCAATCTTGAGTGGCTAAGGAAAAAGATAAAACCAAAGCAAAAAAATTTCCTTCCAAGTGAAAAACAAATCAAAAGTCTTGAATGAAAAATCAAAGTCAATTATTTTTTTTTAGTCCTTAAACACATTCAATCTTGAGTGCACAAGGAGAAAACTAAAGCAATCTCAAATAAAAAACTTCATTTTTTTGGGTTCTAAAAAAAGAAAAAATCAATCTTGAGTGCCCAAAAGTTAAAACACTTGCAAATCTTTTCAAAAGCTTTTCTATTTTCAAGGAATCAAATTTGAATCCTAAAAACATGTGTTCTTGAGGTCATAGCATAAACACACTTAAATAAATTTGGAAAATGAACTCTTTTTTATGTGTTTCTAGGAAAGCTTTTTCAAAATTCTACAAATCCTTGTTAATCTAAGTGACGTGAAACAATTGAACTAGGAAAAGTTCAATTTTTTTTTTACTTCTAGTGAGGCCTATCTAGAGAGAAAAGTGCTTCCTCTTTGTAGAACAACCTCAAACCAGTATTTCCCTGATCATTATAGAAATAAAGCACTAAGAAAACTCTTGCTTCATCCCCTCAAGTCCAGGCGATGCGTGTTGATGGTAGCTTGAGGTAGGTGAATATCCCTACTATTTTGGCATGGTCAAATAGGATCTTGAGTGAGTCACAGACATACAAACCGATTGGGAGGATTCCACAGACCTTATTAGACACCTATTAAATAGAGGCTATCCGATCTATCCCCAAAAGTGTCATAATCTTTGTGCAAGGACCAATCTCAGTGGTTTCTCGGATCACCTCAAGATTACTCACCATCTGTATTCCTTTTGGATACCAAGTTATGAGTAATGGTTTTGATACTAGCTTGTCATTAGGTATTTCTTGTTTGATTTATTTTTTGATTTGTGCTAGACTCGTGAAAACATCTATTGAACATACACATTTTCAAAAGCATTATCAGAATCTATGTTTGTATCCCATAAGGTTTCCTTGTCCCTTGCTAGATTATTTTCAATCCTTTTGCATTGGAGAAATCAAAATGAAAACCAAACTCAATCAGACTTATCCAAAATACCTTCAAAATTGAAGTGCTCTCAAAATCAATTGTTCAAAAATATTGCTCAAAGACCAATCCAAGCACTATACTTCCAAGATATGTTTGACTCAAACAAGCATAAGAAATCCAAGCTTCCCAATTCCTATGTATATTAGGAAATGAAAGTTGTAGAAAGAGACCTCAAAGGCCACCAACCATCCCTAAAGGCAACCCAAGGAGAAGAAAATTATCAGGAGAAAATGGACAACATGGGTTATAACACAAGAGTGAAATAATTTGCAACCCATTTCTAAGTCAATCATCACTTTGTTAACCTAGAGAGAGAAGACTAGTTGGCCCATCACATATCCACATTCTTTTAGAATCTCACAAAATCTATCTCGGCATCCTGGCATCTTAGATCATTCCCTTAGTTGCATCATAAATCATCCTTAGTTTCATTATTTCATGTTAAGTCATCCTCTTAGAAAAGCCTCATTCAGTCATCCTCCACCATCCTTAATCCAGAATCCAAAATAAAAAATAAAAAATCTTGAATCCTTAAAACAAACCAACCTATCCAAATATCCACTTCATGTCATATCTTTTGAGTTTCTTCAAATCCTCATCCTAAATCAAAATCTCCACCCTTTGACTAAGCATTGTTTGGGGCATCACGTACTTGTCTTTGTAAGTCTCATCATCTCGAGCAAGAGATTGGAATACATCTTGACAAAGATCCTATCTTCCAAAGATCAACATTCTATCTTAGGTTGACAATATTATCCTCTTTGATCCTACATCAGGTAGTAGCAACTCATTTCTGACACTTAGTAATCTCCACCTCCCTTTTCATCCTAATGCAAATCAAACATACCAACATCCTTCAAGTTCATCCTAATCTTGCATCTATCCTTAGACTTGTCCTATCCATCATTCTTAAGTAATATTAGAAGCATCTTGCATCCACTCATCACTGTAACTTCATCTTTAGGTCTGCATTTCATGCCTACTGGGACACGAGCTAGGAAGAGAAAGAATATGGATCACAACTTAGCTACTAGTTCATCCGATCCCAACAATCCTAACAGCATGATGGTGACCTATGATCCAAAACCCCCACAAGTTGAGAATGTATGAGAAGATCCAACTGAGACACCTACTATGTTTTCCATGGAAGCCTTCATGAGTCATCCTAGGTATGCACAAATGGTAAGTGTAATCATAGACCAGAATCATCTAGCCATTCTGGAAAACTATGTACAAGAGGGTACTCCCATTCCATCACACCTCCAACCTTTCATCCCATCCAAACCCATCCATATCCCTACTAATGCCTATTCTCCTATCATCCAACAAATCCACAACCCTAACTTGAAAATGGCCCTGGAAGCCTCACCTATCCCCCATCTCTTGTATTCTAGTTCCACAAAGCCCATAGTACAATCAATGACACAATCCACTCCCTTTTCCATCATGGGAACACCATCCCCATTAGCAACATCTCAAGCTTCCATTCAGGCATAGAGCTTCACACGAGCTCAACCTCCACCTCCCATGCAAATCTTCACACAAGTAGTACCTACACCTTTCTTAAGCCAAACTTCCACATTAGCACCATCCTTCCTAGGGGCAATGCAATCATTTTCCTCCTTCACTCAAAAAACTTCCACATCAGCACCATCCTTTCTGGGGGCAACACAAGAACCTCCTTCCACTGCTCAGTAATATTTCACCCAAGCATTCATTCCATCCATCACTCAACTAACCTCTACATACATTCCACCTCCACCTTTCATCACCAACACACAAGCCCAATAGACTGCTTTCACAATAGGGATGCCATTCATAGGACCTCAAAACCCACCATCTACATCACAAAATCCCACCATCACTTCATCCTCCACATCGCAACCCCCACCAAGAAAAATCTCTTCTTGGGTCCTCAACCAAGCACAAATGCATGCCTCAGGTATATAAAACCAATCAAACATATCCATTCCCACCAACCAACAAGAAACCTTCCCCTTCACCACACAACAACCACCATCACAACCTTTGCTAGCTACATCCTTTCCCATATATACCAACTATTTATCCATGACACCCATCACTTCACAAACAGTTCCACCACCCCAACAACAGAGTTCATCTTATCTCACCGGCCATCTTGCACAACCACCTCCTACCACTAGCTTCCAAGAGACTGCTCCATCCCTCAACCATGTAGGAATGCATCCCACATACATTGGTTAAGCACAAGGCCCATCCTACTAGCAAGAAGCTATCCCATTTCACCAACCTCTTCCACAACAACAATACTTCCCATCAAAATAGGAACATCCCATTATCCCCCAGCAACAACAAGAATCATCCTATCCTACGCAAAAACAACATCCCATCATCTCCCAACGATAACAAGCAACAAAAAATCTTCCACAATAATATGTACCCACACCTCAACAACAATATCTTTCTTAACAACCATCACCCTAGAATCCATTTCAGTCAGCCTATATATCTGGGCAATCCTCTTATCCAACTCCACAATATCCCCCACAAAACCATCCTTATTCACTAGCACCATCAAATCCTTTCCTGATGGGGGTACCCACTCAAATGCCTATCAACATAGAATGGTAAGAAATGAAGAACACTCTCAAGGAGCTAAGAGCCAAAATAGAAAGCAAGGCTTTCAAGTTTGAAGAGGTTTTTTCTTATCCCTTTGACTGATCTATCACAAAAATCCCCTTCCCTAAGCACTTTGAGACCCCTAAGTTTGACAAATATCAAGGGAAAGGAGACCTAGTTAGCCATGTCAAATAATTTTACATGGCATTCCAAGAAGTAGATTATAGCGACAATTTCCTCATGCACCTTTTCCCTAAGAGCTTGGGAGGGAGTGCTATTGAGTGGTTCTACAAGATACCTTATGGGACAATCACAACCTTTGTAGAACTCTTTGAGAAGTTCATTTCCTAATATGTCCATAATGTTGAAAATGAGCTATCCTTGTTGGACCTCTGTAACTTGAAACAAAAAGGAGGTGAGAGTCTAGCTATTACTTACAATGATGGAAAAATCTCACCACGAGGTTATCCTATCGACTGCGAGAGAAACACCTCACTAAAATCTTCATCGATAAATTGCATCACAAGTTGTCCCATTTCATGAGAATGAACTTCTTCCAAACCTATCAGGACATCAAGGGAAAATTCATGGACATTGAGTGAGGCCTTCTGGATGATGGCATAATCAAACACTACAAAGAAAGCTCACACAAAAAACCCAGCAATGACAGGCCTCGAAACTAGAACATGAACAAAAAAATTTGTCACTGATGGAGCCACTAACACCAAACATGTCCAAATTGTTGTGGCTAGCCTTGTACCACCTATTCCTACATATCAGCAACAACCACAAATCAATCAATAGCCTATGTAGCTATATCAAAACCAACATTTAGCCAATCAAGAAAATGCCATATCAGTTACCCTGACACAAAACAAGCCTCAAGTCCAGAACAATAAGAAACACATTTTCACCCCTCTTGGTGAACCACTGGATGTGATTTTTCACTGAATGGCTAAAGCCAACTTGATTATCTATCCTCCAACTCAACCATTTGATGATGCAACTCCTAAACCCATATGGTACAAAGAAGATGAAAACTATGACTATCACCATGTTAAAGGACACACTACCCTCAAGTGCATGAAGTTGAAGCACTATATCCAAGATATCATTGATAGAAAGGAGATCCAAGTGGACACACCAACTCAGCCCTCACCTAATACCAATATGTAGATCTATCATAATGTGTTCCCTCAACACAACTTTGGGAAGAACCAAGCCAATACCAATCCTCCACCTCACAATGCAAGTAAAGGAAAGTAGAGAGATCACACTGACTGAAAAGACAATACTACTTCCCACATCAACTACAAAAAATTTGTTGGATGTATATCCCAAGTTTAACCTACCATTAATGTCATCCATGTTAAGGGAGCAGATAGTCATTGTGTAGTCACTACACATAGAGGTTGGATATCTATCATCGGTGCTAATCCAAGACCTACTCATAATGCATAGTATAACCTTCTTGAACACCTTGGGAACACACCTGCCTAAATATCCATCCTTGACCTTCTTTTCACTTCACCCATCCACCAAGAGATCCTTAACTAATCCCTCTGAGAATGACATGTTGCCACATACATTAATACTATTCACTTTGAGAACCTTGTGGGACACCTCTCCACATCCTATGCTCTATCCTTCAACATCGCCATCAGGGTTAGAGACTTTTCCATCAAAAGGATCATGATAGATAATGGCTCAACCCTAAATTTGTGTGCTTTGAAGTTCATCTAGCAAGTGGGGTATATAGAGGCCAACATATCACATGATGTCATCACTATCAAGGCCTATGATAACTTGGAGTATACCTTAGAAGTTACTATTATTTTTTCAATCAAGCTAGACTCATTAATTCAAGACACAGTCTGCCATGTTGTTGATCTAGACCTCCCATACAACATCCTCCTCAACCAACCATGGATTCATTCCATCAAAGCTATCCCATCTACCTATCACCAGTGCCTCAAATTTCTGTATCAAGGTACTGAAATCACCATCCACACTAATCCCCAACCCTTCACATATTTCCATGTGTTGGAAGCATCATTCTTCCATTACACCCACTTTCCTAGAATCGACATTGACACTTTCATTTCTAGTTCATCCCGATCCCATAACGATCTAGAGATAATCTTAGCCTCCACTCTCTCCTCTATTAATATCAACAATAGGGCTATGGTGAGTACATCCTAAATGATGCATTTGTAGTAGGGTCCCTACCGCTTGATCCACACACTCAAGGGTTCCAAAGCCACAAAAGAAAACTCTTGCAAGAAGATCCTGAAATCAAGAAACTAGAGCCATCAACATTCATCTCCCATGGAATCCTAAATAGTCAAGAGATGGACCCTAATATCAACAAGTGGTTATACAAAGATTCCCTCCTCCTGACATTGAGCTCCTTGGATACTTCAAGGACAAATATCTAGCATCACACAAATATACCATAGAACAATGGAAATATCAAGGCGGTGGTCTAGGACTAGAAGAAGGTGGCAACAAAGATCCACTAGATGCCTCGTAAAATCCAAAACATTAAGGCCTTGGCTTTAATACCCCTCACCTGCATGTACAAGGACCCAATACCACAACTAGGGGCACTAATTTTCCCAACATTGCCCTCTTGAAAATGTAGGATGACCTTGTAGAAATCAAAGACATCCATTAAGAGGAAGAAAATAAATTCTTTGATGACATATTTGATGATGAAACCCTCTTGGGAAACTTTGTCCTCCATCAACTCACCATTGATCTCATTGAACTTCTCCTCATCCATCTTGAACTCATAGACTAGGATCAACAAAGTGTAATACATATCAATGAGTTCCAAAGCATAGACATACTCCTAAGGTTCATGGGAGCATTAGACCAACAATTAGATCAAGAACAAGGGCTAGCCTATGTCTACACACTCAACCCCAGCAGATACTTTGGGGAAGAGAAAGTCTTTAGTCGCAAAATTGAAAATAAAAAAGAAAATAATGATTCCTTATGTGAAAACCCCTCTGGGCCACATTCTGATTCTAAAAAATAAAAATTAAATGGCGTATCTTCTAGTGAAAACCTCTCTGAGGTGCCAGAAGATGAAGACTTGCCTCTTCCTCCCATATTCCAGGACTACAGACCATAGTAGTCATCAATCCTAATCAAGGAAACCAAACCAGTCAACTTAGGGACTCAAGAATACCCAAGGATCCAATATATTTCAAGATCCCTAACTGAAGCAGAAGAACTATCTTTCACAATGCTTTAACAAGAAGCCACCAACAATTTT
Organism: Chamaecyparis obtusa; assembly: GCA_027943335.1. NCBI lineage: Eukaryota > Viridiplantae > Streptophyta > Pinopsida > Cupressales > Cupressaceae > Chamaecyparis > Chamaecyparis obtusa. The sequence continues at coordinate 3,368,369 of BSBK01001703.1, forward strand.
GCATGGCCATATGCACACATGTTTGGGCTAGATCCAAATCTAGTTGTCCATCATCTTGTCGTGGACCCAAATGCAAAGCTAGTAAAGTAGAATCTTTGCAATATGCATCCTAAGGTATCCCTCTTGGTAAAATAAGAACTTGAAAAGATACTACAAGCCAAGATCATCAGAGCTATTGACTACTCAAAGTGGATCTCAAATATGGTTCCAGTCACTAAACCTTCAGGAGAGATCATGATTTGTATAGAATTCAAAGATCTGAACAAAGAATGCCCAAAGGATGCTTTCCCCTTACCAAACATTGATATGATTTTTGATCTCACAGTAGGCCACAAGATGCTATCACTTATGGATGGTTTCTTAGGATATAATCAGATCTAGATAGAAGATGAAGACCAACACAAAACAACATTCACCACACCATGGGGTACATTCTTATACAATATGATGCCATTTGGGCTAAATAATGCAAGGGCCACATATTAGCGAGAAATGACAATAATCTTTTGTGATATGATACACAAGATCCTTAAAGATGATGTAGACGATATCCTTGCAAAATCAAAGACATGATGGGAACACCTCGACATCCTTGAGAATGTGTTTGACCACTTACATCACTATGGCTTAAAAATAAATCCAAAGAAGTGTGTCTTTGATGTGACATCTGGAAAGCTCTTAGGATTCATTATATCACAGTGTGCCATTAAGATTGATCCTAAAAGGGTCAAAGACATAATGGACATGCCTCCACCCCAAACACTCAAGATACTCAGAAGCCTACAAGGAAAACCACAATCAGTGCATCATTTCATATCACAGTTGGATGACAAATGTCAACCCTTCACGCATCTTCTCTGCAAGGATACTAGCTTCAAATGGGATCCCATCTTTTAGAGAAGTTTCAAGAAGGTAAAGGAATATTTGGCTAACTCTCCCATCCTTGTACTTCCATTCCTATGACACCCTCTCATACTTTACATCTTTGCAACTACTACAATGCTGGGAGAACTCTTAGCACAGTTTGATGATAATAACAAAGAAAGGACCATCTATTATATCGGTCGAACACTTGTTGGCTATGAGCTCAATTATTCACCAATGAAAAAATCATGCCTTGCAGTGGTCTTTGTTACTCAAAATATTCAACATTATATGCTTAGCCACATCATCAAGCTCATCTCAAAGGTGGAACCACTTAAATACCTTCTATCAAGAACAACGCTCATAGGCCAAATGGAAAAATGGGTCATGCTGCTAAGTGAATTTGACATCTAATATGTCGATAGAAAAGCAATAAAGGGGCAAGTCATTGCAGACCAACTAGCTGAAGCACTCTTGATCAATGTATATCCTCTTATTATGGAATTCCCTGATGAGCACCTTTGTATGATTGAAGAACAACCAACATGGAAGCTATACTTTGATGGCTCCTACACATCACATGGATTAGGGGCAAGAATCCTTTTTGTCACTCCTCAAGGTGACTACATCCCTAAATCATTCAATTTGGGATTCCCATACACCAAAAACATTGCAAAATATGAGGCACTCATATCAGGTCTCAAAACAACTATCCAGTGGAATATCATAGAATTGCAAGTGTTCAGAGATTTACAGTTGATCATCAAGAAAGTCCTAGATGAATTCCAAACCAAAGATGAAAAGATTCTACCATACAAGGAGTTGGTGGATAGATTGAAAGAGTACTTCCTAAGTCTATAATTCACACAAAAACCAAGGCTACAAAACAAAGCTACTGATGTGATGTCAACCATGGGGTCCTTACTGGAGATGCCTCATGACTCAACATAGTATGAATTCTTGGTCGAGTAGCTACACACACCTGCTTATGAGAATTTTGATTCTGAAATGGTGTGCATCTTGGTTGGTCCTCAGTCCCCATGGTACCATGACATTCACGATTATCTTAAAAATGGTATCATACCCCCCCACCTCACAAACACACAATTCTAGAACCTTATTCATAGAGCTTCCCACTACACTCTTGTAACTAATAGCCTATATCATCGAGTATATCACAACATAATCTCTAGGTGTTTAGATGTGAATGAGGTTGTCCTAGATTTACAAGAGGTCCACACTAGAATTTGTGGTGCCCACACAAGTGGCATGGTCCTAGCAAAGTAGTTTCTCAGAGTTGGGTATTATTGGCCTACACTGGAGCATGATGCCTATGAATTTGTAAAGAAATGCTTACCATGTCAGTAACATTCCAATTGGATTCATGCTCTAGCTCAAGACTTGTAGCCTATTGCACCACCATGGCCTTTTTCATGTTGGGGCTTTGACCTCATTGGCTTGATCACCCCCCTTTCCTCAAATGGACACAAATATATCATAACAGCCACTAAATATTTTACAAAGTGGGTTGAATCAATTCCTCTCATCCTCACTACTAGCATTCAGATATCTAAGTTCATCCTCTACCATATAATCTATCACTTCGGCATTCGTTCCATCATCTTTATAGATCATGGCACACCCTTTGAAAACTATCATGTGGATGATCTATGTGCCAGACTCTACATCCACCATCATTTCTCTAGCCCATAATTCCCTCAAGGAAATGGCCAGGATGAGGTAACAAATAAAACTATCCTCAAAATCCTCAAAAAAGTTGTCAATGATTTTGGTCATGACTGGAACCTCCAGATCAATCCCTCCCTTTGGAAATATCACACTTCCTTCCACACTCCCACATGCACCACCCCATATTGCCTTATATATGGTACCGAAGCCATATTACCAATCAAGGTCAAGATACCTTCCTTGCATGTATCTATGAAGAACTACATCATTGATGAAGACTATCATGTGGCACGCCTCACACAACTAGACCGGTTAGATGCAAAGAGGCAGCAAGCATATGATCACCTGGTTGCATATTAGAATTGACTCAAAAGGAGATACAACAAAAAGGTCCATCCTAGATTGTTCCAAGTGGGCGACATGGTCCTCAAAGAAAATTAGAAAGTACAAGAAAATCAAGAGAAGAAAGGAAAGTTTGAGCCTACTTGGTTAGGTCCCTATATTGTCACAACATGCTTTGGCTCTGGAGCCTATCAGTTATCAAAACTAGAAGGGGAACCCCTAAATGGTACTATCAACATCATACATCTAAAGTGGTTCTATGCTTGAACCATATCCTATATATCTAGAAAATCCATAAAAATTGGAAAAATCTAGAGAACAAATAAAAAAATAAAAAAAGCAAAGAAAAATAATTGTCCAACAGTGAAAACTTGGCAATTCAAGTGCCTTGGACAAGTATATTGGTGAAAAATAGAAAACAAGAACCATACATAGTGGACCGGGCTATTATCTATCAAACTCCCATCCCCCCATCTCCTGAACCCATTCCTCCCTTCAACCTCCCCATCCCCACCACCAGCCTATTTTCCAAGGTGTTCTATCCTCAAGCCTATCCAAAACAATAATGAGTCACTATCCCTAATCTTGAGGTTCTTGTATATATCATGTATAGAGAAATCCTCCTATCCCAAATCCCAAGCTTTGTATATATCTTCCTCCTATCCCAATCCCTGAGCTTCTATACATACCCATTATAAATATCCCATCTTCCTTTTACTATCTTGTAGCGTCTCGATGTACATATCCTCATCGGTCATACAACAACATTCATCATTTGAACTTGTCTCACCCATCCTTGTACTTCAACAACATCTTTTGTCGACTACCCTTGATCACATGCTTATCCTTGATTCCTCATTTGCTAAGAACCACACAACATTCTCTTCATCAAATGGGTCATTACAGGATGTATTCTTCCTCATGTCCAACCTAATCTCCCATCATCAATCACACGAGTCCATGCAAGATGTATCCTTCCTCACGTCTAACCTGATCTTACCCCCATTATCTATTAATCTCTCTCCTTGGAAAAGGATATCTTTTGGAGTTATCATTCTAAGCTTAGATTTTGACCTCAGGATCTTGTTTATCTTTTATGACTTCTTATTGTTCTTCTCCTCAAGGTTTCCATGATGCTTTATATCATGGTGTGCTGCGAATGGGGACACTCTGAGGAATATGTTTTTGATCATCTTTCTACTTGCATGTCAATCATCTATTTGTGGTTTCCTTAGCATCATTTCCACCTTGACTCCTCCTGGATTCATGCGTGATACTAGGGAAACCCTTGCATATTTTTTTTTGTTAGTCCTATTCAATACTGGTGACAAGGCCTTTGGTTCCCAATAACCTTGTCTGGTCTCTAATGTTGCTATATCAAACTCGGTTGTGCTCTCCATATTTACACAATGAGATCCCCAAACTCCTAATCATTGCATATAGACTCATCTTGCATTCGACATGTAGTTTCATCTTCTGCATTCATGCATCTTTTCTCATGAATGACCATTTGTTTATCCTCCTTCCCATTCCCCCATGTTCCTCCCCTTTCTTCCCGTTGGGTTCTTTTCGAGAAAATTCCCCAAAGTTTCCTCTTTGCATTATTTTCTTGAGGGGACACAACCCCTTACCATCTAATTCTAGCCTGGGACATCTTATTTTCTTGTCTTTGATGCAACCCCACTTGCGACACTACATCAAAGAGGGGAAAAATGTAGACACCTAAAAATCCACTTGTTAATTAAAAATATTTTTATTAATAAAAGTCTTGATGACATCATCATTATTTAATTAATTAATTAAATTATTATTATTGTAATTATTCCCTCCTATCTTAATTAAATTCATTTAATTGAGGAATCCCTTCCAAAAATATTTAAATCCAATTTAAATGTTTATCCCTTCTATTTATTAGATTTAAATAAATTTGTCTCAATCCAAACCCTCTTTAAATGAATTAATTATTTATTTAAAACCCTAAATCCTAGATATCTTCTAGAATCCCCTAAACCCATCCTCTCATCCCTAATCACCCCTAACCCTGCTAAAGGGGTAATTCCTAACCCTCTTCCCTTTGACTTTGGGTCAACACCCTCATTAATGAGCCTTACAAAACTCATTAATGACCCCTTACACCTTCATTAATGGCTCTTACATGCTCATTAATGAGATCACATGTCTCTTATTCCACCCTTGTCCCCTATCACACTTCCCTCATGTTTCTCACACATGTGTGAGAAACCCTTGACCCTTATCCCTTTGACCCTAAGGCTTAACCCTTGGTCCTAAACCCCAACCCTGGATCCTAAACCCTGACCACACTTCCTAACCCAAGCCTCTCCTCAAAATCTATAAATAGCCTTCATTCCATGAGAAATTAACCAATTCACATCTTTATTTCATAGTAGTTTTATCATGATAAATTACATTTATATCTTGATAGCATATCATAGATTTGTTAGATTTCTTCGTATTTTCATGTTTCCTAACTCATCTTAGCTTAGCTTTAATGGATTAACATAGTTCATTTCAATATTTACTAATAATTTTAATTTCATATCACATCAATATCCAAGGTTAATCAATCTTGCATCCTCATCACTAGCTTAGAATCTGCATCTCATCACTTGCACCGTTGGAATCCTAGGGGAAAAATAGGTTCCCTAAACCTGGTTTTGTGCCACTTTTGGGGTCTCCATGGATTGAAAATGATCCTAATCTTTCGTAAATAGCATTGGGGACATTATCAATGTGTTTTTAGAGCACACCCAAATCCCTCTTAAAAGAGAAAATCAAACGGTGACTGGGTGCTCCCGTTTTAGCTCAGTTTGAGGTGACATGTGAATAGTTTTTCTATATGTCAATGTATGCTTGTTTTTGACTAATATTTGAATGTCTTAGCATTCTCTTGACAGGTTAGGTTTACATTTCTCACACTATCTATTATTTTGTAACAATGCAAGATAATTAAATGATGTAATGAATGAAAAATAACTAAATCATTAATGATGCAAGATAACCAATACAAGTAATGATGCAAGATAATGAAAATGAATTAGTAATGCAAGCTAAATAAATGATTTTAACAATGCAAGATAATAAAAATAACTTATTAATGCAAGATAACTAAATGATTTAATAATGCAACCTAATGTAAATTATTTAATAATGCAAGCTAATTAAAATGATTTAATAATGCAAGCTAATGGAAATGATTTAATAATCTAAGCTAATGAAAATGATTTAATAATGCAAGATAATGATGCAAGAAAAATAAATGAATGAATACACATGTTATTAAGTGACTTAACTAAAATGAACACTGAAAAATAGGTTAAATGCACCAAGATAAGAAATGAATGCAACAAACTATAAGTTAATTGTAGTGAAAATGAGGCAACTAAAATGAGATAATGAACTAGATGCAGAATGAATGTACTCAATGCAGATAATGATTAATGATATAATTATTGAGATGATTATAACTAAAAGGATTTGATAAATTCAACTATAAAAATGAATGTACCTAAAATGAATGCACACTAGAATGAATGCAAGAGAAAGTGAATGCAAGTGAAAATGAATGTGAACAAGCTAGGGATGGGGATAAAAATGCGTAGGTGGGATGTACATAAGAAGCATATAATGGCTTGACTGAATCCTCACTATGAGAAGATAACTAGGATGGGGGGGACATTTTCACAATCAAAATCCATGGGTTATAAATTTTAGACAATGGTATAGGATTAGTGTTTCAGGTTTGCATTAAGATGATGGGTCATTTTTGGATAGGGGATGGATTCAAGGGAGATAGGTTCGTAGGTGAAGATTGGATTTATGAGGATTTTTTTTTGTGATTTTGACCTTTCATGGATTGCTAGGAATACTTAGGGTTTTGGATGGGATTTTAGCTAGGGATTGATGTGGGGATTTTTCTTGAAGCTTGAACATGGGGTATTTTGAGATGAAATACTACCATGTAGTTTTGAGCACTTAGTTTGATGTAGAAACATCAAAGACCTTTTGAGGCTACTAGGAACCCAAGGCCTTGTCACCAAAATTTCATAGGATTGAAACAAAAAATACGCAAGGGTTTCCCCAACATCACACATGGACCCAGTAGGAGCCACAGTGGAAACAATGCTGGAAAACCCATAGAAAAATGACATTTCCCAGGTGCACCATGTAATGCAAAAGGATCACATGTTGGATGTGCAAGGGTCACATCTAACTAACTTACAAGAAGAAAGTGAAAAGATCAAAAACCTTTTGATAGATTTATAGCACACCATGATATAATGAGACTGTGGGGAATTTGAAGAGAAATGATGAGAAGCCTTAAAAAAAGATTATCAAGAACCAATGAATATAATTCAAAATCAATGTGATAAATCCAAAAGATGTCCTTTTCCAAAAGAGATTGACTGACTAGAAGATGTTGGATTTAGGTCAGACATGAGGAATGATACATCCTACAAGGACCTATTGATAGGATTGGCTGCAAATTTGTGTCTGACAACAAAAGATAACCTTACGACAACCACATAATCAAGGATTTATACTGAGGGACTTGATAAAGTACAAGGATTTGATTGAGGCAACATAATTGGTCATGTTTGTGCAAGATGGGAGAGGATATGTACATTGGGACCTAGTGATATAGTACAACTGAAGAAATCAATACATACAATGAGTATTTATAAAATATTAGGAATGAAGATAGGTCAACATGTCATAGATATATACAAAGATCAAGGTTCAAGGATAAGACATTCTATACAACTGATATATATATATATATATATATAGGAAGCTCATGAAGTTAGATAGTAATTCAATGCTTGATGGGTGTGTGTGATGATGGAACACCCTGACAATATGGGTTTTGATGCAAGGTAGGATTGGAGGATCCAATGATGGATAGCCCAAGCCTACACCAGCACTTACAACAACAACAACATGCACAATGGAATACAACAATAAAATGCTTCAAAATAGAATTTCATTCAACATGCTCGACTGTGAGGCTTTTTGGGTTTCAGCTTTATACAATGAAATTACAAAGTATCTCAGCAATCTCCTAGCTATTCCAGCTCTGAAACAAATCAGCAACTAATGGAAACACTAAGGAAGATCTAAACTTGAGCTCGCAAGCTTCTAAGCAATCTCCTTGTCTCCAAGCATGCAAACCACTAGCTCTGCTATTATAATATTAGATAAACCATCCGATCTTCAAGATCTCGCAGGATCCAATTATGATTCTACTATCCTCTGTATCATTTCTCTAGTCTACCAATCCTACTTCTACATCAACCAAGGTTCTCAATATATAGCCAGCTAAGCCACAAGTCAGTCAGTCAGGTATTTAATTACAATATAGGTCCAGCCTAGAAGAGAAACCAAAACTAAATAAAAAAATAACAAAACATGAGGAAAAGATAGATTTAGGTCCACACATGATCCAAGAACATATCCCCAACCGCACAAGCTCCAATTTTACCATACAGAACCGCACAAGGCAAAATACCACACATTTCATGAGTGAAAGTGGCAAAAAATTAATGCCCGAGGAAAATGAAGATAACTTCTAGGTCCAACTGAATTAGGACGTGTGATCTTAGGAGAATGCTCAAAATTAGGTCCACTACACTACATTAACTTCACAAATAATGAAATCAACAGTAGCAATGGCTACAAAAAAAACATCAGACGGGTATAGAAAATAGGAAATATTTTTTGGTGATGCAAGATTGCTCAAGGCCTGAGATGTTCCTGCATCAAATACCCCAAGTAAATAAAAGAATGTTCTCATGAAAATTTTAAGGGAATCAGGATAGGTATACCATATCTATTCTTAACCCATATCTCTTCTATCCCTTCACTCCATGATGTCTTCACTTTATCCACTGTCATACTTAGCAAAGTATCTTGTCCTGCACTTTTCTCATCTCTCCTTTTTGCAACTGATAGAAAATGATTTTGACCATCTTTTCCACTTTCATTTACACCAGCACCATGGTGAATCATATCTTCTCCATACTTACTAACTAATTTGGCACCATCTTCATCACTCTATGTCACTAGCGCCATCATTAGCTGCACTATCTTTGTTAGAAAGATCATCTGCCTCTTAATCTCAATAAGTTCCTTAGATGTATCATTATCTTTTCCTTTCAAACTCAACTTCCTTTCATCCATAGGAATAGGTTCATCAACTCTCTACTCCTGATGTTTGTCACTATCCCAAGGACAACACCTAACAACTCCACATCCACTAGCCCCAAATTCTTGCAAGGGTAATAACTTATGCCTGGATCCACCATGCATTACCACATATGTATTTTCACAACCATCAGACATAACATGCCTATCAAACTGCCAAGGTCTCCTGAGCAATAGATGACAAGCATCCATAGGAAATACATCACATAATATTTCATCATGATAAGATCCAATCTAAAAACTAACCAAGAATAGTTCTTCAATCCTAACCTTAGACACATCTTGTATCTAACTAATCTGATAAGGATTAGGGTGTTTCTTTCTCTCCAAATTCAATTTACTAACCATCTCTTCTGAAACAAAGTTTTTAGAACTTCCATCATAAACTATAACATTACATACCTTATTCTTGCACTTAGATCTGGTTCTGAACACATTTCTTCTTTGCACTGGTTCCTTAGCACATGTAGCCAACCTCCTAGTGATAAGAAATTCACCTTTTTCTACAACATTCTCAATGTCTTCTACATCAATTAGTGCAACTCTTTTTCTAGGACATTGAAAACTTCTATGACCCTCTTCACCACACTGAAAACAAGTACTAGTTAACTCATTTCTCTTTCTCCCTCTCTATCCATTATTGTAGCTCTTAGTGACTTGACCACTGCCAGATCCTTCATTAGTCTTCTTAGGATTTTCTATCACATTACCTTCAATAATTGTCTCACCAGTCTTACCACATTGGTTCCTATTATTTTGTCTTCCTTCAAACCTCTTGTTCAACTTCTCCTCAATCTTCAATGTCATTTGATAAGAATCTCCTATAGTTTTCATTAGAATAGTAAGTAACTCTTCTTGAATACTAGGTCTCAATCCATAAACATACCTAGCAACCTTCTCTTTATTAGCTTTAGAATGACCAGTCCTAATCAGGATTCTATAAGTTTCCTCAGTATACTCCTGCACTAATTTGTTGTTCTGCTTCAAGACTTGCATCTTCTTAAACATCTCTAACTCATAATCCACTAGAATGAATTTATTTTTCAACTTGTCAACCATTCGGTTCCATCTAATGATCTTTTCTTTTCCTCTCCTACTTCTTTCCAATTGAACTTCCCTCCACCAAATATTTGCATGACCCTTCATCTTAGTCTTTGCAAATCGAACTCTATCAGGATCTTCTATTTCTTCATACTCAAAGTACTCATCTATCTCATTAATCCAATCAACCAACTCTTTTGGCCTAAGGCTTCCAACAAATGTAGAAACTTCAATCTTAGGTCTTTTCCCAATTTTAGACATAGCCTTCTAGATTCTAGTCTCTTCTAGATCCCTTTCTTCTTCTATAGCTTCTTCAAAATGATCTTATTCCTAAGACTCATCATCACTGTCATCTTTCAATGTAGTATTATTTCTCAATTCCTCTTTTAGATCTTGCACTTGTTTTTGCAAAGCCCTAAAATCATCAAGATTTAATTCTCCAATAGGCTCTTCCTCTGAGATCTCTCCAACTTTCCTTAGAGGCATCTTCAATCCAAGGTCCTAGTGCAAACTGCCTCATGTTCGATGATCTGTCCACACAATTAGAATCTTCAAGCTCTGATACCACTTGACATGAGGCAAGGTTGGAGGATCCAATGATGGATAGCACAAGCCTATACCATCACTTACAACAAAAACAACATGCACAATGAAATACAATAATAAAATGCTTCAAAATAGAATTTCATTCAACATGCCCGACTATGAGGCCTTCTGGGTTTCAGCCTTATACAATGAAATTACAAAGTATCTCAGAAATCTCCTAGCTAGTCTAGCTCTGAAACACATCAGTAACTAATGGAAACACTAAGGCAGATCTAAACGTGAGCTCATAAGCTTCCAAGTAATCTCCTTGTCTCCAAGCATGCAAACCACTAGCTCTACTATTACAATATCAGATAAACCATCTGATCTTCAAGATCTTGCATGATCCAATTATGATTCTACTCTCCTCTATATCACTTCTCTAATCTACCAATGCTACTTCTACATCAATCAAGGCTCTCAATATATAGCTAGATAAGCCACAAGTCAGCCAGTTAGGCATTTAATTACAATCTAGGTCCAACCTAGAAGAGAAACCAAAACTAAATACAGAAATAAAAAAACATGATGTGGAGATAGATTTAGGTCCACACATGATCCAAGAACATATCCCCAATCATGCAAGCTCCAATTTTCCCATAAAAAACTACACATGGTAAAATACCACATGTTTCATGAGTGAAAGTGGCAAAAAATCAATTCCCGAGGAAAATGAAGATAACTCCCAGGTCCAACTGAATTAGGATGTGTGATCTTAGGAGAATGCCCAAAATTAGGTCCACTACACTACATTAACTTTGCAAAGCATGAAACCAACAACAAAAATGGCTACAAAACAAACATGAGACAGGTATAGAAAATAGGAAATATTTTTTGGTGATGCAAGATTGCTCAAGGCCCGAGATGCTCCTGCATCAGGTTTGAAGTACAGATTTTTGTGGGGAGATAGTGGGGGGTTGTGGGATTGTGATGGAGTGAGATTTTGATAGATAATGGGATGGTTCATTATGTATGGCATCTATTTCTAGGTTTTTACCAACATACTTGCCCAAGGTGCTTGATTGCCAAATTTTCATAATTAGACGATTATTTCTCTCTACTTTTTTCATATTTTTTGGTTATCATCAAGGCACCTATTTACCAGGTTTTCACCAAGACAATGATTTTTTTTGGACATTTTTCACTTTTTTTAATGGTTTTTTTAAGATACATGGGATACATTCCATAGCTCAAGAATAGAACTTCTTCAGATGAATGGTGTTGATGAGATCATTTAGAGGTTCCCCTTCAGGTGTTGATAATTAGTATGCTCCTGAGCTAAAACAAGCTATTACAATGTAGGGACCCAACTAGGTAGGTTCAAATTTACCTTTCTTTTCCCAATCTTCTTGTACCTTTTGATTCTTCTTGAGGACCATGTCCCCCACCTGGAACTATCTCAGGTGGACCTTTTTGTCATAGCTTCTCTCAAGCTAGTTATGGTACACAACTAGGACCCCCACTTGGAACTATCTCAGGTGCACCTTCTTTTTGTAGCTTCTCTTAAGCTAGTTCTAGTACATAACCAGGTGATCATATTCTTTCTACCTCTTCTCATCTAATAGGTCTAGCTATGTAAGGCATGCTACATGGTAATTTTTATTAGTGATATAGTTCTTGAGGGACACGTGTAGTGAAGGTAACTTGACCTCAATTGGTAAGATAGCTTCAACACCATATACTAGAGAGTTTGGGGTGGTTCCTATGGGAGTGTAGAAAGAAGTGAAATATACCCATAGGGTGGGATTAATTGAGAGGTTCCAGTCATGACCAAAATCAAAGATAATCATTTGAGGATTTTTAAGATGGTTTTGTTGGTCACCTCAGCTTGGTCATTCCCATGGGGGAAATATGGGCTAGAGAAGTGATGATGGATGCAGAATTGGTCTCACATATCTTTCATGTGTTGGTTCTCAAATAGTGTGCCATGATATATGAAGATGGTGGAGGGGACGTCGAAGAGGCACATGATGTGGTAGATGAAAAATTTGGATATCTAGACACTGGTAGTAAGGGTGAGAAAAATTTCTTCAACCTATTTCATGAATTATTCAGTAGCTATGATGATGTACATGTGTCCATAGGAGGAAAGGGGAGTTTATATACCAACAAGGTTAAAGACCCAAAATAAAAAAGGTCATGGTGGTGAAATAGGATGCAAGTCCTATTATGGAGAATCAATCAAATTGGCATGCTATTGACATGGTAGGTATTTATACACAAAGTTAAAAGCATCATGTTCTATTGTGGGCCAATAGTACCCTTCTCTTTGTAGCCTCTTTTCTAAGACCATGCTAGTTGTGTGGGCATCATAGATTCTAGCGTGTACCTCTTGTAAAGATTGGGTGGCCTTGTTTGAGTCTCAATCCATAGAGAGGATGTTATGATACACATGATGATATAGGCTGTTGGCTACAAGAGTATAGAAGGATTCTCCAAAAATAAGTTTATAGCATTGGGTGTTGTTGAGGTGAGGGGATATGATACCATTGTTTATATAAGTGTAGATATTGTGGTACCAATGGGACTAAGGACCAACTGAGATGTACACCATTTCAGAATTGGTGTTCTCATAAGCTAGTGAGTGTAGCCACTCAACTAATAATTCATACTATATGGTGTTATGAGGGATTTCAAGTAAGGACCTGATAGTTGCCATTATATTTTGTTCCTTATTTTTTAATCCAGGTACTTGTGTGAATTGTAAGCTCAAGAATTGTTCTTTAATCTTATCTACTAACTCCTTGTAGGGTGACATCTTGTGATCCTTAGTTTGAAATTGATCTATGACTTTCTTGATGATGAGTTGAGAATCTCTAAATACTTGTAACTCTATGATGTTCCAATGGATAGTTGTTATGAGGCTTGAGATGAGTGCCTCATAGTTTGCAATATTATTGGTACATGGGATCCCAATTTGAATGATTTTGGGATGTAGTCACCTTAAGGAGTGACAAAGAGGATTCCTACCCCTGATCTGTGTTACATCTAGGACCCATCAAAATACAACCTACATGTCGATTTATCATCGATCATACACAAGTGTTCATTAGGAAACTTGAGTAACAAAGGATATGCATCCACCAGCTATGCCTTAGCTAGTTGGTCTGTGATGACCTGGCCCTTGATCTCCTTCTTGTCTACATACTGGATGTCAAATTTTATGAGGAGAATAACCCATTTTTCTATTCATCTTATGAGGGTTATGTGTGAAATTAGGTACTTGAGTAGATCTATTTTGAGATGAGTCTCACTGTGTGATTGAGCATATAGTGTCACAACTTTTGGGTAGTGAAAACTACTAAAAGGCATACATTTTCTATTGGTGCATAATTGAGTTTATAACCAACAAGTGTACGACTGATGTAATAGATAGCTCACTCTTTTCCATTGCTATCAAGCTATACCAGGAGTGCTCCCAGTTCCATAGTGGTGGATGGTATGTACAAAATGAGTGGTTCCCATGGAGTAGGAGACACGAGGATTGGTGGATTTTCCAAGTATTCCTTGATCTTCTCAAAACTTCTTTGGCACAAAGGATCCCATTTGAAGTTGGCATCTTTACATAGTAGATGAGTGAATGGTTGGCACTTGTCTGAAAGACCTAATATGAGCCTCCTAAAATATTGTATCTTTCCTTGTAAAATATATAATTTCTTGAGCTTCTTTGTGTTGGCTTACAGAGAGAGGCACGGGGGGGAATGAATTAGTAATCCCTAATCCTAAATATCTAAATTACTTTTCTCTAATTAACTGGGTAGAAGCTCGGTAATACACAGTTCACTATTTACTAACAATAGTAAATAAACTATAACATTCAGTAAATCATTAACACAAATTATTCACAACATGTAACACCAATATTTAACATGGAAACCCAGCTTTGGGAAAAACCATTGTGAGAATTTTCTGTAATGCCCACCCTAGCATCTTCCTATATTTGAATGACAAGACTATTGCTTTGGCACTTGGATTATATGTTTGGACTATGATCATTATTTAGTTAGCATTTTATGAGACATTCGAGCATATCTATATATTTGGTTACTGCAGTTTATTTGGAAATACTAAATGAGTTAGCATTTAATGATGAATGGTTAGAAATAAACTATTAGTGAAACATTTTACAATGATTTATGTTGTGATGATAATATATGATCTAACCCTATTGACCCCATTATGATTTGATGTTTATTGGTTGATGAGGAGGGGTAGTCGTAGTTACTCCTACGGGAGGTCCACATGATGTCACACTCTCCCTCCTTGTTTGCCACTATCTATTTATATATATGTATATGCATATCAGTTGGTGATGCAGGATGCAGGTACTAGGCATCGTCTCCACCTGGCTACACAATTTTGAGCGTGTCTTCAAAATCCTTGAACTATTTTTGTGTGGAGATTTAACCAAGCTACTCTTGAGGTTACCTATGGACTTAGAATATGTTTAGGAAGTTATCCTAGTTGGGAAATTAGAATGTAGTTTATGTTGTGGTCTTGATTCGATGTTGGTCTGAGTTTATGTTAGGAGTTAGAATTAACCTTGTTTATATGTATAATAATTATTCTATAATTATGTTATAATTATTTGTATGTTATATAGGTATGTGTATATGTGGGTGCACATGCATATACCCATGCTTATATAAATAATAATATTAGTATGTTTTTTATTGATTGTGTAAATGGTATGTTATTTATAATAATTAAATAAAGTGAGTTAAATAAAGTGTATTTAATGAAATGTGTTAAATATAAAGTAAAAATAATAATAATAAAAGGAAAATGCTCTTTGTTGTAAAACTAGCTATCTAGGAGGGAGTTGAACTCAAGACCTCCTAGAAGTTAGGCTAGTTGTTTTCCTATTGTGCTATGTGTTTTCCTTGAAAGTTATTTTATTATTATTTTTGTTATGGTTTTCTTTCAAAGCTATTTTAATTAAATTTATTAAAACTTTGATTAAGTCATTTACGAGAATTATTTGTTTGGTCCTCCAACCAGCTATGGAAGTTGCAGAATTTTCTTTCCGTAAAGAAACTCCTTCAACCACATAGTTGGAGGATAAATAATTTGAAGTTTTTGTGTGTTTGGAGGATGAGAATTTTTGGAAGATTTGTTGTTGGAGTTGTCTGCAATTGATTTTTCCATAAATTTATTTGAAGTTTCTATGAGTTTGAGAGCCACTGATTGGTGAAGACAAGTGTGTGAGGATTTCTTGGAGTCATTTCTAGAGGAATCTTTCTAGGAGGCTATCTACTCAAGGCTTGAAGATTTGCAGAGAGTCTCTAGCCAAGGGAAGAGGATTCTCTGTAGGACCCCAGGTAGGGTCTAAAGTAGGAAGAATCTTCATTCTTACTATGTTTGTATGAATGTGTTGGTGTATGATATGATATTGTATTATCATATGATTGTTTACTGTGTATCAAAAAGGAAATATAAATTTCTTATCTTCTGTGTATTTCTATTGTGTTTCCAAGAAGTAATTCCATATATGTTTGTATAGTTTAATGGTAAAATATTTCTTGGCACCTAGGATTTGTTGTGACACTTCATGTTGGTGTTTTTGAGAGTTATGTAATGGTTTAGGTAAGTTTAGGAAGGTTTGGGATGGTTTAGGAAAGATTGCAATCAGTTTTTCCCTTTCCTTGCTTCTACAGGCTTCCACTGTGAATTGATGTTTTTAATTTGATTTAATCTTATGTGAGACTTAGGTAGTGTTGATGATGTGGTACTGAGGTCCTTGCATTAGGTTGACCTTAGGGAACCTTTCCCAAGAACTTTCCATGCCTAAAAAGGTCATTTTTTGGTGTTTTTAGGAAGTTTTAAATTTAATTTCATGAAAGTATCCTGCAGTTTCGTATGACATTGTAGTCATAACCATACGACACTTGGTACCCTATGTGAGTGGCTCACCATAGGTTTGGAACCCTAAAGTGGTTACCAGATGATCCTATGGGTGGGTTAGTAAAAAGTGATAACCTAATAATGAATCTGGAAAAGGGGGGAAACAAAAGATAATGAAAGAAAATATATTAATGGCCTCATAGTCCTATTGGTGTATCGGGACCATAGGTAACTGCCAAGGAGGATACCTATTTAGAAAGGGGGTACCGGGGTTACATGGTTTATAGGGAGGATCCCAAAATACTAGATATGTGATGACACTCACCTAGAGGGTATACTAGAAACC
Organism: Chamaecyparis obtusa; assembly: GCA_027943335.1. Taxonomy (NCBI): domain Eukaryota; kingdom Viridiplantae; phylum Streptophyta; class Pinopsida; order Cupressales; family Cupressaceae; genus Chamaecyparis; species Chamaecyparis obtusa. The sequence continues at coordinate 3,385,302 of BSBK01001703.1, forward strand.
TAACCCTTGTGATTAGTAATGTAATATCTTGTAATGTTTTGTTTTGGTTTTCAAGTTAGGGTTTGTGAAACCTTAGAATGCTTATGGCCTTGTGAGTATCTTGGTTCTATCTCCTAGTACGGGGGGTGGAACTTCACCAGTTTCACATGGTTGGGTGGAAAAAATCTTTCAAGGTCATGTTCATGGTTCGTGACTTGGATGTGTTCAATTATATGCATTAATGAAGACCTTTCTATTTCTATCATTGTTATTGAAAAGAAAGATGTAAAGATATGTTGTAATGCCTTCAAGACATTCATGTACTTGTTATTGTAATGAGATTTATTATCAAAAAAATGTAATTGAAAAGAAAAGCAATGTAATTGGAGGGGATAGTTATGGGGTTTATTTCAAGGTTTGTTATTTGAAAGATCAAAGTGGGAAATATATAATGTAATTTTGAATTATCTTCTCTATCTATCTTATGTTGCAATGAAAGGAAGTGTTCATTATGCTAAGGCTAAAATGTAATTTGTAAAGAATAGTTATTCAATGTGTTGGAAGGAGAAATGAAATTGGTTTATAAATTAAGGAATATAATTGTAAATGAAATGTTATTATCTTACCCTATTTCTTAAGGTCTGAAATGTGAAAGTAAAGAAAGCAAAGCATTTTAAATTTGGATAAATAATGTAAATATGTTAGTACATGAATCCATTAAGGGAACCACAAGGAATGTAAATGAGAATGTATTAGTGATATAACGTTAGAAAAAAAATTGTTAGTTGCAATTTTTGGTCATAAGACATGATTCCTTATGGGTTCCATGGTGGGGACATTACATTTAGTATCAGAGCCCTTGTTTCTACATTGGGAGCTCAAGGTCTATTTTCATTTGAAACTCAAAAATTTTCAATAGATTGAATGCTCCTTTTAAACTTGCACTTAAAACTAATATTGCACCACTCTCCCAGGATGCCTCTCATTACCCGTGGAAGAGCTAAGGATAGAGCTCAAGATTCTTCCTCTAGATCTTGCCCAAAGAGTTCCCATGGAGAATATAAGGGAGAACAAAATCAAGATAATAATAGGAATGAGATTCAGAGTAATGACCCGAAAGGAGCCCAACTTAGACAACTTATGCAAAAAATTCTAGATAGACTTGACAACCTTGAAAATAGAGTCAATGGTTAAGAAGGAAACCAAGCTCAACATCAAGATAGGGAAAGAGATAGAAGCCCTAGGAGAAGGAAAGTTATGCAAGAATTTGAAGATAGGGATACCGCTCACATGAGGGACCTACTCAAAGTCAAGGTACCCCTTTTCTATGGAAATGAAGGGGGATCTACAGTGGAAACCTAGTTGTTCGACCTTTAGAGGTGTTTCTATATGCATCCTTTTAGTAGAAATGTCAAGGCTAGATGCGCTATTATGAATTTGAGGAAACTTGCATCTACTTGGTGGCGTATGGAAGAAGACAAACTTCAATTCACCATCAATACTAGTTCATGGGAATTGTTCCTAGAAAACTTTAAGGATCAATTCATGTCTGATCAGTAGAGGAAGGGAAGGGCAGAAGAATTTCACCACCTCAAGCAAGCCAACATGTTAGTGGAAGAATACAAAAGAAAGTTCTATGAACTTAAGTCTTTCTCAGGCCTTAGAGATGACAGACCCATACTTGTCCAACATTTTATCAGAGGTCTTAATGAATGAATATCAGGAGATGTGGTAGTCTTAGAACCCAAGAATATTTGGGATTCCATCACTAAGGCATACCTAGTTAAAAGAAAGGTTAAAGGAAAAGGTGGCTATTCTAGTGGCCAAACATTCAACACTGGATCAAGTTCTAAGGGAAATTGTGATCAAGGAAATTCTAACTCCAAGAACTAGTGATCCTCTTTCAAAGGTGGACAAAACTTTCCTAGGAATAAATTTTAGAATAATAACCAAGGTAATGGAAAGTTTCAACAACCTTAGAACCAAAGAAATTTTTGGACACAACAAAGGGTTCCTCCTCCTCAATCCCAAAACTCTCAAAATTTCAACAAAGGAGTTTATCAACAATCTAGTACTCCTCTTGCAAGGAATTTTGGTCGAAGCCCTAGGTGTTATTCTTGTGGACAACAAGGGCACATTACAGTTTGTTTCCCTTAGCACACAAACCCCACCCATCAAAATCAAGCATTTTCAGAACCAACAGTAGGAGATGTCGATCGATCTCACAGGGTATTTTCCGTAGTGGAACATAGACAAGCTAACCACCAAAACACTATCATAGAAACTTTAGGTTTGTTAAAGGGTAATACCATTTCTATTCTCTTTGACTCAAGAGAAACTGACTCCTTTATATCATCTTCTTTGATATAAAAGTGTGGGCTAGCAGTAGTAGGGCAAGGCGTTAAGTGTCAGGTAGAGCTAGCCTCAGGGGCTAGAATGACCAAAAATTTGTGTGTTCAAGGTTGCAACTTGGGATTATGACCTTTCTCTACCAATGTTGATCTTTGAGTTATTCCTCTTGGATCATATGGAGTTGTCCTAGGAATGGATTGGTTTATAGCTCATGAAGCCAGGATAGATTGTAGAAAGAAGCTCATTCATTTCTTGGATGATTTGGGTAAGCCTAACACAATTTTTGGAATTCAATGACCTATTTCACTTTGGATGATATCAGCTATGCAACTTAAGAAATGCATGATAAAGGGATGCCAACTTCTTGTAGCCTCAATTTATGATTTTACTGAAAATGAAGATAGAGAAATTATACTTGAGCACCCTTTACTTCAAGAGTTTGTAGATGTATATCCAATTGAGATTCTGGGAATGCCTCCCAAAAGGGACATTAATTTCTGCATAGAATTGGTGCCAGGAGCTAAGCCTATCTCTAAAGCTCCTTATCACATGACCACTCAGGAGTTGAGTGAGTTAAAAGTTCAACTAGAAGAACTCTTGAAAAAAGGCTTTATCAGACCAAGTGTGTCATCTTGGGGAGCTCCAAATATCTTCGTTAAAAAGAAGGATGGTTCACTATGATTGTGCATTAACTATCATCAACTCAACAAAGTAACCATTAATAATCAGTACCCTTTGTTGAGAATTGATGATTTGTTTGATCAGATGAAAGGAGCCAAGGTGTTCTCCAAGATTGATCCAAAGTCAGGTTATCATCAGTTAAGGATTCATAAAGCTGACATTCATCGAACAACTTTTTGTACTCGGTATGGACACTATGAATTTACCAAAGTACCTTTTGGTCTCTCAAATGCACCATCAGTATTCACGATTCTTATGAATGGGATATTTAGGACCTTCTTGGATAAATTTTTCATAATTTTCCTAGATGATATTTTGGTGTATTCTAAGACAGTGGAAGAACATAAGCAACATCTTCGACAAGTGTTACAATGCCTTCATGAGAATTAGTTGTTTGTAAACTTGGAGAAGCATGATTTCTTTCAAACTAAAGTTAAGTATCTTTGTCATGTTATTTGGGGAGAAGGTATAGTAGTTGATCCCACCAAGATGCAAGCTATAGTAGAATGGTCAACCCCAACCAACATCTTGGAGGTTCATAGTTTCATGGGTTTATCTAGATACTATAGATGCTTCATCCAAGGTTTCTCTAGAATAGCTCATCCCATCAATTCCTTGCAAAGGAAAGGGAAGAAGTTCATTTGGACTGAGAAATATTCAGAAGCTTTTCAAATCCTAAAGGATAAATTGACCAATGCCCTGATTTTGGTGGTACCTGACCCCGTTGAAAATTTTTTAGTTTGTACTGATGCCTCCTTGGAAGGCATAGGGTAGTATTGATGCAAGAAGGAAGAGTTATTTCTTATGAGTCTAGAAAGCTTAAGGACCATGAGCTTAACTATCCCACACATGATTTGGAGTTAGCAGCTATGGTTCATGCCTTGAATCATTGGATATACTTCTTATTGGGGCATCAGTTTGAGTTACACACTGATCACCAAAGCCTTCAATACATATTTACTCAACCTAATCTCAATGCCAAACATCATCGATGGATGGAGTTCCCGTGTGAGTATGATTTTGAGGTCAGATATATCCAAGGTAAGGAAAATGTGGTGGCAGATTCTTTGATTAGAAGGAGACATGATATATCCATGTTCTCCCTTTAGACTAATTTGAGGGGTCAGATCTTGTAGTCACTTTCTTCAGATACCTTGTATCAAGAAGTCAAGGATGAAATTGAGACAAGAGCGGCCTTAGAAGGAAGGTTCTCAGGGTATTCCTCAGAATTAGATGGAATGCTGAGACAAAAAGGTAGAATTTATGTACCACCTTCAGGTGATCTTCAGAGAGTCATCATGGTGGGAGAACATAATGCTCCCTATTTAGCTCATCCAAGTGTTAAGAAGATGTATTCAGATCTGTGACACCTATATTTTTGGTCGGGTATGAAGAGGGATATAGCTGATTTTGTGGCTAGGTGTTTGGAATGTCAGAGGGTCAAGGCTGAGCATCATCACCCAATAGGCCTCCTTCAACCACATTTGATTCTTGAATGGAAATGTGACAAAATATCTATGGATTTTATTGTGGGACTACCAGTCACATATCTAAATAAGATGAAAAATATGGATGTCCCATCCTAGAACAATGGTTTGCACATAAAAGAGACCCCAAAACCAATATTTTACACATACATTTGAATTATAAGGGGATGGAATGTAAATTTGGAAATTCTAGTGTTGAAATGAGGAAGTAAAGGTACTTACCTCTAAAAAAGAATCGGTTGAAAACCCTGTCAAACAGTCTCAAAAATTGTTGATTTCTGTGTTCTAGAACCAAAACTACGAGATCTACAAAACCTAGAAATATTTTTCTTTTTTGAGGGAGGTCATCCTTGACCTAGATAGTGGGGCAAGGTCTTACCCTAGGGAAGGATCCTACCCCTCATTGAAGGTCATCCTTGACCCAACTGCTCTGATAGAAATTCTATTCGTAGATCCTGAAAGTTCAACAAAAAGGGTATCCAGATATGCACTTTAATTTTCCATCCTGTACCTGTACCTAGAAGAAAAATGGTTTTTTTGTTTGGATGAGGGGTTTTCCTTAGTAAAACTCTGGTTTGGAATCAACCTTAATAATGAAATTTAAATAGAGAATGCTAGCAAGTAGTAGAAGTAGATCTAACAATGAAGCTATGATATTCAATAGATATACAATTATATTTCAAATGTAAACAAGTATATTGATATGAAAGCTTGAATATAACATTAAAAAATGGAAATGAAAACCTCCATGATTGTATGCATGGAATCCACCATGAGAGAAGAATGAATGGATCTTGAAGATGAACAAAGGATCTTGAAGGAAGATCACACCACCATGATGGATAGATATAAGGCTTGAATGCTTGAATCCTTGATCTTCAATGGAGAACTTGAATGCTTGAATGGATGATTACTTGAATGAATGTTTTCTTGAGAGAGAACTTTATGGCTTGTGAATATCTCCTTGAGAGGTCTTGATCATGAAATTTTTTCTTGGTCACCAATGTCTCCTTGAGAGTGCTTAATGCATGATGGAATGAGATGGAGAAAATGAGAGAGGAAGGCTTCCTTTTATAGTGATCTAGGGCACAATCCTCTAAAGGGGCCACATAGGGGAATTAAATTCCAATTTGGCCCATACCCCTAGAAATGGACCTAGATTAAATGCAATTTAAGAGTTTTCTATTTCGGAGACCAAAATAGTCGACTCGGAAGTGGGAAAACAATTCTTTCCAAAACCCGACATCCAAAAATCATGGGACCTTAAAATTTGGACCCTGGGTCAAGGAAAAGGTTGACCCTGACCTAGGTCAAGGATGATTTTTTCCTTGACCCTCAAGGTCTTCCTTGACCTTGAGGTCAAAATCCTCAGGATCTCAGTCTAGAATGCTAGAAAAATGCAAATAGAAAGTGGAAAAGGGGACAGAATCAGGGGAAAAAGAAAGATCTAAGCTGAGGACCAATTCAAGGTGTTTGAAATGACCCCAAAACACCTACTTGGAGGGATAAATTCTCTTAACATGGAAATGCTTCCATTTTAAGATGATACATTAAGCCCCCACTTTAGCAAGAGTATGGAATCGATGAAAACTCTTAGTAAAGGAGAAGAAAGAAGAGATCCAAGTGGATTCACAATGAGATAAAATAACACTTAGCTAAGGACACAAGCCCCCAGGCTAAGGATTCTAACTCAACATACACACACGAGGGTGCAAAAAGAGAAAACCAAAAGAACAGGGGTTAGTACAAACCCAAATCAACTAGTAGAGGAAACCTCGCTAAAAAATATTTCCTATACTAATATCATATTTGGAAAGCTATCATAAAAGAATAAATGATTACATAATAAAGACAAGAGAAACACTATAAATAACATAGCTTCATGATCCAATCCTACTAGCATGAATGAAAAAAGATAGAAAGGAGAAAGTGATTACCTCACTTAGTAAGATGCCCACCTTACCATGAATCACCCTGGAGGGAGAGCCCAATAGGTAGCAAGACCCAATAGTTCACCTAAAAATTGTACTTTGTAATTGTAATGCATCTTCTAATAGCTTCTGGAATACCCATAGATCCACCTTCTTGTATCACTATGAATATGAAATATGTGTCTCCTCGAGATTTAGTAACTTATGTGCATTACCTTCGAACGATTTAGCATATTGGAAATGCATGTCTCTTTAGGATTTTAGCAACTTATGTGCATTACCTTCCAAGATTAGCATATTGAAAATTGAAAAATGTGTGTCTCTTCAGGATTTAGCAACTTATGTGCATTAGCTTCCGAGATTTAGCATGCTGCAAAACAAAAGGTTGGAACAAAAATGCATAATATAGAACAAGGGAGGCCATATATATGACCCCTCCTTAACATGGAAAAAACATACTATTTTGACATGTTAAGGAAAGAAAAGAACAAGGATAAATCTTTCTTCAACATTAAGACAATATCCATAGACAACATCCAGTCCAAGCCAAGAAGGTCACAGCTCCTATGAGGCCATGGAAGGGATGAATGCAAAGAGATATCATGCAAGAAGTGAAAAAGTAACCCTTGTGAGGGATAGCACACTGTTCAGTTTCCAAGGTGAGAGATATATCAACCATGGAAACCCAATGTCAAACAACAAAATAGGTTGTGATCAAGGACAAAGATCCTCAATGCAAACCAAAATTTTCATGTATGATTGGATATCACATAATATATAAATACTTCTTAACCAAGGAAAGAGGTGAATCCTGAAAAGACATAAAAGAAGGAGATGACATCCTTGCCCCCCAAGCATAGGAACAAGGATGGAAGGGGACCTATTATATCTCTCACAACACTATACAAGACAATGAGCCCCCAAGGATTAGGCTAACATTGTTTACATAATGTGGAGCTCTATAATAGGAACATAAATGTTATTTAGAGAAAATGGGATTGAAATACAACTCATTGCCACATGATATATAAATAAAATTACTATTAATGAGGTGCCTAATCTTATAATGTAAAGCTTGACATTCATTAGTAGAGTGATCATGAAATCTATGATATAAACAAAAAGGAAGAGTCTTCAAGTATGGACTACGTTTATTTTTGTGTTTAGGTCTAGTAATCATCTTAGCATGAAGGAGTTTATGCAAAAGAACTTCTTGGTCAAAATTCCTTCATAGTTTCATCATATTTTGAAGTGTTATTTGAGATGTTGTTAACATTGGTTTGTTTTTGAGGATTAAATCCCAATCCATAAGAATACACATGCCCCCCATTCTATAAGGGCATTTGAATTCCCTATTTATGCTTACCACATCCCTGACCATTAAATCCTTTTTTAACTAGGAAATGATAACTAGGACCATAACAAGAAGCCATATCAGGAGTCATTGGAACTTTAGTAGTCACTATGTCATCATTAGTAGGTTTGATAAATTCATTGTTGGTAGAAGCCATGAAAAAGTTATTACTAAGGGTGTTATAAGTAGAAGTAAAAACTCATTCTTCAAATTCTCTTAGTTGATTCATAAAATCAAAATCAGAAACTTTATACTCTCCAACAAAGGTAGGAGTAAAATCCAAGGTTCCCCAATCATCACCAGGAAGAGCAGTAGAGGAAGAAGGATTACTATTAGGAATAGGAGTAGTGTGGGTTTGAATATTCAGACAAGGATTAGGTGTATCATCCACATGAAGCATATACATCTTGTTATTATGTATAAACTTGACTTTACGATGAAGGGTGGAAGGGATAGCATGCATCTCATGTAACCAAGGTCTACCCAAAAGAAGGTTATAATTGAGATCCAGGCATAACATGAATAGGTGTATTTAGGATGACCATACCTACTTTGATAGGTAAGGTAATGATGCCTAAAGTTTTCTTAGTAATGTTATCAAAGCCACGTATAGGAACATTATCAGGTTGAATAGTTGAAAGATCGGCTTTAATCACTTTGAGCATGTTCATGCTACAAACATTAAGCCCAGATCCATTATCAATCAAGGTCCTACAAATGATACTCTTATTGATAGTAAAATCAACCATAAGAGCATCATATTGATTATGAACATCTTTAGAAGGTAAATCCTTTTGGTTAAATTCAATGTCAGGGGAACCTGGGGTAGCATGCATGCATTGTAAGAAGTTATTGATGTTCTCTTGATTAGGAGGTGGAGTAGGAAGAGTTGATAGAGATTTTTGCAAGGCTTCATAGTAAGTAGGTGAATTTTGAAGAAGCTCCCATAAAGAAATCTTGGTAGGGGTATTTTTCAATTGGTTTATCAAATCACACTCCTTGCTAGGAAGATAGGGTGGAGGAGGAAGAATAGGTTGAGAAGGTGGCAAAGAAGTAGAAACCACTAGATTAGGTTGAGGGTTATTCCTTGTACGATATGTGTGAGCTATCGAAGCTTGATCATTGAAAGACTTCATAGGTTTCCCTTTGATAGTAATGCAAGGACAACCTTTGACAGTCAACAATGGTTTCAAAAAAACCATATTAGTTATCTCAACACTACAAATAGATTCACAAGAAGGAAGCAAAGAGGACATCCTAGGATGAGATGAGGTAAGATCTTTATTCTCCATAAGATCATCACTAACAGGGAGAGAATTAAGGGAATTCATATCATTCTTCACTAATGCCTCATCACTAGAAGGAATCCCAAATGGAGGTAAAGCATCTATAATATCATCTTCTTTCACTAAAATGTCTACATAAAGCGAGTGTGTTTTAGAAAAAGAGTTATCATTATGTATGAATATGTCATCCATTAATAAATCACCCTCTTGTATCAAAGCTTCTTCATGAGGAGGGAATAAATCAATGTCTTTATCCAAGGGATCATCCACAATGGTATCATGAGGAAGAGAGTAATCAACATCCAAATCTAAAGGTTCATCCAAAATAGGAGGATTATCATCCCTACCAATAAAGGACATTGTAGGATTGCCATGAGTCACTAAATCTTGATCCCTAGAGGGGAAAGAAGGTAAATTATATTCGAAAGTAAGCTCATTAGGAGAAGAATTAACATAAATCCTTAACTCATCTCCATAAAGAGAGATATGATGGAGAGATAGATTAAATTCATCTTCTTTCTCTAATATATCCTTACAAGGTAATTCAAAAGAGGAAAAAGCAACATCACACACACTAGATAAAGTCTTTCTAGGTGTAACATCATGCAATGGTAATGTACGAGGATGATGTTGTTTAATCTCAAAAGTTATAGAAGAATGTTTGGAAAACACTTGAAACAACTTGTGCAACATGATAACAAATAAATAAATGCATAGAAAATACATCTAGATATATCCAAATGCATTAAAATGAAAAAAAAGGAAATCAAACACAATAGGGCATCTAATTCCACCAAAGATAAGAAATTTATATGCATGTAAGATCTAACATAAAATGTAAATCTAACACCACAAAAGAAAGAGTTGTCTATAATGGGTTCACCAAAATGAATAAGGTGAACCAAAAACACAATAGGGCATCTAATTCCACAAAAGAGAGGGGGTAAGCTTGTTGGGTTCACCAAAATGAATAAGATGAAAAATATGGATGGGGTCCTCAAACAATGGTTTGCACATAAAAGAGACCCTAAAACCAATATTTTACACATACATTTGAATTATAAGGGGATGGAATGTAAATTTGGAAATGCTAGTGTTGAAATGAAGAAGTAAAGGTACTCACCTCTGAAAAAAATCGGCTGAAAACCTTGTCAAATAGTCTTAGAAATTGTTGATTTCCATGATCCAAAACCAAAATTATGAGATCTACAAAACCCATAAATCTTTTTCTTTTATGAGGGAGGTCATCCTTGACCCAGATAGTGGGGCAAGGTCTTACCTCGGGATAGGAGCCTACCCCTCACTAAAGGTTTTCCTTGACCCAACTGCTCCAATGGAAATTTTGTTCGCAGATCCTGAAAGTTCGACGAAAAGGGTATCCAGATCTGCACTTTAATTTATCATCCTATACCTGTACCTACAAGAAAAATGGTTTTGTTTTTTGGATGAGGGGTTTTCCTTAGTCAAACCCCGGTTTGGAATCAACCTTAATAATGAAATTTAAATAGAGAATGCTAGCAAGTAGTAGAAGTAGATCTAACAATGAAGCTATGACATTCAATAGATATGCAATTATATTTCAAATGTAAACAAGTATATTAATATGAAAGCTTGAATATAACATTAACAAATGTAAACAAAACCTCCATGATTTTATGCTTGGAATCCACCTTGAGAGAAGAATGAATGGATCTTGAAGATGAACAAAGGATCTTGAAGAAAGATCACACCACCATGATGGATAGATATAAGGCTTGAATGCTTGAATCCTTGATCTTCAATGGAGAACTTGAATGCTTGAATGGATGATTCCTTGAATGAATGCTTTCTTGAGAGATAAATTGATGGCTTGTGGATATCTCCTTTAGAGCTCTTGATCATGAAGTTTTTTCTTGGTCACCAATGTCTCCTTGAGAGTGCTTGATGCATGATGGAATGAGATGGAGAAAATGAGAGAGGAAGGCTTCCTTTTATAGTGATCTAGGGCACAATCCTCTAGAGGGGCCACATAGGGGAATTAAATTCCAATTGGGCCCATACCCCTAGAAATGGACCTAGATTAAATGCAATTTAAGAGTTTACTTTTTTAGAGACCAAAATAGCCAACCCGGAAGTGGGAAAATAATTCTTTCCGAAACCCGACATTCAGAAATCATGGGACCTTAAAATTTGGACCCTGGGTCAAGCATGAGGTTGATCCTGATCTAGGTCAAGGAAGAGGTCATCCTTGACCCTCAAGGTCTTCCTTGACCTTGAGGTCAAAAACCTTAGGATCTCAGTCCAGAATGCCAGAAAAATGTAGACATAAACTGGAAAAGGGGGAAGAATCAGGGGAAAAGCTTGATCTAAGCCGAGGACCCATTCAAGGCATTCAACATGACCCCAAAAAACCTACTCGGAAGGATACATGCTCTTAACATGGAAGTGCTTCCATTTTAAGATGATACAATATGAAAGACATGACACTTTCATGGTCATAGTGGATAAGTTAACCAAGGTAGAACAATTCTCTCCTATGCAGTCATCCTATATTGCTACCTTAGTAGCTAGAGTCTTCATGAAGGATATGGTTAGATTACATGGTGTTCCTAGAAAGGTTATCTCTGACAGAGATCTAGTATTCACTTTATATTTTTGGACCTCTTTGCAACATGCTTTAGGGACTCAACTAAATTTCAATTCGGCATATCACCTAGAGATTGATGGTCAGACAGAGTGAGTAAATTAGGTGCTTGAGGACATGCTTAGGATGTATGTGATGGATAGAAAGACCCATTGGGAAGATTATTTGTACCTAGTGGAGTTTGCATAAAATAATGGCTATCACAGTTCTTTTGGGATGTCACCATTTCAGGCTCTGTATGGTCATCCTTGTCATACCCCTTTGAGTTGGGATCGCTTAGAGGACAGAGTACTACTTGGCCCCGAGATGTTATAGGATATGGAGCAACATGTTCAAAGGCTCAGATAGAATCTTGTGACAGCTCAGGATAGGCAAAAGAAGTATGTTGATGCTCATAGGATTGATAGATAGTTCTCTATTGGAGATAAGGTGGATTTGACAGTTCACTCACATAAGAGCCCTATCCATTATGGAAAAGGTTCTAATTTGGCACCGATATTTGTGGGTCCATTTGAGATCCTTGAGAGGATAAGACTGGTTGCTTGCTGACTCACCCTACCACCTAGCCTTGCACATGTGCATGATGTATTTCACATATTCTTACTTAGAGAGTATATTCCTGATTTGACTCATGTTTTGGATTGGAACACTTTACAGGTAGAGGACGAGCAACTAGCTTTGGAGCTAGTATGTATACTCCAACAATAGACTTTGAACCTTAGGGGTCACAGCATAGAGTAGGTAAGGGTCCAATGGGACCCTAGTGATGAGACCTCCGCTACTTGGGAGGATGCTAGTAGACTAAGATCTTCATATTCGTACTAATTTGTAGGCTTCCAGGAGTAAGCCTAATCCTACAAGGAGAGTATGTAATGCCCACCCTAGACTCTTCCTATGTTAGACTGACAGGACTATTGCTTTGACACTTGGATTATATGTTTGGACTATGATCAATTTTTAGTTAGCATTTTATGAGACATTTGGGCATATCTATATATTTGGTTACTGCAGTTTATTTGGAAATATTAAATGAGTTAGCATTTAATGATGAATGGTTAGAAATGAACTATTAGTGAAACATTTTAAAATGATTTATGTTGTGATGTTTATATTATGATCTAACCCTACTGACCCCATTATGATTTGATGTTTACTGGTTGATGTGAGTGTAGGATGAGGAGGGGCAGTCGTAGTTACTCCTACAGGAGGTCCACATGATGTCACACTCTCCTTCATTGTTTTCCACTCTTTGTATAAATATATATATATATATATATATGTATATCAATTGGTGATGCAGGATGTAGGTACTAGGCATCATCTCCACCTAGCTACATAGGTTTGAGTGTGTCTTCAAAATTCTTGAACTGTTGTTGTGTGGAGATTTAACCAAGCTACTCTCGAGGTTACCCATGGACTTAGAATTTTGTTTAGGAAGTTATCCTAGTTGGGAAATTAGAATGTAGTTTATGTTGTGGTCTTGATTCGATGTTAGTTTGAGTTTATGTTAGGAGTTAAAATTAACCCTATTTATATGTATAATAATTATTCTATAATTATGTTATAACTGTTTGTATGTTATATAGGTATGTGTATATGTGGGTGCACACGCATATACCCATGCTTATATAAATAATAATATTGGTATGTTTTTTATTGATTGTGTAAATGGTATGTTATTTATAATAATTAAATAAAGTGAGTTAAATAAAGTGTATTTAATGAAATGTGTTAAATATAAAGTAAAAATAATAATAATAAAAGGAAAATGCTCTTTGTTGTAAAACTAGCTATCTAGGAGGGCGTTGAACTCAAGACCTCCTAGAAGTTAGGCTAGTTGTTTTCCTATTGTTCTATGTGTTTTCCTTGAAAGTTATTTGTTTATTATTTTTGTTATGGTTTTCTTTGACAGCTATTTTAATTAAATTTATTAAAACTTTGATTAAGTCTTTTATGGGAATTATTTTTTTGGTCCTCCAACCAACTATGGAAGTTGGAGAATTTTATTACCGTAAAGCAACTCCTCCAACCACATAGTTGGAGGATAAATAATTGAAGTTTTTGTGTGATTGGAGGATGAGAATTTTTGGAAGATTTGTTTTTGGATTTATTTGCAATTGATTTTTCCATAAATTTATTTGAAGTTTTTGTGAGTTTGAGAGTCTTTGATTGTTGAAGATAAGTGTGTGAGGATTTCTTGGAGTGATTGCCAGAGGAAGCTTTCCAAGAGGCTATCTACTCAAGGCTTGAAGATTTGCAGAGTCTCTAGCCAAGGGAAGAGGATTCTCCACAGGACCCTAGGTAGGGTCTAAATTGGGAAGAATCTTCATTATTCCTTTGTGTGTATGAATGTGTTGGTTTATGATATGATATGGATTAGCATATGATTATTTACTATGTATCAAAAAGGAAATATAAATGTCTTATCTTCTGTGTATTTCTATTGTGTTTCTAAGAAGTAATTCTATATATCTTTGTATACTTTAATGGTAAATTCTTTCCTAGAGTATGGGATTTATTGTGACACTTCCTGTTGGTGTTTTTGAGAGCTATGTAATGGTTTAGGGAACTTTAGGAAGGTTTGGGATGGTTTAGGAAAGATTACAGTCAGTTTTTCCCTTTCCTTGCTTCTACAGGCTTCCACTGTGAATTGATGTTTTTAATTTGATTTAATCTTATGTGAGACTTAGGTAGTGTTGAGGATGTGTTTTGGATGTGGTACTGAGGTCCCTACATTAGGTTGACCTTAGGGAAGCTTTCCTAGACACTCTTCACACCTAAAAAAGATAGTTTTTGGTGTTTTCAGGAAGTTTTAAATTTAATTTCGTGAAAGTATCCTGCAGTGTTGTACAACATTAAAGTCATACCCATATGACACTTGGTCAAATTTCACATGGGAATGCATAAATTTTCATATGGGTTCATATACAAAGTCATTTTGAGTTTTTGAGGGTTTCAGGGGCTTAAAATTTGCAGAATTTATGTTTAGAACCTGTAGAACTCATTCCTTATGATTGGGCTGCAAGTTGTATCACCTATGTTTGTATTTTTATAAATACCTTTCAGAAAGTTTGAGATATGTTCCAGCTTTATAGGAGTTAAGATGCAAATTTTAGATTTTGGAGTTTTTTTGAAAAATTTTAGACTTAGCCAAATTTCAGGCTCATGAGAATTCCCTAGATTTTTGAAATAAGCTATGGAACATTGTGTTAATGCATGTGGAAAGTTTTATGTTGTATCTTATGAATGTTAATACATGGTTTTTTGGCATTATAATATTTTATTCATGTTGTTTAAGTACTTGGCTTATGATAGAGTCCATAATATGAGCCTAGGACTCATTCGAGTGGCCTGAGTGCACCAGAGGGTTCCCTAGACTTGCGAGATGGATCTTTTGAAAGTAATTGATGTTTTCATGGCTTGTGTGTGTGGGTAGGGGACTAGGTATTGAGTGGATCACCATAGGTGTTGGAACCCTAAAGTGGTTACCAGATGATCCTATGGGTGGGTTAGTAAAAATTGATAACCTAATAATGAATTTGGGAAAGGGGGGAAACAAAAGATAATGAAAGAAAACATATTAATGGACACATTGTCTTGTTGGTGTATCGGGACCATAGGTAACTGCAAGGGAGGATGCCTATTCAGAAAGGAGGTACTGGGGTTACATGGTTGCCAGGGAGGATCCCAAAATACTAGATATACGATGACACTCACCTAGAGGGTATACTAGAAACCTAACCCTTGTGATTAGTAATGTGATATCTTGTAATGTTTTGTTTTGGTTTTCAAGTTAGGGTTTGTGAAACCTTAGAATTCTTAGGGCCTTGTGAGTATCTTGGTTCTATCTCCTAGCACAGGGGTGGAACTTCACCAGTTTCACATGGTTGGGTGGAAAAAATCTTTCAAGGTCCTGTTCGTGGTTCATGACTCGGATGTGTTCAATTCTATGAATTAATGAAAACCTTTCTATTTCTATCATTTTTATTGAAAAGAAAGATGTAAAGATATGTTATAATGCCTTTAGGCCATTCATGTACTTGTTATTGTAATGATATTTATTATCAAAAAAATGTAATTGAAAAGAAAAGCAATGTAATAGGAGGAATAGTTATAGGGTTTGTTTCAAGGGTTGTTATTTGAAAGATCAAAGTGGGAAATATATAATGTAATGTTGAATTATCTTCTCTATCTATCTTATGTTGCAATGAAAGGAAATTTTCATTATGCTAAGGCTAAAATGTAATTTGTAAAGAATAGTTATTCACTGTGTAGGAAGGAGAAATGAAATTAGTTTATAAAGTAAGGAATATAATTGTAAATGAAATGTTATTTTCTTACCCTATCTCTTAAGTTCTGAAATGTGAAAGTAAAGAAAGGAAAATAAATTCAATTTGGATAAGTAATCTAAATATGTTAGTAAATGAATTCATTAAGGGAACCACAAGGAATGTAAATGAGAATGTATTAGTGATATAATGTTAGAAAAAAAAATTAGTTGCAATTTTTGGTCATAAGACATGATTCCTTATGGGTTCCATGGCAGGGACATTACAGTCACCCACTAAGAAAATACTCTTCTGCAGTATGCTTAGTTAAGATAAAATCTGGTTAAACATTACAATACACTCTATTAGGTGTGACCCGATCAAGGGATTTACCTCAGATCTGTTAGGATCTTCATCCTATTAGGAGTGGCCTTGTTAGAGGGCTTCAAACACTCTTTAGAATGTCACCTTTTTCAAGGATTTTACAATAAGACTGTTATGTCTACTCTGTTAAGAAATTTCCTCTATTACAAATGCTAGTAAGCAACAGTAATAAAATTGACCTATAGATTTGAAACTATCTTTTCTCAATCAGATCCTTGTTTGCTCTTCAATCTTCACTTCAATTCTTCATTATCCACTTTTATAAACACTTCATCAAATCATTCCTTTTCTGACTTTGAATCTCTTTGTTCCTTCTTTACTGCAATAGTCGGTAACCCTTCAACTATTTTGTTTACCAACCATTTTTACATACAAGATCATCCTTTATATAGACAATTCTTTCCTTCTAATCTTCTGTATTATGTTTTCATTTAATCAATCTTAACCATCCAATTCAATATACCTTTAATCTAGATCTTGGTAACATGTTTTCTTTTCACCGAGGAACTTGAACTTTTCTAGAAACTTGTTCCTTCTCTTTTTGTTGCTTAGATCTTGTCATAGAGCTTCACCTTGAATTTTCTTATCTATAGATCTCTTGTAACTAACTTTCCTCATCATCATGATCATCTAGCTCATCATAGCTAATCATTAAATATCGATTCAATCCTTATTTAATATCTTTTCCTTTCTCAATGCTCTTTATTAGAATTTTGGTTACATTTCTCAGTGCCTAAACCTTTCTTTGTTGTTCGGTGTGTTGAGTTCCTTTCACTTTACTGAGTGACCTTTCCTTTTACCTTTACCTTACCGAGTGAATTTTCTTTCTCGGTAGCCAAAACAACTTAACTTACCGAATTGTCAAATATTCATCACCATACTTTACCAACTTAACATAATCAAATTTTAGGTAGAAAACAATTATGCCAACATAATCTAATCATTGTCTGATCTGTATCAGTTTCCCATTTAAGTTCTTCAGCTTCTCAACTTATCATTTCTTCTTCTCCTTAAATAATTCAACTTATATCATTACCAAATGATAAGGAAACATTATATAAACCATAAATCAATTTCTTTACATTAATGCCAAGACAATAACTAATCTAACCTTTCTACTATCATCATTCATTCCTCTTATCTTGGTCGGTCTTCATCATTAGCTCCATAAAATAATCGATCTTCAATATTACTACCAGTTATAGTAACAATCTCCCTCTTTGGCATTGATGGAAACACTAACAAATTTGATGTTCAATTGATGATGGTATCCTTCACTTTCATTCATATACTATACTCCTTCTAAGTAGTAAATTCTCCTTTTATGTTCTTGATCTTCCATCTATAATCTGTCTATACTATCCCTCTTTGACAATAATTTCCATTCTAATTTCATCAGCAAATAATGTCATTCATCTCCCTCATGATAATCTATCATCAATTACTATTCTCCCTCTAGAGTCATTCATCTCCCTCTTTGACAAAAATTCCAAAGAAACATAAACTTCTCAGATTATACCTCAAGCGTATAGATTTTCCATTGTAGTCATAAACATCTTTCACATCTTTAGGCTTCACCTAAAGAGTGAAAACTAGCATCAACTCACAAAATAAATATTCTAATGAGTTCCTGAATTTATTCAACATGCATCTTTCCTTAGTGCACATTGGATAGGGGAAGAACCCCTAACTTACCTTGGAGATATTCAAAAGCATCCTTTGGTAATGGTTTAGTAAATATGTCATCTATCTATTCTTTAGAATTCACATACTCCAATGTCACATATTTATCATATACTTTCTCTCTCAAGTAGTGATACTTAATAGATATATGCTTTGTTTTGGGATGCATCACATGATTGATTGATAAGTTAATAGCACTAGTATTATAACAATAAATTGTAATAGGATCAGTAATATCTTCATGCATACCTTCCAATAGTTATTTGATCCATACAATGTTAAAACAATTCATAGTTGCTACCACATACTCAGCTTCAGTAGTAGATTGTGAAATATAGCTCTGTTTCTTTCTTAACCGTGTCATGAATATTTCTCCTAAAAAGAAATCTCTGCCACTAGTTCTTTTTCTATCATCAATATTTCTTGCCCAATCAACATCAGTATATACCTTAAGATCAGAATTTCCTCCTCTTGTGTATAACAGACCAAAATCTTTAGTCCCTTTCAAATACTTAAATATCCTTTTAACTACAAACAAATGTGTCTCCTTTGGGTTTGCAGAAAACCTTACAACAATACCAACTGAATGTGCAATGTTTGGTCTACTATGGATAACATATTGTATCTTACCAATCATGGATCGGTAAAGTGTCTCATTAACTTCTTTTATATCATCTTATTTTGACAATTTAAAACTAGTAGCCATCGGTGTTCCAACTGGTTTTGAGTCTTCCATATTGAATGTTTTTAGGATCTCCTTGATATATTTAGATTGAGTGATGTAGATCCCATCCTTTACTTGTTGATTTGAAGTCCAATAAAGAATTTTATCTCTTGAATCATAGACATCTCAAATTCCTTTCTCATTTCCTCAACAAATGACTTAGATATTATCTCATTACCACCAAATATAATGTCATCAACAAATATTTCAGCAATCAAAATTTCATTAGAACTATCAAATTTAAAGTATAAATTGTTGTTATCACTATTCCTTTCAAATCCAATCTTAATTAAGTAAGAGTGTATCCTTTCATACCATGTTTGGGGTGCCTGCTTCAATCCATATAAATCTTTATGCAACTTTTAGACCATATCCTTATTTCTTTTGTCAACAAATCAATCAGGTTGTTCAATATAAAATTCTTCTTCAAGAATTCCATTCAAAAATGTAGATTTAACATCCATTTGAAAAAATTTAAATCCTTTGTAAGAAGCATATGCAAGCAATATTCTTACACCTTCTAATCTAGCAACAGGGGAAATTTTTTTACCATAATCAATACCTTCTTCTTGTGCGTACCCTTTGCAGACTAATCTTGATTTTTTTCTTACCACATCTCCTTTCTCATTGAGTTTATTTATGAAAATCCACTTTTTTCCAATCACATTCTTGTCTTTAGATCTCGGTACCAATGACCATGTGTTATTCTTTTCAATCTAATCAATTTCATCTTTCATAGAATTCATCTAATCTTCATTTTCTAGTGCATCTTATAATAATCTTGGCTCAAATTTAGAAATCAAACATGTTTTATCTCTCAACTTACTTCTTGTAGTGACTTTTGCATTCTTGTCTCCAATAATTATGCTTGGTGAGTGGTGTCTTCTCACATACTTTTCTAATATAGGTTTGATAGAATGTTCATCAGTTTTTTCATCTCTCGGTGGAGGCTCATCAGTTCCTTCTTGTTGCTACTTAGTTGTATCAACTGAATTACCATCTTGTACATAATCAAAACTATTGTAATCCTTGGGTTCCTTTTTGTTATCCTCTTCATTCCTTTCTGCAAATTCATCAATTCTTACATTTGCACTTTCAACAATCTTGTTACTATCTTTGATCAAACATTTATATGCTTTTCTCTTTGATGAATAACTAAGAAATATACCTTCATCTCCTTTAGAGTCAAACTTTCCATTTCTAGAATCTTTCAGTATATAACACCTACTTCCAAAAAATTTAAAGTAACTTATATTCAGTGTGTGACCAAACCAAAGTTCATAGGGTGTCTTGTTGGTTCCTTTCTTCAACCGTACTTGGTTGAGAGTATAAACCACAATACTTGTGGCTTCTCTCCAAAATGTTTGTGCAACCTTTTTTTCAATCAATAAAGTTCTAGCATAGTCAAAAATAGATCTATTCCTTCTCTCAGCTATCCCATTTTGTTGTGGAGTACTCGATGCAGACACTTGTCTTTTAATTCCATGCTCATTGCAGAAGATAGTAAAATCATCAGAGATAAATTCACCTCCTCTATAAGATCTTTATAAACACTTCAGTTATTTATGTGTTTCTTTTTCAACTCTTTCTTTATACCACTTAAACATTTGAAATGCATCAATTTTTTTTGTTAGAAACATAACAAACATCATTCTTGAATAATCATCAACAAACAAAATAAAGTATCAATCTCCATAATAGATTTGAACTTTCATAGGACCACAAAGGTCAGTATGAACCAATTCCAAAATACCATTGGTAGAATAAGATTTTCTTAGAAAACTTGACCTGGTCATCTTACCAATCTAACATTATTTACACACATCTTTATCAGGTTTTCTTAATCTCATTAGTCCTTTGACTCTACTCTTCTTACTTACTTTGATCAAGTTATCAATATTCACATGACAGAGTCTCTTATGCCACAGCCATACATCTTCAGTTTAAAAAAATAAGCAACTCTTTACATCAATATCAAGATAAAATAAATTACCTCTTGATTGTCCTCTAGTTCCATAGATCTCCATCAGCACCATAAATTTTAACCTTTCTATTCTAAAATTCCAGTCAGTGGCTGGTATTGTTCAGTTGTGCAACACAACAGATTATAGTTTAGTCCTCTAACCCAATATGCATCATTACATTTCATTTTCTCATTTAACACAATGGATCCCTTACCTTTCATAGGACATGGAGCATCATTTCCAAATATGACAAATCCTCCATCATACTCTTCTAGGTTCTCAAACTTATCAATATCACTAGTCATATGATGTGAACATCCACTATCAATAATCCAAGGGTCTTTTTTCCTTACATGAGACACAAGTGCTTCTCATCTTCATACTTTTCTTCATTTGAGTCTTCTTTTACTGCAACAAAAATAAATTCATATCCTTCTTTGATATCATCATATTCATCATCAATTACACCTTCCTCAGCTAGGTAGCAAGAATTCTTTCCTTTGTCCTCAAAATATCTAAATTTTTGGTGTCAGTTGTCTCTTTTATAATTCTTATCATTTCTATCATTGTCAGGACATCTAGATGCAATATGTCCAACCTTATTACAATCGAAACATTTAAATGGTAACTTGCCTTTGTACTTTCCTTTGCCTCTAGGTAGTTAGTTAGTAAAAAATGCTTCTAATTCTTCTTGTTATTTCTCTTCAGTGAGGATGATGTCATAATCATTTCCATATGAAGTACTATGATTTTCTCTTTCTCTTCTTGATGTTCCAATGCTCACAGATGACTTGAAGGAAGTCTCAATGGTTAGTAGACTATTATCATAATTGGTAAGCTCAAATGCAACCATTTTATCGATTAGGGATACAAGAGTAACACTATTATTTGGTATAGATCTCAATTCCTACATTGAAGATACTCTAATAGCATACTTAGAAGAATGAGTTATCAAGATCTTACTTACCACTTCTTCATTAGTTAGTGATCCAGCAGCACCTCTAATGGCACTAACAACTTCCTTGATTCTGTTGCTATATTGTGTGATGTTCTCTTCATCATTCATTCTCATTTCATCATACTTTCATCTTAGACTGTTATCCTTATCTTTTTGTACATATTGATCTCCTCCATAGATAAGTGTAAGCATGTCCCACATCTCTTTTGAATTAACACAATCCTTAATATCATTAAATTCAACATCAAAGAGGGAAAAAGAAATCTCTATCATAACAGATTTATGTTCCTTCTTTTCTCTCATCTGATCAACTATCAAAGGTCCAGTAGGAAGTGGAGTGTAGTCATTATCTAGTAGATGCAGCGTAGAATATCCAATTCTAGATGGAAACACTCTCATTCTACTAAATGCCTTATTGAGAAACTTTCCTTGTTCAACTTAGGTACTTCTCTCTTATACATCTTTGGATCTTTTACTCGAGTCTTTTAAACTTATCTCCTCAGAGTACTTAGCTCTGATACCAATTGTTGGATTATAGAGAGAGGGGTGTGTGTATTAGTAATCCCTGATCCCAAATACATAAATAATTTTTCTCTGATTAACTCAGTAATACACGGCTTACTATTTACCAACAATAGTAAATAAAATATAACATTCAGTAAATCATTCACACAAATCATTCATAGAATGTAACACCAATATTTAACATGGAAACCCATCTTTGGGAAAAACCACTATGGTAATTTACACGCACTAATAAAATACTCTTCTAAAGTACACTTGGTTAAGAGACAATCTAGTTAAAGATTACAATACATGCTTTTAGGTGTGACCCGATCAAGGGATTTACCTCATATCTATTAGAATATTCACCCTGTTAGGAGTGGCCTTGTTAGAGGGATACAAACACTCTTTAGAATGTCACCTTTTTTTAGGATTTTACAATAAGATTGTTAGGTCTACTTTGTTAAGAGATTTTCTCTGTTACAAACGCTAGTAAGAAACAATAATAAAATTGACATGTAGATTTGAAAATATCTTTTCTCAATCAAATCCTTGTTCTCTCTTCAATCTTCACTTCAATTCTTCATTATCCACTGACATCAACACTTCATCAAATCCTTCTTTTTCCACTTGGAATCTCTCTGTTCCTTCTTGACTACAACATTCAGTAACCCTTCAACTATTTAGTTTACCAGTCATTTGTCCAGACAAGATCATCCTTTATAAAGAAATTTTTTTCCTCTTAATCTACTCTATTATATTTTCCTTTAATAAATCTTAACCATCCAATTCATTATACCTTGAATCTAGATCTTGATAACACCTTTTATTTTCACCTAGAACTTGAACTTTTCTAGAAACTTGTTCCATCTCTTTTTCTACTTAGATCTTGTTGTAAATCTTCACCTTGAATTTTCTTGTTTGTAGATATCTTGTAACTAACTTTCCTCATCATCATGATCATCCATCTCATTATATATAATCATTAAATGTTGATTCAATCCTTATTTAATATCTTTTCCTTGATTAGTGTTCTTTATTACAATTTTAGTTACATTGCTCGGTACCTGAACCTTTCTTTGTTGTTCAGTGTGTTGAGTTCCTTTCACTTTACCGAGTGACCTTTCCTTTTACCTTTACCTTACTAAGTGACTTTTCCTTCTCGGTAACCAAAATAACTTAACTTACTAAATTTTTGAATCTTCATCACCATGCTTTACCAACTTAACATAATCATATGTTAGGTAGAAAAAAATTGTATCAACAGAATCTAATCATTGTCTAATCTGTATCAGTTGCCCATTTAAGTTCTTCAACTTCTCAACTTCTCATTTCTTCTTCTCCTTAACTAATTTAACTTATATCATTACCAAATTATATGGAAACATAATATAAACCATAAATCAATTGCATGACATTAATGACAAGACAATAACTGATCTAGTCTTTCTAATATCATCATGTATTCCTCTTCTCTTGGTCAGTGTTCACCATCAACTCCATCTGATAATCAATCTTCAATATTACTACTAGTTATAGTAACACTTTGGTGGAGGCATTTATATGATAGCTTGTGTTATCTCTATTTGAGCATTAGATGTTGTCATTAGTATCAATTAAATCAGTAGGTAATCTAAGTTGATCAATTGGTAAAGGATGGAATAAGAAGCTATAGAAGCTAGTTGGTTGAACTTACAAAGCCTTAATATCGAGTACTCACAAGGAAGAATGGAAAGCTAAATAGATACAATTATGACCTAGTATGTCTACCGAGTGCTAGAGTTATCGAGCACCGAGTCAGTAAACACCGAGCATTCTACACACTGAGCATTAGTTTATTCATCGAACATAGAAGGTTGTGTTTACCGAGTTGTTCAAGAAATGGCATAGTAATCAGTACTGGGGCATTTATCTATGCAAACAGTTTACACAGATCTATAAAAGTTTTACCAAGATCAAGGAACATTTATTATGGATGTAATCATTAATTTTTGTGATGATTCCTATGTAACTGTTAGATCTAGGTTATTTTTGTACACCGTAGATCTTAGGTTTTATAAGATGTTGTAAACCTAATTAGGTCAAAGAAATTTTCTTTATAATTGTAATTGATGTCATTTTGGCATATCATCAAGGAAGGAGATCATGAAGCAGTAGCCATCTATCAAGACATTAGAATTTAGACAGGTTTACATGAATGAGAAGTAATAAAAAATAGTAATCAATTTATTTAGAAACATTCACGACTACCAAGCATAATAGAGAGAAGTTTACTACACATCAAGGTGATATTTATTTAGTATATCATAGATTTGATCCAGACAATTTAAAGTTGTCATTTACAGATATTTTATCTTATCTTCTAACCATCGTAACATAGTTATAAATCTTCTAACAGAGTAGACTTAACAGTCTGATTTTAAATCTCTTAACCAAGTGCACACTTATTTGGTGTTGCTAAAATCCTTTCACAAGGTAGATCTAATCGATCTCATTGTTACTCCTAACAAGGTAAGATCACTAGAATTGAACACACTTGTAGCCTTAACTAACATACTTTATTTACTATAGTAGTGAAGAATTTGTGTGTGTCATCCCCACCACAGGTTTTACCTTCTAACAAGGGTTTATGTGTAACCAAAATACTTGTGTCATGTGTTACATTTCATGATTGGTTTATTATTTTTTTTCATGCACTTTACATTTGCACAGTAATTTGAATGTATGTTGCAAACAATGGAATCAATTAGTTATATAGACACTACTATTGCAGATTATTTATTCAGTGAAAGTTTTTTAGGGTCTTGATTCACCCCTCCCCTCTCAGTACTTTATCTTTCCTATCCCAACAATTGGTATCAGAGCTAGATCTCTTATTTGGAAGTTTAATCACTAAAGAGGAAAGATCTTAGGGTGGAAAGATATAGGTTGGACAAGACTATATAGAATCAAAAGATTCAGATGCAAATATTCATCAAACAATACAAGAAAGAAAAGGATGAATTGAAGAAGTTACTGGTTCAGAGAAAAGATATGGCTATTTGGAAATGTGAGACTGATTATCATGAAGAAGATATTGATGACCCATTTGAGATTTCCAAATCTAGTTCAGGAAGTATATCTGACATATTTGAAGGTGCAATTTCTGATTTATCTGAGAAAAATATTCATCTGACTAAACAAGTCAAAGCCTTGCAAATCGGTCAAGAAGCATAAATGGTAATAATTATTGATGTGATGAACAATGCTAGATGGGATGAACAAGAGATAAATTATGTTGTTGAAGACAAAAGACAAATGACTAAAAAAGTACAAGTGAAGGAATCTGAGATACTAAGACTTACCAAGCATCACTTTGAGATATCCAATTAGATGGTTGTTGTAAGCCAGGAGATCAACCAAGTAAATAGTGAGTTAATAAGAAAACATGAAGATATTAGTGAACTAAGAGAATAAAATGAAAGACTGAAAAATGAAGTAAAGATGTAGCATCAACATAATGAAATGATGAAGAAAGATGAAGATAGTTCCAAGAAAATTGATGATTTTATGATCAGTCAAAGAGGACTTGGAAGTACTACTAGATTAGGCTATACCAAGAAAGGAGAATCATCTAAGAAAGATGAAAAGATGAATACCTACAAGATTCAAATACCTAAGAAACTATCATGCTATCACTATGGTAAATCGGGCCACACATCAGGTGTTTGTAGGAGTAAAGCAAAAAGTAATCCTAAAACCACTCCTAAGTTTAATGGTCATTATTATAATTGTAATAAGTATGGAAATCAAGCACATGAGTGTAGATCTAAGTTGAATAGGACTCCTAACAAACCCTACATGGAGAAACACTATTTCACTTGCAACATACACTGTCATACCTCACAAGAATGCAAAACAAAGATGAAGAAAGTCTGGACACTGAAAGGACAAAACAAGACCTATCAACCAAAGAGACAAGGTAACGCTTATACTTGGGATTATAATACATGGTTTAATTGTACAAAATGTGAAAGATATGGACATATTATAGCTAACTACATGAGGAAGAAATGGAGAGGTAGATTTTGTAGCTGGACAAGTACTAGTATGACATGCTTACACTATCACAAATCTGGTCACTTAAGTAAAGATTGAAGAGACCGAGCACCATAAACACAAATCTTTAAAAATGGAAATACAATTTAAGATATCAGGAGGATAAGAAACACTATGTGGAGAAAAGTATTAGGTGATAATGCTGAGTCAAGTAATGCAGTTGGTGAAACCCCATCCATTGGATTGGGTGACATCGCCACCTCCACTTAAGCTGAAAAAGTATGTATGGAACTGATAATTCTAATTAGATATATCTATCATACAGTTCATTATATCAAGTGTTCAAATACCAAATCTTCATGAATTAAGATGCATTATGGTTTTACAAGTTTTGAGCTTTAAGTGTTTACAATAGGTATATGCTAGACTGAGTTAGAAGTTGTTAGTCAGTAACTATTAAGAAAGGTTAAACGTTAGTATTAACCGAGTGGAATTTCATGTGTTAACAGAGCTTATGTTATTTAATGGTATACACCGAGCGTGACTATTATCACTGAGTCATGTTAGGTCAAGCATTTATTGCAAATGTTTTGAGTGGGAATTTGAAAATGCTATAAATACATGGTGAACTTAGCTTATTTTGTCACACTGTGGTCATGAAGAGCTAAGAGTCTACAAAGAAAATTTGAGTAAGATATTTTCAAAACATTTGAGCAAAGATTTAAAGGATTCTAAGCATGTTCATTGTTATTAAGAGTAAGTACTATCATCACTGAGCTGTCTATTTTCCATTTATCGAAACCCTAAATGAAGAACATGGCATCTATATCTAAAGTCAACAAATCCAAGAATGTAGATGAGGAGGAAGTGAGATTAATTGTTTCTGCTACTTGCAATGAGCCGAAGTACAAAATTCACCCTAAAGTTGCTTCACAGATTGACAAAATTGGAACTTTTTTGAGCATACTACCTAGGGTTTTTCTGGTTGAAGATGTGTGTTCCTACATTCATTGCAAAATTGGAGAGATTGGTGATTTTGAGCTAATTGATACATATCAGAAGTTGTGTGTTGATGAAAAATTGAAAGATGATCATGAACATCTAAGAGTCAAGGGTTTGACTAATGCCTTGCATTTTCTCAAGGTCTTCAAGAATGAATAAATAAAAATTATGTTAAGTCATTACCATGATGGGAAACTTTGGTTGGATGAGCCCATAAAGATCACAAAAGACACCATACATGTAGTAATCGGATAGCCAACCACTAACAAAGTCAAATCACTAAGGAGTGCACCAAGAACTGAGTTGGAGAAAAATACTAGAGAAGAATGGGATGATAGAGGATTAAGAGTTAACACAATCACGGATCCCAAAACAAGGTTTGGTGCATATGTCATTGGGTATAAAATATTTCAATCAAGCAGACCCAATACTGTACCATGTGGAGTAGTTGACATTACATATAAAATGGTGAAAAAGGGATATCAGTTGGATCTTGCCGAGTTGTTGTTAAAATAGGTTGAGGAGAATGTGAAGACTATTTGGTCAAAAAAGTCCAAAACATGTAATTTTGGATCTCTACTGCTTTACATATTATTTTATGTGCAATTTTTTTCCCTTCAATTGGTAATGTAGATTGGACAACCGACAAGCCTATGACACTCCAGATTACTAATTTAATAACAAGTTTGGGAGATAATTTTGTTAGTATGGTAGATAGTTACTTTGAATAATTTAAGGATAGATTAAACTCAAGACGAAGGATATCGAGACAACTAGTAGAAAATTATGAACATGACATCTATTTTCTAGTAGATACAGACTATACATTAATAAAGGCAAAAAAACCTAGAACAAAATGTCTAGCCCCTATGGGTTATGAAATTGATATTGACCAAGCCTCTAGGTCAATCAAGGCTTTAGTAGTTGAGCCTAAGGATCCAAAAGATGCTAGGTTTGGCACATATGAAGAAGCTAAAACCAAAATAAAAATAGCCCTAGTCATTGGAAAAATAATAAAGAAATTAAAGAAAATGATAAGTAATTTGGTAAAGAAACTTGGAGAAGATGTAGATGAGACTGAAGCATCTAAGGACATTTTGGTTAAAGTAGCAACTGAGGGTTAGTTAATTCTCATTGATAAATCACATTATGATGAGGAAATCAAGTTTGATAAAGATGTAGATTCTACACCAGTTTCACCCACTCCCACTCGAAAGAAGAAGCATGCAGAAGTGAAAACTAGGGCACACACAAGATCAACCACTAGAGCTTCACTACCACTAAACAAAGGAGTTGTAAAAATATCAAGGCCTACACTAACAAAAACTTACCAGAAGAAGAGAGGTACAAAAGCTACCACCGAGGCACCAAAGAAAAGAAGGACACTAATAAGAGGTAAAGATGATATTGATGATGTTGAAGATGACACTAAAAAATTCAAGGTTGTTGTAAATAAGAACCATTCTATTGATGAACTTGCTAAAAACATAATAGACAATGAGGTCTGAGTGACCCAAAAATAAATCAGTTTGAACATCTATCAACCAAGGATTAGAATAAAATAGAAGAAGTTGTTATACAAATGATGATTAAGTTCAAGAAGGTACCCATAGAATTTTCTAATTATGTACCTAAGGCTTTATATGATATAATTTCAGCAAGATGGGCTTATGCATTGAATACCAAAAAGAGAATGAGGGAACAATCCCTAGTAATGACAATGCCTACTTTGATACTTCTTGAGGTTGAGGACTTAATGAAAACATATTCGAAGAGATTTATAGTGAAGAGACGATCACTACAGATACTTGATGAAAATCTACCAAAAATTGATAAAAATAGTCAACTACTTTGGTCTTCTCTATTACAAGTCTGAGATGAGGTGAATAAGTTGGATTTGGCCATAATACCTGAGAGGAAGCTAAAGAGGAAAGGTAAAGGCATCCATTTTTTATGATGATGATCTGGCACCAAAGAGCACAATTGAGCTATCAGACACCAAGGTGCCTGATACTGTTGATGCCACTGAGTACCTAGATGTAATTTAGGATACACCCAAGCAAGTAATAATATAGGGAATTGATGATGGATTAAATGATGTACTCATTGAGGACATCACTGATGGTGACCCTGATGATATCAAGGATAATGAGGATATCATAGTTTCTGGAGCTAAACAAGAAGAACAATCCCCCACCAAGCCAATAGTAAGTATGATACCAGGTGACCTTCCTATAATGGTTCAAGCAGTTGAAATATTAACACAAAAGAAACCCAAAGGCTTAATCCCCAAGAAACCAAAGGATACAAAAGGGGAACAAGGAACAAGCACTCAAGGAACTGTAGAGATAAATGAGCGTAAGGAAAAAGAGGCTAACACATAGGTACAAGAAGATCCCAAGCCTATAGAGACCACACTCACTGACACTACATTAAAGGTTCCATCCCAATTGACCAAGACTTAGGTCACCGAGGAGAAGAAGAAGGAAGAAATAGTTTCAACCGAGCTAGACATGAAAAATGTAGAGGTAAAGGATATAGTTCCATTTGTTAACTCATCCCCTCAAGAGTCCAAGAAGAAGAAGAAGAAGAAACATGGCAAAGGGGTAGTCACTCTAGATGAAGTCATTGAGGTTCTTGAGTGTGACCGAAGGACATTAGACCTTGAGGAATTGAGGAAGTATGGAGAAATGTGCACAAGGAAAGCATCACAAGAAAAATTAAGGAAAGAAAGTAAGAGTAAGCAGATTCTAGAGGATGTGAGATATATTCTATAGTAGGTTGTACTAGATGTCAAAATCAATGAAGACACACCTATTTTGGACCAACTTGCAACTCTTTCCAATCAAATCAATGCCCCAGACATAGATGCTGAGAAAATAATTAAAGAAAGAGAAGAGGCTAAAATACAACACAAATTAGTAGAGAAACTCATCCAAGAAGTGGTAATTAACAAGGTAAAGCTTTATGAGCTTATCACCGAACTCCAATCAATAACTCAAAAAATAATTCAAATTTTGATTAAGTTATGCACTGTGGAAACTTTCACTACCGAGGTCAGTGAGAAGATAAAGAAGCTGGATGCAAACATCTTAGCTAGTGCTAATGCTTCTCTAAGCGAGCCAAATGCTTTTCATAAGCATATTCTCAAAGTACAAGAATTAAAGTGGTTGAGAGCAGATCTAAGGAAGCTGAAAGAAAATATAAGTGACAAGTCACCGAGTTGCAAGTTGAGCTGCTTCCTCACCTCAAGATGATAGAGAGACACATTGTGAAGGAACAAGCCTTAGTTGCTACACTAGAGATATCATTGTTAGAAAATATATTTGATATGCATGCACAAGTCGGTCTTGAGCACATTTATCTTACCAACTTGAAAGAGGAATGGGAAAACCTCTTAGATTCATTGAAGAAAACCCACCAACATATTTTTGATAAGTTGTAAGTACACTTTTTTGTTTTTGGCATTAATCTCAAAAAGGGGGAAATAATAATGTATATGCCAAATGTACTTCTATATCTAAAATATACTACACTACATACCGAGAGCATGCACTGAGGGGGACTTTTGTAGAAGAGTCAATATATGTATATATATATATATATATATATATATATATATATATATATATATATATATATGGAGTTAGAAGAAAATTTGGTACATATACATTATAGTTTTGATACTAATACCAAAGGGGGAGATTGTTATCTCTATTTGAGCATTAGATATTGTCATTAGTATCAATTAGATCAGTCAGTAATCTAAGCTAATTAGTCGGTAAAGGATGGAATAAGAAGCTATAGAAGCTAGTTGGTTGAACTTATAAAGCCTTCATACTGAGTAGTCACAAGGAAGAACCAAAAGCTAAATAGATACAAGTCTGATCGAGTATGTCTATTGAGCATCAAAGTTATCAACCACCAAGCCAGTAAACACCGAGCATTCTACACACTGAGCATCAGTTTATTCACCAAATAGAGAAGGTTGTGTTTACCGAGTTGTTCAAGAAACAAAATAGTAATTAGTAATGGCACATTTATCTATGCAAATGGTTTACAGGGATCTATAAACATTTTACCAAGATTGAGGCACATTTATTATGGATGTAATCATTAATTATTGTGATGATTCCTATGTAACTATTAGATCTAGGTTATTTTTGTACACCATAAATCTTAGGTTTTCTAAGATATTGTAAACCCAATTAGGTCAAATAAATTTTCTTTATAATTGTAATTGATGTCATTTTGACATATCATCAAGGAAGGAGATCATGAAGTAGTAGCCACCTATTAGGACATCAGAATTTGGACAAGGTTTACATGAATGAGCAATAATCAGAAACAATAATCAATTTATTTAGAAATATTCAAGGCTACCGAGAAAAACAAAGAGTAGTTTACTACACATCAATGTGATATTTATTCAGTATATCATAGATTTAATTTAGACAAGTTAAATTTTTCATTTACATATATTTAATGTTATCTTCTAACCATCATAGCAGAGTTATAAATCTCCTAATAGAGTAGACTTAACAGTCTGATTGTAAATCTCTTAACTGAGTGCACACTTATTTGGTGTTGCTAAAATCCTTTAACAAGGTATATCTAATCGATCTCATTGTTACTCCTAACAGGGTAAGATCACTAGAAGTGATAAAACTTGTAGCCTTAACCGACATACTTTATTTACTACAATAGTGAAGAATTTGTGGGTGTCATCCCCACCGCAATTTTTACCTTCTAACAAGGGTTTCTGCATAACCAAAATACTTGTGTCATGTGTTACATTTCATGACTGGTTTATTGTTTATCTTCATGCACTTTACATTTGCAAAGTAATTTGAATTTATGCTACAAACCAAGGACTCAATTAGTTAGATAGATGCTTCTATTGCATATTGTTTATTCAGTAAAATTTTTTTAGGGTACTGATTGAACCCTCCCCTCTCAATACTTATCTTTCCTATCCCAACAACTTTCACCTTCTTAGGATCAATCTCTATCCTTGATGAGATACAATGAACCCTAGGAGTTTGCATGATGTGAGCCCAAATACACAATTTTTTGGATTGAGCTTCAAACCATAATGATGGAGGCAATCAGAGACATAATCCAACATATTCAGATGGTCTAACCTTGATCTTGACTTCACCAAGATGACATCCACATAGTCTTCCAGGATCTTGTGGATCATGTCATGAAATATAACAACCATGTCTTATTGATATGTTGCCCCTGCATTATTTAAACCAAATGGAATCATGTTATAGAAGAAGGTACCTCATGGGGTTTTGAAGGTTGTCTTTTGTTGATCTTCTTCTGCAATGCATATTTTTTTATATCCATAAAATTCATCCACGAGTGACAACATCTCATGACCAAAAGTAAGGTCCATGATCATATCAATGTTGGGTAGCGGGAAATTGTCCTTTAGACATGCCTTGTTGAGGTCACAAAAGTCAATTGATATTTTGATTTCCTCTAATGACTTGGAAAATAGCACCATGTTGGAAATCTATTCCGAATAGTTAATGACACATATGATTTTATCTTGTAGGATCTTTTTGAGTTATTCCTTAACTAGCAAGGCCAATTTAGGGTGCATCTTTCAAATCTTTTGTTTGACTGGCTTGATTCTTGGGTCAACTGCAAGATGATGGAAAACTAGGTTAGGGCCCAATCCAAGAATATGAGCATATGACCATGTGAAGTTTATTGCGGCCTCCTGGAGAAGTGTGACAAAAGATGCTTCCTTTTCCTCAGATAGTGATGCTATAATGTATGTTATTCTAGGATATTCCTCAATTCCTAGGTTAATAGGTCTGGTTTATTCAACAAGTATAGATGATTTCTCTAGCCTACAGTCATGGATAATAGGAAGAGGTATGTCTTCAACTTATGGTGCCTTCGAGAGGTTTTCTCTAGAAGATACACCCTTTAATTTTAATTTTTGGAGTCAACAAGTTCTCTAGAGGGGTTTTCACAAAAAGACTCATTTTGTTCTTTTTCATTTTTACTTTATATTTTGTGGCTAAAGACTTCCTCTTCACCAAAGTATAACTTTAGGGTCTATCTTGTAGAAATGTGTCGTAGTGTTCCAGTGATCTTTCTATTTTTCTATTGCTCCCATGATTCTTAGGAGCACATCCTTGCTTTGGAACTCATCGATGTGTACAACACTTGGTTCCAGTCTAGGAGTGTGGAGTGGATGAGTAGGAGGCCAATGAGATTTATGGATAGCTGATGGAGGACAAAATTACCTAGGAAGTTTTGTCATCAAACATATCATCATAGTATTTCTTGATTTCCTCTTCCAAGATATCTTGGAGGGCCTTGAGGATTTCTTGAAGGATGGAAAAAGTACGAAGAAGATCTAGGATGAATATTTGGGTGGGGGTATTCACTATTAGGAATGAATGCTAGATGTTGGTAGTCATTCTATAGAAGTTTTTGTTGCATTCATGACTATGATTGTCATTGATGTCAACACAGTAATCTTCTGGAGACTAGTAGAGAAGCAGACAGTGTTTTGATTAGCGCATGTGGGATATTGTAGTTGGAGCTATGCAATGTTGAGGTTATATTCTTTGATATTTTATTTGTCTATGGTTAAGAGCATAGATGGAAATTAATTTATTCATAGAAGTTATGAGCATTTTGGTGGAAGCAGTATTCAGGTAGTGTTCCTAAGTAGCGGTTTGTGGAAATCGGATGATATCTCCTAATCGGGATGGAATCTAGTTTTGCATAGTTAAAGGGAAGGTTGAGACACATTGATGGTGATGTGGTTCATAGCACAAACTTTGAGGTCACATGAGTGAAGAGTTATTATATCTAGAAGCTAACAGTTTTGTGTAATTTTGATGTAGCGTGTGGAAACTTGTATTTTGTATTTGTGTGCAAACTCATTTGTAATTATTTGAGTGTGGTAGAAAGGAAGGAATGTTTTCTTTATTTTAGTGAAGTAGTAATATGAAAGAAGTGTGATCATGGTATGGTTGAATGCGAATGTAAGCATGAAGTGAAGAAAAGAGCTAATGAAGTTGTGAAAGCGAAATTGTGAAGGAAGACATGCGAATTACAGAGATCTGGAATTGAGATCTAGTGTAGTAATGAGTGCAGTTTGGCATAGTAAGGAGGTAAAATATTTCATATTATTCTGCTAAATAATATTAAGGTCATTTGGATAGTGTGTTCAGTGATCTTACCCTAAAGCTTTTTGGGCAGTGGGTCCTTCTGTCTTCCATAACTCCTAACAGGGTTAGAATATTTTAATAGGGATTCAAAATCTCCTAGCAAGGATTCATATGTACTGAATGTATTTCATAAGACTCCTAACAAATTCCATCCTTTCACAAGGAATATTTATATTAGTGCATCTTTTGTGGACATCATTCCCACTGGGGTTTACTCTTTGATCAAGAGGTTCCCTAGTCAACATATCTTGTGTTATTGTGTCATTGTGTATGAATATATTTCTATGGTTGGTAATTACATTGCTTACATGGTTAAATGTTGTTGAAGTTGATAAAGGTTATAATTATTTGATAATTGATTCACCCCCCCCCTCTTAGTTATCTTGGTGGACTTTACTTTCTAACAATTGGTATCATAGTGGCAGGTTCTTGAAAGAAAAGTTTAACAGCTTAAGGAGATCCATGGTGAATTTCAAGAAAGAAAGCCCTAAGTTTGATGGAGTAAATTTTGTCAGCTGGAAAGAGAAGATGAAGACACATCTACTATATTTAGGACCAAGTTATTGGTTGATTACAAAGAATGAGAAGACTATCATTGGAGAAGATAATCTTGAGACATGATCTAAAGATGAGCTAGATCTATTCATGTGTAACATACTTGCAAGAGAAGCACTTTTGACAGCACTTTCGAAGAATAAATACAGTCAGGTAAAATGTTTAACAAAAGCCCATGAAATTTGGAAAGATTTACACTCTACTTTTGAAGGTGATGAACATGCAAAGAGAGCTAGATTACCTAATTGAATATGTGCATTTGAAGATATAAGAATGATGGAAGATGAATCTGTTAGAAGCTATATTGGTAGAATGTCAGAAATTGTTGCAGGAATAAAAGCTTGTGGAGGAACAAAGATAGAGAATGAAGTGATATGGAAAATTCTGAGGACATTGACTCCTATATTTATGCAAACAACATAGATGATTGAACAAGTGATACCTTGCACTACAAACTTTACAAGAGAGACTTTTCTTGGAAGACTGGAAGTAGCAAAAATGAACCTGAGGGTATCAGGAGACTTACCTAGAATGCAGATAGCATTCAGTGCTCTTAGTATTCATCCTACTTTTTCAAGAAGTACCAGTGTGAGTGGAGATTATGCCAGTAGTAGCAAATCTAGAAATGAAGAAGACAAGAAGATTAAAGAAGGTAGTGCCTTGCTTGTGAAAAGAGAACCAAATGGTAAGAAAAATTTTAAATGTTGGACTTGTCAAGAATATAGTCATTTTGCATCTAAGTTTCCTAAGAGAGTTAAGAAGTACAAAAATAATTTCAAGCCTAGAAGATCTAAGGAATGTTATTATGCCAATGATGAAGATCATGAAGCTAGTATAGAAAGAACTTTGAGTGAAAGTGATACTAAGATTAATGATGAAATAGGATTTGTAGCAATTAAAGAAGAGAATTTTGAATCTGATGTTAAGGAAGAAAAAGAATTAGTTTCCCAAGTTGAAAAGAAAGCTGATTGGATTATAGATAGTGGTTGTTCACATCATATGACTAGTGACATGAAGAAGTTCATAAAGTTTAACAACTATGATGGAGGAATTGTTAGAGTTGGTAACAATGCACCTTGTTTGATTAAAGGTATAGGATCTATTACTCTTGATGGAAAGACTAATACTGATGATGTTTACTTTGTTGATGGATTGAAACATAATCTTTTGAGTGTTCGACAGTTAGTGGATAATGGATATCAAGTTTGGTTTACTGAGAAAACTTGTGTGATGAAGGATAAAGATGGAAATCTGATTGGAACTGGATCTAGAACCAGAGGTAATGTATTTCAGTTGAATCCTATTGAGATGACATGTTTGATTACTAAAATTGATGACAGTTGGTTATGGCATAAAAGGTTTTGTCATATAAACTTTGATAATATTGTGAAAGTGAGTACTACACTTGCAATAAGGGATTTGCCTAAAATTATGAAGCCTACTAACATGATTTGCAAAGAATGTGTGATGGCTAAGCAAAAGAGAAGTTCATTTCCTAGTAAGAAGTTCACATCGGCAGAGAAGTTGGAGATTGTTCATACAAACTTGAGCGGTCCTACCAGGATTAGAGGATTCTATGGAGAAAGGTATTTTATGATTCTTGTTGATGATTTTACAAGAATGATGCGGATTGCATTTTTGAAAGAAAAATCTAAAGCATTTGATAAGTTTAAGATCATTAAGAATAAAGTTGAGAATGAATCTAGAATGAAGATTAAATGTTTGAGATCTGATAGAGGTGGAGAATTTACTTCTAGAGAGTTTAACACTTTTTGTGAAGTGAATGGTATTAAGAGACAATTTTTAGCCCCTAGAACACCTGAACAAAATGGTATTGCAGAAAGAAGAAACAAGTCAGTGACTGAAGTAGCAAGAGCTATGTTATTTGAGAATGATTTGGCGAAGACATTTTGGAGAGAAGTAGTGAATACAAAAGTATATACAATGAACAGAGTACAAATCAGAGCAGACATAGACAAGACAACTTATGAATTGTGGTTTGGACATGCACCCTCAGTTAAGTATTTTAGAATTTTTGGAAGCAAATGTTATATAAAGAGAGATGATGATATTGGAAAGTTTGATCCTAGAAGTGATGAAGGTATTTTTCTTGGATATTATTTGAAGAGAAAAGCATATAGATGTTACAATAAGAGAACTAAAACTATTGTTGAAAGAACAAATGTTAAAGTTGATGAGAAGTTTAAAATTTAGGAAATAATGCTTGATTATGAATTTGATGAAGAAGCTCATCGTCAGCCTAACATTGAAGCTACTAAATTATTCTATGAGACTGACAGTGAACTATTAAATGAGAGTCCTGCTGAAGAAACCAGAGAGGAATCTAGAGAAGAATCTGTAGTTGAAGCAAGATCTGTGACTATGACACTGAACAGGTATATATCAAGACATCATCCTATTAAACAATTTATTGGAAGTTTGGAAAGAGGAGTTCTGACTCAGAATATGGTACATTTATGTTTGATTTCTCAAATTGAACCTAAATCTACTAGTGAAGCTTGTGAAGATGAACATTGGATTAATGCTATGAAAGAAGAACTAGATCAAATTGAAAAAAATAAGACATGGGAATTGGTCCCTAGACCTAAAGACAAAAATGTGATTGGAACTAAATGGGTATTTAGAAACAAGATGAATGAACAAGGAGAAGTAGTAAGAAACAAAGCAAGATTAGTTTGTAAAGGATACTCGCAGAAAGAAGGAATTGACTATGAAGAAAATTTTGCACCTATGGCAAGAATTGAAGTAGTAAGAATGTTCTTGGCCTATGCATCTTTTAGGAAATTCAAAGTGTATCAGATGGATGTGAAGTCAGCATTTCTAAATGGTGAATTGGAAGAAGAAGTCTACATTGAGCAGCCTAAAGGTTTTCCTTTGACTCAAGAAGGAGATATGGTATGTAAACTGAAAAAAGCATTATATGGACTAAAGCAAGCACCTAGAACTTGGTATGCTAGACTAGATAAGTATTTGTTGAAATTGGGATTTACTAAAGGAACAATTGATAGCAATCTATACACAAAAGAAATTGAAAATGGTTTGTTGATTATAGTTATTTTTGTTGATGACATTATCTTTGGAGGAGAAGATGAAGCTAGTGACAAATTTGCTGATGAAATGAAGACTGAATTTGAAATGAGTATGATTGGTGAGATGAAATACTTTTTGGGATTACTAGAAAACACATAAAAGTGATGGTATATTTGTATGTCAGACAAATTAGTTGAGTGATTTGCTGAAAAGATTTGGAATGGAGAGCTGTAAACCAGTTGGAACACCTATGGTTAGAAGACATAAACTATCTAGCAAAGATGAAACACCAACAGTTGAGCAGAAGAAATACAGATCCATGATTGGAGGATTGTAGTACTTAACACATACTAGATCAGATATACAACATTCAGTTGGAATGGTAGCAAGATTTCAAGCTGAACCTAGAGAGTCACATTATGCAGTAGTAAAGAGGATACTGAGATATTTAAGAGGTACAATGTACTATAGATTATGGTATGAAAAATCTAATGATTTTACCCTATATGCATATACAGATGCTGATTAGGGAGGTAGTGTTGATGACAAGAAAAGCACCAGTGGTGGAGCCTTTTTTCTTGGAGGAAGATTAGTTTCTTGGCTAAGCAAGAAGCAGAATTGTATTTCACAAAGCACAGCAGAAGCAGAGTATGTAGCCACAGTAAACAATTGTAACCAGATAATTTGGATGAAGCAGATGCTGAAGGATATTGGAATTAGGTTTGTTGAGCCTATTGCCATACATTGCGACAAAACCAGTATAGTTAGTATGTCTAAGAATCCTATTTTACATTCTAAGACTAAGCATATAGAGATCAAGTATCATGTTGTAAGAGAGAAAGTTGCTGAAAAATAAGTCAGACTGAAGTACATAAGCACAAAGGAATAGATAGCAAACATATTTACTAAACCTTTGCTTAAGGATACATTTGAGTATCTGAGAGGTATGCTTGGGGTTATGCCCCAACCTAATTTTGAGAAATGATGTAGTTGGTTGCATCTGTCTAGTGGTATATGAGCCCTATCTTTCTTCTGGATTGGATGTTGGTACTTCCTCTATGGGGGAGTATGTGAGCTGAGTCATGAGGACTCTTGTGAATGTTTTTTTTCTAAACAGTGTCTATTGACATTGAGTTGTTATTGACATAGTAATGAAATTTCTATCATTGATGTCAATGGGGGAGAAGTGTACATGAAAAACCACTTGTACCATATGTTGGAGAGAACTGAATAGGATAACGAAGCAAGATTTGAAAATGTTTGTTAGAGCAACAGTATTGGATTTTTGGAACATTGGATTTTTTCATCTATGTTGCCATCAATGCCAATGGGGGAGATTGTTAGGAATGAATGCTGGATGTTGGTAGTCATTCTGTAGCAGTTGTTGTTGCATTCATGACTATGATTGTCATTGATGTCAACACAGTGATCTTCTGGAGACTAGCAGAGAAGTAGATAGTGTTTTGATTAGCACACGTGAGATTGTAGCTGGAGCTATACAATTTTGAGGTTATATTCTTTGATATGTTATTTGTCTATGGTTAATAGCATAGACATAAATTAATTTATTCATAGAAGTTATGAGAATTTTGGTGGAAGCAGTATTCAAGTAGTGTTCCTAAGTAGCGGTTTGTGGAAATCGGATGATATCTCCTAATCGGGATGGAATCTAGTTTTTCACAGTTAAAGGGAAGGTTGAGACACATTGATAGTGATGTGGTTCATAGAAAAAACTTTGATGTCACATGAGTGAAGAGTTATTATATCTGGAAGCTGACAGTTTTGTGTAATTTTGATGTAGCATGTGGAAACTTGTATTTTGTATTTGTGTGCCAACTCATTTGTAATTATTTGAGTGTGGTATAAAGGAAGGAATGTTTTCTTTATTGTAGTGAAGTAGTAATATGAAAGAAGTGTGAGCATGGTATGGTTGAATGTGAATGTAAGCATGAAGTGAAGAAAAGAGCTAATGAAGTTGTGAAAGTGAAATTGTGAAGGAAGACATGCGAAGTACAAAGATCTGGAATTGAGATCTAGTGTAGCAGTGAGTCTAGTTTACCACAGTAAGGAGGTAACATATTTCATATTATTCTATTGAATAATATTAAGGTCATTTGGAGAGTGTGTTCAGTGATCTTACCCTGAAGCTGTTTGGGCAGTGGGTCCTTCTATTTTCCATAACTCCTAATAAGGTTAGAATCTTTTAACATGGATTCAAAATCTCCTAATAGGGATTCATATGTACTGAATGTATTTCATAAGACTCCTAATAGATTCCATCCTTTCACAAGGAATATTTATATTAGTGCATCTTTTGTGGGCATCATTCCCACTGGGGTTTACTCTTTGATCAAGAGGTTCCCTAGTCAACATATCTTGTGTTATTATGTCATTGTGAATGAATATCTTTCTATGGTTGGTAATTACATTTCTTACATGGTTAAATGTTGTTGAAGTTGATAAAGGTTATAATTATTTGATAAGTAATTCACCCCCCCCTCTTAGTTATCTTGGTGGACTTTACTTTCTAACATTCACAAGGTGCTCTAGGAGGTTGTATTATGCATTAGATGAGGAAGAAACATTAACACCAACAACATATATCCTAACCCTATGTATGGTTACTACACATTGACTATCTTCACCTTTGACATGGATGACATTAATTGTGATTTAGACCTGGGAGATGCATCCAAAAAATAATAATAATTGATGTAGGTAGTTGTGCAATCTTTTCCATCAACATGGTTACCTTTCTTATCTTTACCCTAGTTCTGGGCTCGTGGGTTCGTGTTAGCAATATTTTTTCTAGAATCATGTCGAGAAAACACATTTTGATAGATCTCTAGATTAGCATTGGGTGAGGCCTAGGTACATGTGTCAACTATGATCTCCTTCTTGTCTATGAGATCCTAGATATAGTGTTTGAGTTTCATGCATTTCATGGTAGTGTGTCCCTTGACACAATGATAGTCACAATACTCATTATCTTTGTACCATGCAAGCTTCGGGGTTAACTCATCGAATGGTTGGGTTCTTAGGATAGATGATCAAGTTGGAATTATCCATTTGATGAAAGATTTCATCCAAAGGTTCACCAAGAGGGGTGAACATGTGCTTCTAATTGTTTTGGATGTGTGGCTTGTTTTGTCCTAGGGTGATTGATATAGAATTAGTCTGATTTGTTAGGGGTTAAAAATTTTGTATAGGTTGTTAGTAAGCTATTTTGGGTGTTTGATAGAAAGACATAGGTTGTTGGTATGATAGTGTAGGTGGTTTAGGACCAGCCACACTAACTTGGACATGCTTGGTATTGGTGGCCCCATCAGTGACTACATTATTATTTTTATTCCAGTAGCGAGGTTGGTCATTATTGGGCCTATCCTTCTAGTTTTATTTGTAGTGCCTGATGGTACTATCATCCAAGAGGCCCTTCTTGATGTCAAACCCTTTTCCTTTGATATCCTGGTAGGTCTGAATACAATTCATGTGCATGAAGTTTGATAAATTTTGATGTAGGTTGTTAATAAATATCTTTGTTAGGTATTTATTTAGAGGTTGATAACCTGATGGAAAGGTTCTATTATCTTTGCAAATAATCAGCTAGGCTCTCACCTTCTTTCTATTTCAAGTTGCAGAGATCCAAGAGAGATAGTTCATTCTCAATGTTATGTACATATTATGCTATGAACTTTTTGAATAATTTTGCAAAGGTTGATACTGATCCATAAGGTATTTTTTAGAACCACTCAATAGCAGTTCCTCCTAGGCTCTTGGGAAAGAGACACATGAGAAAATTATCATTTTAGGAAACCTCTTGACAAGTCATGTAGAATTCCTTGACATGGTTGACTGGATCTCCCTTCCCTTGATTCTTGTCAAACTTGGGAGTCTCAAAATATTTGGGAAAGGGGAGTGCTATAATAGATCTATTGAAGGGATAAGGACAAACCTCCTCAAACTTAAAGGTTTTGTGTTCACTCCTGACCTGGAGCTCCTTAATATTGTTCTTCATTTCCTGCCTCTCTGGGTTGGTAGACACCCTAATGAGTACTCCCATTAGGAACGGGTCAGATGGTTCATGTGAATAAAGATGGTTCTATGGGGGATATTATGGGATTCAATAAGGGGATTTCCCCACTATGTAAGTGGACTAAAGTGGGTTTTGTGGTGGTGGTTAGGAAAGGTATTATTTCTGAAGGGTTGATGCATATTACTATGAGGGGTATGCTGGAATATTTTGTCATGACAACATGGAAGGATACTTATTTTGTAAAGGAAAATACTACTGCTATGGAGGTGGTTGGTAGAATGGTATGGGTTGTTGATGTGCTTGGCTTTGGGCTTGGTCGATGTATGTGGGATGCATACCCACATTGCTAAGGGGTGGAAGGGATCCTTAGACATTGGTGACGGCTAGCGGTGGTGTGGGGTAATTGGAAAAATAGGAAGATCTCAATTTTTGTAGTGGTGGTACGGTTTGAGGGATGACAAATGATGACATGGATAAGTAGTTGGTGAATGCATGGGTGGGGGTGGTTTGATGAGGAGGTAGTGGTGGTTGTGTTGTAAATTAGATAACTGATTATGGGATAATGGGATTAGAGATATGTGATTGCATTAGGATTTATAAGGCATGCATTTGTGCTTAAGTAAGACCCCAAGTAAATCCTGACCTTGTAGCAGGTTGTGATGTGAAAAAATTGGGAATATGAATGCAGGGGTGGGGATTTGTGATATGAGTGGCTAGTTTTGGGGACTTGTAGGTGGCATCCCTATTGTGTAAAATGTTTTTTGGGATTGTGTAGTAGAGATGAAAGGTGGG
The DNA here is from genome assembly GCA_027943335.1 of Chamaecyparis obtusa. Classification (NCBI taxonomy): domain Eukaryota; kingdom Viridiplantae; phylum Streptophyta; class Pinopsida; order Cupressales; family Cupressaceae; genus Chamaecyparis; species Chamaecyparis obtusa. Next base: position 3,428,156 of record BSBK01001703.1, read on the forward strand.
AGAGAAACTTGTGTGGAGTTTTCCTAGGTAAGGGTTGGATTAGGTGCTTGGGTTAAGGTTTGCTGAGTGGTAGGCAAAGGTGCTTGTGTTGCTCCTTGGAAAAGTGGCATTGAAGTGGAGATTTGGGACATAAAAGGTGAAATTTTTTCTTACATGGAGATTTGTGTGAGAGGTGGAGGTGGCACTTGCATGGAGCTTTGTGATTGAGTAGTAGTTTGAGATGTCAAGGTTGGAGGTAGTGGTCCAATGATGGAGAAAGGAGTGGATTTGGCCATTGTGTGTACTATGGGTAAAGTGGTTCTAGGTTGCAATAAGTGGAGAATGCATCAGGTCACTTGAGATGTTTAAAGGCTAGGGTCTATGATTTTTTGGATGATGGTGTTGAATTCATTTCTTGGGATGTGTATAGGATGTGTGGGTTTGAAGGGATAACATTTTGGTGGAATGGGAGTACCCTCATGTGCATAGTTGGAAAAGATGGTGAGACTATTATGGGCTATAGTTGCACTAACCATTTTTGCATTGCCACAATGACTCATAAATGCCTCCATAGATCCCATAGTGGGAATTTCATCTAGGTCTATCCATATATTCTCAATTTGGGCTTGCGGTTGTAGATCATATGATACCATAGCATTGTTAGGATCATTTAAATCAGATGAACTAGTGGCAAGGTTAGGATCCATGTCCTTTCTCTTCTTTTACCATGTCTTGACATGCATGAAATGTAGATCCTAGCATGGAGAATGAAGATGCAATGGTGGATCTTGGGTTCAAAAGGATAATGTGGTGCAAGATGATTTGGAGGAAACCTAAAGATGAGGGGTAGGATGGACCTAAGATATCAGGTGGTAAATGCAAAACTTAGGATGAACCTAGATGGATCATAGGATGCTTGGATGATATTTTATTAGGATGATGGAGATGTCCTAAGGGCCTAAGAATTACTTGGTGTCAAATTAAAATGATCTTCCTTTCCTAGGTAGGATCAAATAGATGAGATTGTCAACCTTAGATAGACTTATGATCTTTGGAAGATGGGATCCTTGTCAATGTGATCCAATATTTTAATTAAGATGATGAGGATACAATGACAAGTACTAGATACCCTAGATAATTCTTATCCAAATGGTGGATCTATAGGATGGTTTTGATTTTGGATAGAGGATCCAGAAAATCAATAGGATATGATACTAAGTAGTGGATAAGGATTTTATTGAATTTTTAGGTGACTTGGATTCTAAAGCCAGGATGGTGGTTTGATCTAAATGAGGTTTCCTAAAGGGCTGACCTATATGTTCCTAAAGTATGATCTAAGATGCAAGGGTGGTGAGACAATCTTCATGATAATTAAAAGGATATGTTTTGTGACAAGTTGACTAGTTTTCTCTTTAAAGGCTAACAAAGGCATGATTTATCTAAAAGTGGGCTCAAAATTGCAAGATTTTTGCATTGTATGTTACTCTATCAAGTTTCTCTTGGTATTTGGTCTCTTCTTGTATTGCGGTTAAAAAATGTCGATAGTCTTTAAGCTTTCACTAAATAGCTTTATTCTCCTTGTACACATGGGAAAATAGTAGTTTTATCTTCTTATGTTTTGCTAAATCGGTCATGTGTCTAGGTTTCTGATCTCAAGGACATTGAAGGAAAACAAGAATGTCTCCAAACTTTGCAAATTTTGGTTTGGTCAAACTAGGTAGTGAATATGGTAAGTATAGCTTTTCTTGAGTTTTGAGAAATTTCTAAAACCTTTGGAAAATGTGATCCAACAATCCCACAAGAGACAAAGAAATCTTGTGGGGACAATAGGTTTTTTTTTTATCTCTTTGTAAAAAGGACAAGTGTGACTCTGAGTCTGTATGTTGTAACAAATATTGTCACTAGGTCTGTAACATCAAATACAAGCACAAGTAATTCTAGCATATGGAATTGGATTAACTTTAAAACCTTTTCTCATAGACTTAGGCACAAACCCAAGAGCTAATCATAATACACCCATTGTCGACAATGAAATGGGTTAAACAATATCATATTAGATGAATCTAAATGCTCAAGGATGGCATGATATGGTGAGTGTCTTGGGGAGGTTACTATCCTCCTTGCACAAAGATTATCAAACCTTCAAGAATAGATTAGGTGGGCCTTTGAATTAATGGCATCTAGTAAGATCTATGGTGTCCTCCCACTAGTAAATTTGAGACCTTTTTCTGATGATAGATCATCAGAATTTTGACCATTTAATATCGATTAAGAGACACCACCAGCCATCGCAATTTTGGAGTTAAAAAAAAATGACGGTTGCGTTTGTTGTCATAATTATGATGACTATGGCCATCACAAAAAGGGTGTGCCAACAGGGTGAACATACCATTGGGCCTATTTTTTTGCATCACAATTTTGACATCCATCCATCGCACAAAACAAAAAATGACAGCTATTCGTCAGAATATTCTAACGGGTAGATGTCATTTTTAGTTTGTTTGCCGACGAAGATGCTATGCATGCGATGACTACCTATCAGACATATTTGATGGATATCCATTTTTTTTAGTTTTTATCTAACGGTGATGTTGTACATGCGATGGTTATCCATCGCCACATTTTGACAGATAGATGTTGTTTTTAGTTTTTTTCCGATGGTGATGTTGTACATGCGATGACTATTTGTCAGATGTTTTTGACAGATAGACGTCTCTTTTGTTTTCTGTCATAGTTGTGACATAAATCACTATTTTTAAAATATATATATATATATATATATATATATATATTTGTCGATCACTAGTTGGTATCGATTCAAAATGGTGTTCTTGCAGATCTGGTTCCAGTTGGTTGCATTACTTTTGTATCTCGATTGACTTGCAAGGTGGTTTGGTGAGTCGAGTTCTTTTATTCCTGCTCCTGATTTGGTTATGCCATTCGGAGATGACTTTGTAGTAGATTTAGTGGTGGCTCATGGATTATTGAGTTGAGTCTAGAGACTTGGATTTGGAATGGATCTGACCGAATCAAGAGTTATGATAGCAACTACTCCAACACAAGAAGCTAGTGTGGTGATTAGAGATGCATTCTTCCTGATGTGTTCATGAGATATATGTAGACCTGATTGCATTCAAATCTGATTCGAGCAACTTCTTAACTTCTTTGGTCTGAATTGGATGTGCTTTGTTCCTATGGAGTGTAGTAGTGACTTGACTTGGTCTTTGAGTAGACTGTGCATTGATTGACTTGAAGATAGAATTGATCTACACTTTGTGTTGTTGTTGAGACTAGTTTGTGACAAATCATTGGAATCATCTACCATTTTTTCCATAGTTTTGAATGAGTTAGATGTGATGTCGAGAGAGTGACTTGTAGAACTTGCACATTCAAGATTCATAGATCACTATGGTGTCTGTGATGACTTGGGAGAAGGTTTCTTCTTGGTGAACCAAGTTGAGAGACTTGGATTATAGAAAGCGGGTCATTTGATGTGACTTATGAGACATTGGATGTCTCTTCACAGTAGGTTTGCGGTGTGGTCTATGGTGTTTCTCTGTGACTGGGTTTCTTGGCAGAGTTTTGTTGATTTGGTAGCCATTGAGATGGATCGATATGACTTGATCTTGGGTCAAGACTTCTTGAGGCGAGCTGAAGTGATCATTTCTCCTTGAAGTGATTGATGTTTCTGACAGTTAGTCATCACTTTTAGTTTTTAAAAAGAAATATATATTTTTCATACGTGGATTGAGATCTTAAATTATTGAGCTTCTCTTTGTTTCGAGAATAGTTTAATATTCTCTACTTAACAAGGCCAACCACGTGAAGGTGGAAGCTCATCTAGCCCATCCTAGGATCCTCTTATGACCCTTTAAGACACTTTAAGACCTCTAAGATGTATTCTTAGGGACCATAAAGGGTCATAAAGGGTCATAAGGGGTCCTGGGACACAACAGTTGAGAAACATAAATGTAGGCATCATGGTCAGAATTGTTTGGAGACACAACATAATTGAATGCTATGCCTAGATGATGCAACACAACCACTACTCCTGCAGTTCTAAGAAGACACTACGGGATCCAAAAACTAAAGATGAGGAATTTATATATGGTTTTTGGATCCCACAGTGTCAACTTAGAACTATAGGAGTAGTGGTTGTATTGGATCCTCTGGGTATAGCATTCAATTATGTTGTGTCTCCAAAAAATTGTGACCATGAATCCTACATTATGTTTCTCAGCTGTTGTGAGATTAAAAGTCTTCTAAGGAACATGTGACAAATATGTAGATTTGACCAAGAAAATCTAGGAGCTAGACCTTGCAACAAATGGACTTGTGATGATTTTCACAATAGTACATGTGTGGCAGGAAAGCTCATAGTACTGCTTAGGCAAATCTGAATGTTCATCACCTACATTTATGTTTTGTAGCTGTCATATTTATTTGCATGTTCTTTATGTGTTTGGCTTCTCTCCCTCATATCGAAAATAAGATTTTCCCACTCTGAATCGAGAATGTGTGTCCAACAAAGGTAGAATATGCATGGATAGCAGGTGGAGCTGAGAAGACCGAGCACATTTACATTTTTTTAATAGGTCAAAATTACAATGTTCGCAATGGTCTATAACTTAAAATACATACTTAAAGATCTCTATAACAAATGCAACCCTGTTGTGTCTTTCAGCTCCACCTAATATCCTATGTATATGAATTGAGATTGCATATTGAACTAGGCATCTCCTTCTGCATCACCTGAAACCAAGAGATTGTCACAATTAACATCTAAAATCATTATTGAACTTTTGTTATTATTAAAAAGTATGCTAGCACTTGCACTAAAGAAGGTGCAAGGGATATACGGATGATTCAGATGTAAATTCAATCATGCATCTTTGTAGTGCTCATCTTATAGGTAGCCTTTGACTAAGGTTCAATTTTGGGTAGCATTCATGCTCCTTTGTTTCTTGTACACCATCTCTATCAGCAAGTTTCTTCATGGATGGCCTCCACTTTCTTCCCCACTATAATTGTAACCACTATTCATTCTCCCGTGGTCATTACTATCTTCTCTATTGATCAGACCTCCAATGCAATTTCTCTGATGATAATTTCCAAATTCATTGTTTGGTTTTCCTTCATCTCCCCTCAACTCCATCACTTATGGTTACAAATCAAGTTCCAAGAATTAGAATGGTGTGTCTCATCATCACAACTAATCCACCTTAAACAATTGATTAACTATTCTAGACAAGATGATGATTTAAGGTTTTTGTGAAGCTTCTAACTTGGTAGTTGCAATCAGCATTTGTATTACAAGTTTTGTTGTTGTTCAAGTAGTGTGTTTTAGAAAAGAACCCATTGAACATTCTAATACTAATTTCTCCCAAAATATGAAATCCACTAAGATTTAGTGAAAACCCCTCCAACATTACAATAGTGTATAAAAAGAAACTCAATGTTTCTAGTAGCGATAAATAGATTTTTTGAGAAGAGTAGAAGAAACAATAATATAAACAATATGCTTGGAGGGAGAAAACCCTATAGACTTACAACATACATTTGTATGTAGCCCATTAACATTTCAAATGCAAGAATGAAAGAAAACATGGAGCTAAGCTCAAACACATGTAAATAAACATCAATCATTATCAAATAAACATCAAGAAATAAACATCAGTCATTATCAAATAAGTTTCATAAATGAGAATCATTTTTTTTGGCTTTTTCTTTTTTTCTACTTCCCTATATTGTTGTAGAGGCATATCCATGTCCACATCTTCATTTCTTCTTGGTCATGCATGTGGTCTCACTGTCCTTTGCAAAGGTGGGTCCTCTGCAATAACAAATAAAAGACTTCAATTAAAAACATATTATCATAATTGGGGTTAATTTAAAAACATATTCATTATTGTTACAACAATTTCAATACTTAAAAGAACATAAATGTGACACTCTTTACCTTGTCCAACCACATCATCTTGCCTGACGGCTTGAACCTCAACACACTCATCAGGAACAACCTCTACATCCCCTGCAACTGCAATACATAATATTTTATTAATCCCAGCATATTATAATTAAATTTTTATTACTACACCAAATTCAATTTAACATGTTTACTTGTATTAAATATTCATTAATCAAAATTCAAATAGAAAATGTATACCTTGAGTACTACAATTCACATTCGAATCGACGCCTCCGTCGTGCTTGGCGGGTGTAGTATCAATATCGGTAGGCTGCGTTCCAATGTAAATAATTAGTGCATTTATCGATAATATATACATATAAATACAAGACAAATAATGAGAAATGTTAATCATTCAGTTTAATACATATAAATATATCCACTTTAAAGCTTTAAACAAATATATAATCATTGTTTCCTTACTTAAAATAAATATATTTACTTTATGTTGGAACTTAACATCAAATACAGTAATTGGTAAAGTATTCAACTTGAAATAAAAATCAATTGGCTTATTTACCTGATCAATAGATCCAATAGAAGAACCTTGTGCACTCATTGCTCGGTATCATTCAACCATGACTTTATAGTCTATTTTCTTGTCCTCTTCTGTAATCAATTTTTTGAACTCGAAGGCCTGCATTTTTTTATTGGTATCATGACTTTTTATTGTAGTGAATTTCATCAAAACTAAATTGATTTCAATTTATAAATATTTGCATACGATTTTTCATTTACTAATATTTACAAGTCATGTAGCAAGTTTTGAATATCCACCCGAGCCAAGCTTGTGTTGCCCGTGCTTTTGTTTTCTTGCTTCTATTGCCTTTGTTGTGTCAAGAAACCTATGTGATGTTTGAAAGGTGTTAGATCACATAAGTACAAAGAGTAAATAGTAAATAATTACATTATTAAGATTATCACATACCTTATTTCCTCGGGTGATACTACTTGTCCACTATGTCTTGCGTGTCTCTCAAGTGCATCCTTTTTAAGATTCTCCCACTCATTAATAGGAATATAGGGAGGTCGCTCATAAAAAGGGTTGTGTTCTATTTGGGTCCTATAGTTGTCCCTAATATACTTCAAAACTTGGCCCGCTTTGTCAAAGAGTCTAAGTCTATGAAAGACTTTGGGTCCAAAAAGTGTTGTCATAGAGTCAATGAGTTTATTCTTTAACCCTTTATCTTGTGATGACCACCTTTTAAGAAAAAAAACTGTTAGATTCATAAATGAAGTGAAGCTACCTTTTAATATACTTGAAGAAAGGGATGAAACAAAATCTGATCTTGCAATGAAATCAAAATATGATACCATGTGTGTATGGTCGGCCCGAAAATGCGCAAATATTCATCATTAAGTTTTTCATAAAATAGATTATTCTCTGCAAGATAATAATGAGATTATTATAATTAGTTATTGCAAGGGACCACACAGGGGGTTAGTGCATTACATTATGAGTATTATATTGTATAGTAAAAGAAAGGATCAATCTTTAAAGTGCCTGGAAGCTGGGCTACTCTTAAGGGAAGTCCATCTTCATTGCTCATGAGAAATTGATCACAATTCTATATTGTTCCCGTACATTTAACATGAGTACATCCAGGAATTGCATCATCACCTCCTACATAAAATGAATCCAATATTACAAAATGCCCCCTAAGAAATGATATATAGTTCAAGTGAAATAAACACATGATAAATGAGAAAAAGAGGAGTCTACTTATCAATAGTAGGTGTTTCCATCGCATCTGTGGTCATGCTAGATGTTACCGACATTTCAAGCCCAAAAATACCTTTGTGGATCTTATCCTCGTAGCAAGTGGCGTACTCAACATAGGATCAATAGTAGGTACTAAACAAAAATATTGTTAGAGCATAAAAAAAAATGGATAACCATGGACAAGATGGAGGATAAAACATGCGATGTACCACCCAAAGTATTTGCATCTAAGGTGTCACCCTTTAATGAATTTAGCATCCTCTGTAAAGAGAACACATATATTTTAGTTAATAAAAAATAAAATAGTATACTATAAAAATCATTATTGAACTTTTGTTATAATTAAAAACTACATTAATACTTACTATATAATTATGAACATGGGGAATCAACACATCCTCTATCCTCTGTATTTCAAGAGTGTGAGGTTGAATATCTACCATTCAAGTTAACTCTTTTGATATTGCACGAAGGACCATTTACAGTGCAAGCACGTGATTAACCTCTGATAAAAAATCAACATTGAATGGATCCTGCTCATCCTATGGCTCCTCATGGATTACTTGTTCCTTTCCCTTTCTTTGATCAACACTCATTTGTGAGAACAATATTATTAGCACTTTATTTAAAAGCAATCCAAAATAGTAGAACAACAAAAAATATGCATTAACATAACAAAAAAGATGCATTAACATTTTTCTTGTATGTGCATTTGTACAACAACAATGAGTTTTACCTATTGGGAAGAAGAAGTCCCATGAGAACTATCACCATCATGCATATCATGTGGTTGTTGATCCATACTATAGATCTGTATTTCAAAAAAAATCATTCAGACATGTTAAAACACATGTGTTCTTATTCTAAGTTACGTTGAATAATAGACAATTATAAAAATGTGTACCACCTCATCCATGATAGTGATGGGGTTTTTTGTATCTATGCGATTCAAATTGTAATCGATAAGCAGCTCCTCGCCATTCTATTTTTATAGAAACAATATAAAAAATAGAGTACAGACAATCAAATAGGGACATCAGTAAGACATTTACAGAAAAAGAAAGTGTCATTTGTAATTTTTGTGAATTAGAAGAGCTACCGCGAAGATGACAAAGCACTTTTGCCTAGCGTGAAGAGGGCATTCAAGTTTGGCGTGTGTGAAGAGGCTGACACCATGTGGGAAGAGGGCACTGGAACTTGAGGTAGGCATTTGAGCTTTATCTTTTCATTAACTCAATTTCATTTTGATGGCATTTGTTGATTTAATGGCACAATATAAATTTTAATAGTAGCATTGTTTACATCTTAGCATTTGGAATGCTCGATGACCAGCGAGCTTTGAGAGCTAGGGAATTGTTTCTATTACCTTCAAGGCATTGTGTGAAGTTTTTGATCTCTCTTTATTTGTTTTTTTGTTGATATTTACTATGTGGTGCTCCCCGTTTATGATCATTTCATGAGGAAATGTCTTGATGGCTTGCGGGATGCAAGCTAGGGCATGTCTTGAACCAATTGAGATGTCATCCTAAGATTCAAAGATTCATCCTAAGATTCAAAAGGACCAAGGTAATAATAAGTCTTGAACATAAATGCATGATTTTGGATCCTCAAGTAGGAGTTGTGATGCAAAGGAAGAACACTTATATGGTTTTACCCACATAAGGACAATGGTTTCATTCATCTTTCTTTCAAGTGCTCTTGGGTACTTTCTTTGGCCTCTAGGCTTGGGCACCCTATAGGGGTTGAACCAAAATTACGAAGCCAATAAGGACACATAGAATAATAGGTTTGGGGAATTAGACTTTATGTTCAATCCTTAGTAATGGTTTGAGGAACTAATTACTATATGAGTGACTACGGTACCCTAGTTTGCATTATTAGATGATCTTGTTTAATTTTTGTTCATTTCATGCAAAGATACATGTAAAGGAAAAGAAATTTTTGCATCTAAAGATTACATGTATATATATGAAAATATCTTGTATATACTATACAAGGAAAATAACTTTCAGAAGAAAATGCAAGAGTACAAGCATACATAAGAGGATGAACATAAATAATAAGGGTTGCAGACATTTCTTGAAGTGATAAATTTTTGACCTGGGTATGACTCTAGTGTGCCCCTGTGTGATCCAGAACCTACAAAGAAAAGAGAGATGGTGGTTAGATAAAAAATATCTAAGCAATGAATGTCATCCTATTACTGATCCTCATCTACAATTATGCATGTGCATAGTCAAGCCATACACTTCTGAAAGAAAAACCATGCTATAGGACATGTGCACTCAGAAGAATATTGCAAAGAGTAAATGGATGCATTTATGTTTGCATGAACACCTGGTGAGTCACTATTGTGACTACATCATTCAAACGGTGCAACAGCAACACCAGATGTTTTTGTTTCATCTAGTGTTGTTGTGACATCATTTTCAAATGATGCACCCACAACAGTCACACACCATGCCCATCAACACAAGGCAATCATGAGCAAGCATGAGTAAGCAATGGAAGGGGCATACATCATCATTAAATTAGGGGAGAAAATCATCAAATCTGCATATTAAGGGAGGAGTACATCATGGATTTCAAGTAAAGATCATAACATCACAACATGGTTGGCAGCCCCAAGGAGGCCCCATTGCATGCAGTGAGTAAGCTACATCAAAAAAAAGAGGTACACAAATCTCCATCATCTATACATTAATGCTATGGCATGGAGTATATTTGAATCTGCATTTTAAAGGATAAGTAAGAAAGCTGCATGATGGTAGTGAAATTAACAAAGGTACAGATCTAATGAAGTAATGAAGCTACCCACATTCTATGTGCTTTGAGCCAATGAAATTTATATCATCATGATGAAGTAATAATGCATTAAATGTCTTACTGATGTCCATATTTGATTGGATGGTGCTCTATTTGTTATATTGTTGCTATCAAAATAGAATGGTAGTGGTGATTCAATGCATCTACAGTCTCAACAACATGGCGACATCGATCCAATAATAGAAAATATATTAAAATTGTCAAGCTCGCAGTCTCAATGAAATAAATAGTGTATAAAACAATATATGGTGCACAACAGCAGCAAGCATGTAATGACAACAATAACATTGCATGATATCCAAGCTCAAATTCAAAATAGTAAGTGTATTAATGTATGATCTAATAGCAGCAACCTCATTGATCATTACCTTTCACTCCTCCATCATTATAGAAGAGATAACTACCTACAACTATATTTCATAATTCCTCCTTTGAAGTCATAGGTTAGTTTAAAATGGAGAAAGTATATAAACTCACCAATTTAATCCCAAAACATCATATAACTGGAATTATATATATCAAGTATAATTATGAGTTTACATCATATATTTAGTCTTAATAAAATTTATAAAAAAACATAAAACTAACCCAAAATACTTTGTCTTAATAAAATCTTAATAAAATAATATATTTAGTCTTAATAAAATTTTATAAAATAACATACATTGTGTGAAGTGTTTGATCTCTCTTTATTTGTTTTGCTGTTGATATTCACTATGTGGTACTCCCCGTTTATGATCATTTCATGATGAAATGTCTTGATGGCTCGCGGGCTGCAAACTAGGGCATCAGGCATTGTTTATGAGCTCACTATTTGATTACCAGCCAATCAAATAGGTACATGAGGTGCTCAAATGGTGAGCTCATAAACAATGCATGATGCCCTAGCTTGTAGCCCGCGAGCCATCAAGACATTTCCTCATGAAATGATCATAAACGGGGAGTACCACATAGTGAATATCAACAACAAAATAAATAAAGAGAGATCAAACACTTCACACAATACCTTGAAGGTAATAGAAATGATGCCCTAGCTCTCAAAGCTCGCAAGTCATCAAGCATTCCAAATGAAAAGATGTAAACAATGCCAGTATTAAACAGTGAGCTCATGAACAATGTATGATGCCCTAGCTTGCAGCCTGTGAGCCATCAAGATATTTGCTCATGAAACGATCATAAATGGGGAGTACCATAATGAATATCAACACCAAAACAAATAAAGAGAGATCAAACACTTCACACAATATATGTTGTTTTATAAGATTTTATTAAGACTAAATATATTATTTTATGAGCTCATTGTTTGAGCACCTCATGTCCCTATTTGATTGGTCGGTGCTTTGTTTGTTATATTGATGCTATTAGATCAAATAGGGACATCAATAATAAAATAGGGACATTAGTAATAAAATAATACACTTACTGTTTTGAATTTGAGCTCATAAGGATTAAGATATCCCTATTTTATTACTGATGTCCCTATTTACATCTTTTCATCAAATGACCCAAAAACATCAAGAATGGTCCTATATGGTTACTAATAGCCAACTTTTAGAAGAATATGAATAAATGAAAACATACATAAGTGGATGAACATAAATAATGAAGGTACCAAACATTGCCTGAAGTAATGAAGTGTTGACCTAGGGTTCAATCCAGTATGTTCTTGTATGATCCAAAACCTACAAGGAAGGAAAAGATGGGGTTAGATCCAAAGGATCTAAGCAATGCCTGGCACCCTATTACTGATCCTCAAATACAATTATGCATGTGCATAGTCAAGCCATACACTTCTAAAATGAACTATGCTACAGAACATGTGCACTCAGGAAACATATGCATGCAGTGAGTAAATCAAGACCAAAATGGAGAAAAAAGTATGATGTCAAATGTGTTATCAAGAAACACCTCATGGGCTGTGAGTCAACATGGTATATATGTTGTTTATACAAGATCAATAAAAGGACATCTACAACCTCAACAACATGGCAATATTAATCCAATAATAGGAAATACATTACAAATGCCAAGCTCACGGTCTCAATGAAATAAATAGTGTATAAAACAATATATGATGCCCAAGATCAAATTCAAAATAGTAAGTGTATTAATGTATTATCTAATAGCAGCAACCTCATTGATCATTACCTTTGACTCCTCCATCATTATAGAAGAGATAACTACCTACAACTATATTTCATAATTCCTCCTTTGAAGTCATAAGTTAGTTTAAAATGGAGAAAGTATACAAACTCACCAATTCAATCCCAAAATTTCATAACATTGCATTCTTGTTGCTTTTATGGTGCACAACAGAAGCAAGCATGCATTGACAACAATAACATTGCATGATGCCTATGCTCAAATTCAAAATAGTAAGTGTATTATTTTATTAGTGATGTCCCTATTTGATCTAATAGCATCAATATAACAAACATAGTACTGACCAATCAAATAGGGACATTAGGTGCTCAAACAGTGAGCTCATAAACAATGCATGATGCCCTAGCTTGCAGCCCGCGAGCCATCAAGACATTTCCTCATGAAATGATCATAAACAAGAGTACCACATAGTGAATATCAAAAACAAAACAAATAAAGAGAGATCAAACACTTCACACAATGTATGTTGTTTTATAAGATTTTATTAAGACAAAGTATTTTGGGTTAGTCTTATGTTGTTTTATAAGATTTTATTAAGACTAAATATATGATGTAAACTCATAATTATACTTGATATATATAATACAATGGTATATAGTATAATCTATACATTTGTGAGATGTGATTAATTCCAGTTATATGATGTTTTGGGATTAAATTGGTGAGTTTGTATACTTTCTCCATTTTAAACTAATGTATGACTTCAAACAGTGAGCTCATAAACAATGCATGATGCCCTAGCTTGCAACCCACAAGCCATCAAGACATTTCCTCATGAAATGATCATAAACGGGGAGTACCAAATAGTGAATATCAATAGAAAAAAAATAAAGAGAGATCAAACACTTCACACAATGCCTTGAAGGTAATAGCAACGATGCCCTAGCTCTCAAAGCTCGCGGGTCATCGAGCATTCCAAATGCAAAGATGTAAACAATGCCAGTATTAACAATCATATTTTTCCATTAAATCAACAAATGTCATCAAAATGAAATTGATTAAATGAGAAGACAAAGCTCAAATACCTACCTCAAGTCATGGCTGGCATATAAAGATCAAATGCTAAGGAACTATGTTTTAAAATTTCATGCCAAATTTCAAGGCCACATGAAATTTTATAACTGTACATATATTTTCTTTGACTCCCCCACATTGTAAACTCAATGTTAAGGAGAAAAAAGTATGATGTCAAAAAGTATAAAATTTCATGCCTTGAAATTTTATAACATAGTTCCTTAGCAGCTATCATATGAAGAGCAGTGCAAGGTGGCAACTTTCCCATTTTACCACAGTTAGGGCCCTCTTTTGCCATGCTTTATGAGATATATGTTTTTTTTAAGTGAATACAAAGATTATCTTAATTTTTTATCTTTAAATTTTATTCATTTTATGATTTTTAAAATTGAAATAAAAAATATAAACTTTTAAGAAACTTTTACATATTTTCATCAAATGACCCAAAAACATCAAGAATGGTCATATATGGTCACTAATAGCCAGCTTTCAGAAGAATATGAATGAATGCAAACATACATAAGTGGATGAATATAAATAATGAAGGTACCAGACATTACCTAAAGTAATGAAGTGTTGACCCGGGGTTCAATCCAGTATGCTCTTGTGTGATCCAAAACCTACAAGGAAGGAAAAGATGGGGTTAGATCCTCATAAACGGGGAGCACCACATAGTGAATATCAACAACAAAACAAATAAAGAGAGATAATTTCAAGCTATCAATTACCCTATATCGGGGTTTTTTCAGTTACACCAAAATTAGAATATCTTGCTAAATATAGAATGAAGTTAAATGGAACTAAAACCAAAATGGAGTGCATTGAGTCCTTCATCAAAACCAATAAGATTCATATTAGTGAGTCAAGATTCTGGCATGATAGAATTTTTGTAACTAGACTATAATAATAGAACAAAATAATGGAATATGTAGGAAAACCTTACTTTTATTGTATAAAATATTTTTATGTAATTTCTTTGTTGTAATTGGCGTATGCTCATGGTGGAGGGGAAGAACTAGTGTATAAAAAAAAATAGTGATTGGGACCTATCTATGTTGGCTTCTTTTCAAAATGAATTGACTAATCCAAGTTACCTCTGTCACTACAACAAGCACATAGAATCAGTTAAAAAATGATTACCCAGGTTGAGATTTAAATTACAAGGTCCTAAAGTTGAGGTTGAGATTTAAATTCAAATAATCCCAAGTTGGGACTCAAGTGTTGGTAATTATAATTGAATAAACCTAAATTAAATCATATAGGAGGTTAGAGTTCAAGTGGAATGAGATATACCATGTGGATGTCAAGGTGGTTTAGGTGAGAAAAAAATCAAAGTTTCAAAAAAATATAATTTCTAAAACCTGTCTTATTATTAATCCACTCCAAGATGGGTGTGAAAAGAAAGCAAGAAAATAATAAATGGTTTCTATAGGGTGTATTTCCTTATTCCTGTCGATCCATGAGAATAATTGTCTCATTTCCTTTATGTAGACTATGGAGGATCCTCACCAAAGGGAGTTCAGGTTCCTACATATGAAATTCATTTATCCAATGTTAGCTTATATCTTATATGAAGGTCAATCATAATCAGATTTACATAAGTCACATGATACATATACTAAAGATTACATAGTAGAAAATGGACAATTAAGGGTGGGTAAAAGTAACTTATTTATTGATTATAATTGGGTACATGTATTTAATTAAATATAATATGACATGGTAGTAATCAATAACCCACCCCTGAAGACTAGGATATGATACTTTTTCAATGTAGAAAGTGGAACTTGGTATGAGTCAATCTAGATCTGTTGGGTCCATTGGAACCTCATGAGATAGAGCTTGTATTATGGCTATGACAAGGATCACACATGTGTCTATGGTAGGACATAGCATATATGATCCCTTGGAAATGATTTTTCAAATAGAAATACTAGGATACCATCTTTCTGATCTAAAGCCTCTTTATCCAAAGGTGATCAATTTCCTTTTCTCTCTTCACCAGAATCAGGGGTATAGAGGTTTCTTTTCTTTGTCTTGATATACCCCTCATTTTGACAGACCCAAATGATGTAAAGAAACCCTCTGCACCCCTGATTTTATTGAAGATAAAGGATATTGATCCCATTTTGATAAAAAGGATAATTGATCCTTGGAATAGTTTCCATGATCTATTCAAACATCAAACTCCTATCTTCCATATCTCCTTGCATAAATGTTATCACTGATTCACAAGAAAAAATTGTGTTTCCTTGTGGGACAAGTATAGGAATTCACTAATTCATTCATGGAAGTTTTGAAAACTAGACTCCTTTTATGTCTCTAAAGCCAAAACACCACTTCCACACTCATGCACAATATAGACAACCACTTATGAGGCAAAAAAATGAAACTACAAAATCTTGGTGGAGGTATGTCCTAGAATTAGGACTATGATATCTATGGATTCAATGGTACTTTTCCCTCATATGACTCAATTTTAATAAAGATTCCAAGATACAAACAATGAATCTCACCAAATAGACCCTCACATGCATGAATTGAATGCTTAAGGTAGATTGACATGGTATAGAATGAATTAGACTGTGACTGTGATTCAACCTTAAGAAAAGACATTCACTACCTTGAGACTTAATGACCTATGTAAATGAAATTAACATTACTTTGATTTTCCAATTCCAAGGGACCCTAACCAACTTAAAAATGTATGAAAATATATGTATCCTTGTTTCAAAACCTCTATAATCATTTCTTAACTGATTCTATGTGCTTGCTGCAGTGACATAGGTAACTTGGATTAGTCAATTCATTTTGAAAAGAAGCCAACATAGATAGGTCCCAATCACTTTTTTTTGTTACACTAGTTCTTCCCCTCCACCATGAGCATACATCAATTACAACAGATAAATTACATAAAAATATTTTATACAATAAAAGTAAGGTTTTCCTACATATTCGATTATTTTGTTCTATTATTATAGTCTAGTTACAAAAATTCTATCATGCTAGAAGCTTGACTCACTAATATGAATCTTATTGGTTTTGATGAAGGACTGAATGCACTCCATTTTGGTTTTAGTTCCATTTAACTTCATTCTATATTTAGCAAGATATTCTAATTTTGGTGTAACTGACAAAACCCCGACTTGGGGTAATTGATAGCTTAAAATTATCGACGTTATATTGGAAGGAAATGTCTTGATGGCTCGTGGGCTACAAGCTAGGGCATCATGCATTGTTTATGAGCTCACTATTTGAGCACCTCATGTCCCTATTTGATTGTTCGATGCTCAAACAGTGAGCTCATAAACAATGTATGATGCCCTAGCTTGCAGCCCGCGAGCCATCAAGACATTTCCTCATGAAATGATCATAAACAGGGAGTATCACATAGTGAATATCAATAGAAAAATAAATAAAGAGAGATCAAACACTTCACACAATGCCTTTAAGGTAATAGCAACAATGCCCTAACTCTCAAAGCTCATGGGTCATCGAGCATTCCAAATGCTAAGATGTAAACAATGCCACTATTAACATTCATATTGTGCCATTAAATAAACAAATGCCATCAAAATGAAATTGAGTTAATGAGAAGACAAAGCTCGAATGCCTACCTCAAGTGCCAGTGCTCTCTTCCCACACGGTGCCCACCTCTTTGTGCACACCAAACATGAATGCCCTCTTCACGTCACACAAAATTGCAGTGTCATCTTCGCAGCAGCTCTTCGAATTCACAAAAATTACAAATGACACTTTCTTTTTCTTTTTTTGTTTATAACCTAGCGGGTGTCACAATTATGATGTTATCATCGCTATTACGACACCGTTGGGGGCACTTGCAAAAAAAACACAACAAATAAACACAAATAGTAGTGGCGTTGCAAATTGGCATCGCAATTCGACCCTAAATGTTGTAGTGTCCCAATTAGTTTGTATGCACATGACTCACTTAAGAGCCTAATTGACCATGCTAAAATCATAAGGATATTCACCTACCTCAGACTACCATCAACACACATCACCCGAGCTTTAAGGGATAATGCAAGAGTTTTCTAAACACCTTATTTATATATCGATTGGGGAATTATCAGTTTGAGGTCATTCTTTAAAGGGAAAGCACTCCCTCTAGACAAGCCTATCTAGAAGAAAAAACCATTTGAGTTTGATCTTTCTCTTCACCCAAGTTCTGTGAAGGCGAGGCGAGAGGCAAATACAGACTAATTGTTTGTTTACGTCACTTATGTAACAAGGATTTGCAAATGAGCTAAAATTTCTCTAAGGAAGTGTTGAAAAACACTCCTTCAAACACACCAAGAACACATTCTTTCCAAATTGACAACCTAAGTATCTAAGTGTTTTCTATCTAGGACATCAAACACTCATGATTAGCATGTATGGTTCATTTTGTAGAAGTGAAATGCTTTAGAAGGAAAAAATTTCTTTGTCAAAAAAGACTATTTTATTCCCTTAGCATTGAAGATGGTGTAGGTAGATTTTAAGCCCAAATCGAAGTGTTTATTGAATTTTTAATTGTCCCTTAAGCATTCAAGCGAGTTTGTTTTAATTCCTTTTAAGCCCAAATTTGAAGTGTGAAGATTCCAAGATTGATTTTAATGCATCAAAAATAAGTATTTTGATTGTGGGTTATTTTTAAGCTTTGTTCATTTTAGTGCCCAAAACTAACCATGAAATGATCTGAGGTATACATTGTTATTTTTAAACACCAAAACCAAGTGTGAAAAATTTGGTTATTAAAAGTTTAAATGCAACCCCTCTAATAGAGACCTCAATCTTGCATACATGCACAGATATCAAAAATACCATTGTGAAACATTCATCCTGTGAGTCATACATGAAGCGATCTTGTGGGTCTATTAGTAACCAAAGTAAATCAAAAAGCGTATCTAGAAGAAACTATTACAAAGGTGGTGCTTGTGTGATCCCTTAGAGTCAACTATCAATCCTGCCAGGTCAAACCATGATGTGGTGACTGTCAAAAAAGAAAAATAGATAGAGAAAAGGGGGGGATTTGTGGTAACATGATCCCACTACTGGAGTTTGTGATTCCACCAACTATCAAAAACTAGAATGGGATATATAAGAAGGGGATCAAAAAAATAAATGTTTTTATGTAGGTTCACGATCCCGCGAGTTTAGGGAGCGATCCTGTCGACCGTGCAAGTGATCCAACTGAATAATTTCTTTGATGCTATATGGATTTTGATGACATAAATGATGGCACAAATTCTTCTTCTTCCTTCTTCAAACCTACAAAAATATGAAAACCTTGCAAAAACACCTCAAATAAAAAAAACCTAAGTACATGGTTAGTTTTGTGAGTAGAAATAGATAAAATATAGAAAGAAACTACCCTTGAAGTGGGTACCACTGGCATGCCAAAATGTGCGCAATAAAATAGTGTGTTAGGGAATACAATAAAAAGTTAAAACATTCAACAAACTAGACTATTACAACATCTATATTAGACAAATAAAAGCATAAAACTTAATGTGAATGCAAACCTCAAAGCACCCAACAAGTTTTCCTTGATGTGTATATTTTTCCAAGATGGGGAGATGTGTGCTCAAAGGATACTTTTCTCAAGCTTCAATGGTGGGTAAGGATTTTGGAATTATGGAGTTTCATTTCTTATGGATTTGGAGGCAAAATGGCATGATAACAATACTTGAAACGTGGATGAAAATAAAGGAGTGAAGGGTTCAATTTATAGGCAAAGGGGGGATGGAATGGATGGTCAAGTTGCAAACTTGAGGAAGGGTGGAAATGCATTTGAGAGTGAGAGAATGAATTTCTCTTTGTCAAATGTCTTTCATTGTGATAAGTGTCACAAGGAGAGGTTTGAAAGAATGAGGAAATGTGACCATTTTGGGAGATGTGAGAGGGGACAAAGGTGTAAGACATGGGTGGAGTGTGTAAGAGGAATGTAAGAGAATTTAAGTTTGACATCAGATTTGGAGGTTGGGGGATGTGAGGATGTAACATGAGGATTGACTTGGGTTGGGTTAGTATTTCTTAATCCATGGATTATGATTGTAAAAATGTTTAATGGGTGATTAGGCTTGGATTAGAGAGAAAGTGGAAGAATTAGGGGGATGTGATGGGAGGAGAGAGAATGGGTGGAGGGTTAGATTATCTAATAATGGTTCATTAGCTAATTAAGAAGGATTAGTATGTGTGAATGGGTTTGGTTGGATTGGAACTAGGAGTTAGGTGGTCAAGTCAAGGGTTAGGTTGGGGTTAAAGTTAGGAGCCATGTGCTCTTAATGAATTAAATGTATTATTTAATTCCAAGTGGGAGGAAAGGGGTTTATGAATTAATTTAAATAGATAAATATATTTATTTAAATTAATAGAGCAAGGGGTTTTAATTAATTATCAAAATATGGGTTTCCATTTATATAACTAACTAGACTATAGTTAATTAATTAAATTAATTAACTAGAGGGATGGCATAAATTAGATAAATATTAAGTATTTAATGAAATAATTTCCTAGGAAAGAACTAAATAAGATTACTTAATTATGTAAACAAATTTAGGTGTCTACACCATGTTGGTGTGATTTCCTCATAGCCTAACATAAAGGATTTGGCCCAAGATACCTTGCTCCCTGAAGCAATAAAAAATATGTCCAACTTCCCCATAAGGTAACCCATATTCTCTTTAGTCACTCAAAAGATAATAGTAGTGTTATCAAAAAATTTAATATTGGATAGCTCCTATTTATTGGGAAGAGTAATCCCATATACCTTAGGGGAGAGTGTATAATCTCTCAAGAGATAGTGCAAGGAATCAACATCAATAAAAAAGAGGAATGAAGAAAGAGGTTATCCTTTCCTAATAGACCTTGTAATTTTAAACTATTTAAATCTAGCTCCATTTATTTTCACAATAGTAAGAGCCCCATTCATGAGTGTGAAAACCATATGAAAAAATGTAGGTGAAAATCGTAGACCTTCAAGCATCATTTTGTTGAACTTTTATTCTATCCTATCATATGCTTTTTCATAACTAATAAGAAGCATGCTAACTTGAAAATTAGAAACCTTAGTACAACCTATAGCTTCCCAACAAGTAATCATATACTCTAGAATGTATCTTCCCTTAAAAAATCCTATTTAGGAGTTAATAATATGTGGAAGAAGATTTTCAATTCTCAAGACCAACACTTTAGCCAAAACCTTGTAGGATACATTCAGTAGGGTGATAGGTCTCCAATTAGTGATCATAGTTTTATATCCATCCTTTTGAATGAGTTTGATAAGGGATGAGTTTATCTTAGAGCCAAAGAAACACTTCTAAAAGGCCTCCTTGTAAACCTAGAATAATTCTCCCTCTATCCAAGAAATATTTTCCTTGTAGAATACAAATGGGAGACCATTCATCTCTAGGGCCTTGTAATTACTCATTTTAAGAATGACATTTTTTACCTCCTCAAATGATAAACTACTACCAAGGTACTCTGCATCCTCAAAAGAAACTTTCTTTGGAATGATGTCATTGATCTTCCCCCTTTTAACTTCCATGGAATCATTAACATTCTCAAAGGTGAATTTTTTTTATAGTAAGTGTCAAACACTCTCAATTTATCCTCTTAGGAGTTTAGAGTGTTACTTTGTTTTCATAGGAAATCAATCCTATCTCTGGCTTCCTTTCTTTTGAGGATTTGAAAGAAAAACTTTGATCCCTTATCACCAAGATTAAGCCAATTAATTATGTATGAAGTTTGAGCCCCTTGAATTTTCTTATTCAAAACTCTCCTAAGGGAATTCTTGGATTGTGTTAATATTTTCACAACCTCTAAGTCAGCTAGAGCACATTGAAACCTCTTTTCTACTTCACATAGTGCATTATGCAATTCATATTCCTCCCTCCTCAAGTCTTTGGCCCTTTTCTTCCTAACAACTTCCAACATAGATTTCCAGGAGATAATGTTATGGGACCTGTTACCCAATTTTCCCATTCGATACAAATTTGGCTATAGACTGGCTCTATCTAGCAATCTCCATTAAATCCTCTTAAGCACCTCTGAGAAATTTCATGGGCTTGAGACATATCCTCTAGCCTCTGCAATTCTTTTAACTCTTTGGTCTGCAAGCTTTAAATTTGAAAATATGACCATTGGAAGTAGAAAACCCTCAAAACCCTATCTCATGTTCTATTTTGTCGTTACCTTTTTTAGCCACTTAAATCTCCATTTCCCATGTGCACTTTATCTTTAGGCGGGTGGTTATCTTTCCTTCAGTCATAAGGAGTTAAGGTTTGGTTGGTAGTCTCAGCCCAGTGGTTAAAGTAAAGGGTATAAGATCTACGGTTGGCACATGATCTTATGGAATGGTCTAATCCCATGAGATCATGTGATTGTCATTGATCTTCATTTTGATGCATCACCTCTATTGTCAACAAGTCCACTGCCATGTTGTCTGATGTGCAAGCTCCTGATTGGTCGAAGGTTATGATGTGGAGCTATGTCAGAGTGGGCCTAGTGTGCTATCTTTCCTTCAAGATCTAATGGTTGGTGCATGATCTGATGGAATATTCCTGACCCATGTGATCATGTGACAATCGTAGATCTTACTTTATTGCCAGGGCTCAATCATGTGGGTCCTCGTGTTCTGATGTGCTCACATTTTATTGGTCGGCGGAGCGATGACTGGGATCTATCAGTGGGACCATTGTCAGAGATTCTGTAGGGACATCAATAAATTAAGACCTATAGTTGTCTTATGATCTCATGGAATCTTCTGAGCCTTTGCGATCATAAGATGGCCATCTGATCTTCCAAGTGTTCAGGGCTCTATCTTGTAGGTCTGTCTGGCATGGTCAAATTCTATTGGTCAAGCGAGTGATGACATGGAAAGTAGAGTGGGTCTAGATTTTATTAAGGTGGCAGAGAATATAAGATCTACGTCTGGCACATGAGCTCAAAGAATCTTCTGAGGCCATGAGATCATGTGATAGTCGTCAATTGAGTATCAGACTAAAAGGAAGTAGGTGGGTCCTATGCCAGGTAAATCTGAGGTGTCTACAGTCGGTCAATGGTATGATGACAAGTGGTGAGATGGGCCTGAGTTTGTGGCTTTAGTCACATAATCACCAAGATAAACTAGAGTTAAATAAAACATCAAGTGATTCGACGACTAAAGGAAAATAGAACCCAAGGTTAAGTATGGGGTTAAGGTTAAGAAATGTAAGTGGTACCTAGTAAAATAAGAAGATCTAACGGCTGCATTTTAAAGATGGGTCAGATTTAAATATCAGTTGTGGATGAAGAGGATTTAGTGCCACCTGTGAGAATTTAAATCATTTTTTAAATTCAAATATCTGGAGTACTAGATTTGAATAGTTATGGTGAGCCAAATTACAGGGAGGTAGATGGATCAAGGCGGCTTTTCCATAAGTAGATGTAGTATAGAGATGGGCACGCAAATAGGATATCTAATCGGTTGAGATATTTCCATGACATTTAAGATTAGAATTGATAGAATTAGGGTTTTTATTATTTTATGAAAATCTGTAACCCTAGTTAGATTTTTCTCCTGCCTACGTGCAAAAGGAGATGTCTATAATGCTTTTTGAAGCTTTTTGAAGTGCAAAGTTTACATTTTGTAAAGAGAGATTTTCTTTCTGAGGAGCTATCTGAGGCATTCTTTCTACCCTCTAGCTTCTGCTTCTTGTAACCTTTCATTGATGTTTAGATATTGCAAAGGTATTTTGTGACATTCTTTCTATCCCTATACCTTCTTGTCTAAATTTTGTCTTATTGAGTTAAGTATATGTATGTTTTTCAGTGATATCTTAGGGTTCTGGATCCCTCTTTCTTTTTGCAATGCATGCATATTCTTGTGGGTGATTTGATTTTAATGCTCTTGTGGGTATAATTCCACCCTTGGCAATCTATCTCATTCCCATACCTAGTTGTAGAAGTGGATGTTTGTTTGCAGGTTATAGTTTGTGTCTAAGTTCTTAGGAATGCTATTGTTTGTGAAATTCTCTCTTCCCCTGGGTAGCCTCTTTCTATTGCAGACCCTTCTATGAAACATTAATGCAAGCCTATTCAATGAGTTGTGATCCCCTAGACCTAAGTTTATGCACTGAGCTCATCCTTTATACTGTAATTCATACCATATTTTCAGTGTATCACCTAGTAGGTAGTTTTCTTTCAGTCATTTCCCTTTCATGCACTCCTATCCTTTTCCCCCTCAAAGATTTACTTTCCTATCAAAGAGAAAACTAAGGTGATTATCCAAGAGGAACCAACCTAGAACCTAGATGTCTCATCTCAGTTAGTATAGGTTCCACAACCTAGAGATGATTCCCATGTTATACTAAGTTATCAAGACCAAGAGAGCTTGAAGAAAGGGTGCAAACTTAGTGTATAACAATTCTGGCACGCCTGGTAGGACAACAAAAGAAGTTCATTTTGAAAAGATTATGTTATCTCTAATATACTAATTTCATAATATAGACTTTTAGAAGTTTTCTATCAAGTATATCTAGCGACTCCACTGATTTCACAAATCCAGGGCTAAACTTGTTCAAAGTTTATGAGAAAGATTGAGACTAGAAGCTAAAAGCCTATTGAATTTTTAGAGTTGCCCTTAAAAAGAGCCTACAAAGGTAGATCAACCCAAAGAAAATCTCCTACAAGGAGAGTACAGTCTACACCACCTGATACTTTAGAAAGGGGACCTTTTCCCTTTCATCTCAAAAGAAGAGGAAGATCTCTAACCAAAGATCTAGAAGAAGAAGATTCAAATCCAACACCAAATACAACTCACACAGTTGCTACTCATCAAGTTTCAATCCCTACAATGGCTAGATAGTTTGCTTTTACACCTTTCAACCAAGGGAGCCCATTGAACTTTGCTCAACATCATGATGTGCCCTTGGTGGCACTAAAGAGTCTACCTAATTTTACAGGTGAAGGACAAACTATAGCTTTTGAGCATATAAGAGATGTGACCACTATCTGCAGTATACATAATATAACTCAAGAAGATGTGGCCACAAAATTATTAGCAACCTCTCTAAAAGGTAAGGCTCTTGAATGGTTTAGAACTTTAACTGTTGGTTCCATTACTTCATGGGATGAATTAGGAGATGCATTGAGTAAGCATTTTGAGGATAAATCAAACAACTTGTCTTTGGTTGAGCAATTAACAACCATTAAAAGAGACCCTCAAGAACAAATGATAGATTATAATAATATATTTCTCAAGACATGGAATAGAATTCCAGTCTCAGTGAGGCCATCAGCTGACCATGCTTTCCTATACTTCTTGCAAAGTTTGAATGGTCAAATTTTTGTCATGATCCAATCTATGGGTGGTACCTCTCTACCCCAAGCTTTTGACACAGCTGTCAAAGCTGAAAATTATTTAATCTAAGTAGGTATGATTGTTAGAATTAATCTTTCCTTGGTTGAAAATATGTAATTAAAAGGATAAACCAAGGTATCCTTATTTGTATTTGTCCTCTAGTCCATGTAAGAGGACATGTCACTATTTTGTATTTCCTTTAATAAGGAAAATAGATATTCCTCCTTAAGAGGAATCACACATTTGTCACACACACAATAGGAATGTGGCATCCATAGGAGAAGGGAGTTACATGCAAACTCCTCCACTCATCTCTACTTAAGAGATGTCTCTCACACGCTTGTGTAATCTTCTCCTCTCTCTCTCAATCTCTCATTGCTCTCATTATTGTATTGAGCTCATTGCTCTCATCTTTTAGGCTTTTTTCCATATTCTTATTCACAAAGGGGTTTTTCTTTGCTTTTCCCCTTACCAAAATCTCTTGGCTCATTGTTGAATTCTTGAAGTGCTTTGTGGTTGATCTTGAAATCTTCTCTCCTTTGGTTTTGGTAAAATCTTCCAACATTTCATTTTCTTAGATTAATACTTGTTTAAGTTTTCATTCTTCTTACATGGTATCAGAGCTATCTAATCCTTGTTTAAGTGTTTTGTAGGAAGGTGCCATTCAAAGGAGAAATCTCTCTTTGTTTATCTAATATTTGTTTTGCAGATTTTTTTTGCAAATCTAACTTTTTTTCATTCTAACCCCTTAGTTTTGGATGGCTTGCCGCCAAACCTAAGCTCTTTCAATCTCATTTTCAGTTTTTTTTAAGTTTACTTCTCAACTATATCCAGATTTATATCTCTATTTTTAAATACTTCTAACACAGATTTTACTTTACTAACATCTCTATTGCAGGCTTTAAATCTGTGTTTTTCACTTAAATCTAACATTTTTTTTAACATTTTTTTTGAAGACAGTTTTATAGACCCGTACTTAGTTGCTAATAACTTTTGTTTCAGATATTATCTTGTCAATCGCTTTAGTGGAGTTGTAGATAATTAGGTTTTACAAAACATATTTCAAAATCAGCTAGATCCAACAGTTCATTTGGGAGATATGACTCCCGCACTAAGACTATATTTCTAAAACAGTCAAATCTCTGCATTTTAATAATTTTGTTGCAGTTTAATCATTATTTCAAGTTATTATTACATCTATTTTTATAACATATTTCTCAGTTTTTGCAGGTATCTTGCAGCACTAATAATTATCTATTATATTCTTTTCTTTATTCAGCTCTTTCATTAGTTATTTCACTTATTCTAGAAGATTCTTTGATTTGTTTAATTTAGGATTCTTTCTTTCTTTAGTTTTTTTTAATATTCCGACTTACGTAAGGAATTTCCATTACTAGTTCTATAAATCGTTGCATTTAAAAATTGTTTCTCCATTTACATTAAATTTTTTAAATCTATTTAATATCTTTATTTAACTCTTATATTAAGAAGTTAACTTCAAGTAATCTTCCTTTTCTTAATCTTGCACTTTATATTTTCACTATTATTTACTTTGTGTAAGTTAATTTGATTAATTTATCATGTCTACTTTAATCCTGGAAATCAAGCTCAACATCTCTAACTATCATCAATGGAAAACTCATGTGTCATTTTTATTTCGTTTTAAACATTTACTTGAAGTTGCTACAGATGCAGCTATTGAACCCGCTACCTCTGCTGCACAAGCAGAAAAAGATGCATGGAAGACCAAAAATGAGGAAGCCCTTGGTTTGATTGGTCTCTCCATCATCCCTGATCTTTATGTCCTAATTGGACATTGCACTAAAACTCATGAAGCGTGGACCATTCTACAATAGACATATGACAGCTCTTCAGAATCTCGTAAGATTCAACTCCAAGACAACTTGGAGGACTTAAGGTATAATGACTTTAAAAATATGGATGAATTTTTACTTAAATTTGATGTAGTTAAAACTCAACTAAGTGGTGTTAATGTTAGTTTAAGTGATATTAGATTGATTACAATTATTCTTAAGAAATGTCTTCCTAAAGAATTTCAGCAATTTATTACTAACATTCACTCTCAGCTTGCTATTCCTACTTTAGCTCCTCATTTAACTTATGCTATCTTTCAAAATTTGTTACATCAAGAGGAGGCTAAATTATTACAATTTGGTACTATTAAGTCTTTTGAACATGCTTTTGTATCTAAAGCTCAAAATCCAACTAATAATTCTCAAACTCATAATAATAATACCTCTTATAATTATTCTCATAATAACAATCATAATCATCATAAGATAAATCAAAGACCTCATTGCACCTATTGTGGGAAAGATGGTCATGTTACTAATAACTGCTTTTAAAAGAAAAAGGATAATAGACTCATGAATCAAAATCACCAACCTTCTAAGGAAGATAATGGTAATTCATCTCGTCATGCATTTACAATTCATCATAATGTTACTAGCCCTTTTTAGTGATATGATGCATCTTCAGGGGGTATTCCTTTCTTTAGTATTATAAATTGTTCTCTTATGTCCTTCATGTTGATAAGCTTTTAATTTGTTCAAGTAATCATACTACATTTCCTTCCTATGGTTCATTTCATTATTTAACATTAATTGCTTTCATATTTTATATGATCTATTGTTGTATCTGTTTTGAGCTCCTTTTGATCTATGGTTCTATTTGTAAGATGCAATGGTTGCACTTACTCAGTTGATATTGATCAACTTGTTCCATCTGTAAGATGCAATGGTTGCACTTACTCAGTTGATATTGATCAACTTGTTCCATCTGTAAGATGCAATGGATGCACTTACTCAGTTGATGTTGATCAACTTGTTCCATCTGTAAGATGCAATGGCTGCACTTACTCAGTTGATATTGATCAACTTGTTCCATCTGTAAGATGCAATGGCTGCACTTACTCAGTTGATATTGATCAACTTGTTCCATCTGTAAGATGCAATGGATGCACTTACTCAGTTGATGTTTATCAACTTGTTCCATTGATTTTTTTCTGGTGAAGGTGTTGTTCTTGAAATCCTTCTTGAAATTTGTTTGATTTCTCATATGATTGGAAGGTATATGGTACATGGTTCTCTCTCTCTTAATCCTTAGTTCAATTTATGTAAATCTTAATGTTGGTTTAAATTATCATCTCCTTAATGGTTCATTGCTTATGGTTCATAAGTGTAGTGATTATTGGCTATTAAATTCAAATACTTAGTGGTGCTTGAGATATTTGTTCTACTCGGATTTGGTTTCTTCTCCCTTCTTAATAGAACTCCTACTAAAGCTTTGCAAAATATAACTCCTGAGGAAGCATGGTCCGGTAGGAAGCCAAATTTACAACACTTGAAATTTTTTGGATCTATTGCTTATGTTCACACACCTAAACAAAAAAGGCATAAACTTGATTCTAAATCTTCTTCCTTTACTTTTGTTGGGTATGATGAATCTACTAAAGGTTATAGGGTTTATGATCCTACTACTAACAAGGTGCACATTGCAAGAGATGTTGTTATTGCAGAAAATGAAGTTCATGATTGTTCCAAGGCTAAAGATGATGAATTTAAAGGGGGTTTTATTGATCTCTTGGAGGACCAACCTCCTATTCTAAACCCTACTCCTAAAGCACCTATTTCTATTCCTATTAGTATTAAAAAAGATGATGATGATGATGATGATGATGGTAAGAATATCTCTACTCCTCTTAATGATAAGTTTGCTCATGATAGTGATAATGTTGTGCATGATGATAATGATGAATTCATTCCTCATAGTGATGATGAAAATGATGAATTTACTCCTCATAGTGATACTTCCATTACTTCTAAGAGAAATCCTAAATGGTTTAAAGATTTACTTAATGAAGGTGATAATTATATTTCTAGAATGGGTGGTCTTAGACCTAGGAGACTTAATTATTGTAACTATGCTTTGATGTCTTCTCTTATGCATTCTAAAGATCCTCAAAATTTTTCTCAAGCTAAAAGTCAACCTCATTGGCAAAGTGCTATGCAAGATGAATATGATAGTTTAATTTCTAATAATACTTGGGATTTAGTTACTTTACCACATGGAAAAAATCTTGTTTCATGTAAATGGTTATATAAAACTAAGTTGAATGCTAACAATGAAATTAGTAAGTTTAAAGCTAGACTAGTAGCAAGAGGTTTTTCTCAACTTGAAGGAATAGATTATAATGAAACCTTTGCTCCTGTTGCTAAAATGCCTACTATTAAAGTTGTTCTTGCTTTAGCTGCAAAAATGAATTGGCCCATTCACCAAATGGATGTTAAATGTGCCTTTTTAAATGGTGACTTGCATGAAGAAATTTATATGTCTCAACCTCCTGGCTTTATTAAAGAAGGTAATGAACATCTTGTCTGTAAACTAAAGAAAACTATCTATGGTTTAAAACAATCTCCTAGAGAATGGTACTCTAAAATTAATGCTTTCTTTCTTTCTCAAGGTTTTTCTAGAAGTAAAAATGATCCTAACTTGTATATCAAGCATAGTGAAAATGACATTATTATTATCATTCTTTATGTTGATGATTTGATTCTTACTTCAAGTTATAACCATTTAATTGATGATATTAAGTCTAAACTTAACCAAAAGTTTCAAATGACTGATTTAGGACTTCTTCATTACTTCTTAGGAATGCAAATTTGGCAAACCCCTAAGGGTATTTTTCTTTCTCAAAGTAAATATGCTAAAGATCTTCTTGATAAATTTCATATGAATGATGCTAATCATGTTTCAACTCCATGTGAATTAGGAACTAAGTTAATGATAGATATGAAAACTCCATTTATAGATGCTACTCCTTATAGACAACTTGTTGGAAGTTTAAATTATCTAACTCTTACTAGACCTGATATATCTTTTAGTGTTAGTTTAGTTTCAAGATTTATGTCCAAACCCCAACAAACTCACTTCAAAATTGCTAAAAGAATATTAAGGTATATTAAAGGTACTCTTGATTTAGGTTTATTTTATGATGCAAATTCTAATTTTACTTTAAAAGGATTTACTGATTCAGATTTAGGTGGAGACCCCAATGATGGGAAATCTACTTTTGGGTATTGTTTTTTTCTTGGTTCAGGTGCTATATCTTGGAAAAGTAAAAAAGATCAATCTGTTTCACTATGTTCTACTAAAGCTGAATATAAAAGTTGTACCAATGCCTCCAAAGAGTCCTTATGGCTTAGAAGAATTCTTGAAGATTTGGGTCTACCTCAACAAGAACCTACACCTCTATATTGTGACAATCAAAGTGCAATAGCCTTGGCAAAGAATCCAGTCTACCATGCAAAGTCAAAGCACATCTCTCTCCACCATCACTTTATTAGAGAGCAAATTGAAGAAAAGAAAGTTTCACTCATCTATTGCAAGGGTGAAGATCAAGTTGCAGATATTTTAACAAAGCCTCTTTCTAGAGAGAAATTTGAATTTCATTGTAAAAATTTGGGTTTGCTACCCCTTGATGTAAATCCCCCAAGTAAAGATTAAAGGGGGGTGTTAGAATTAATCTTTCCTTGGTTGAAAATATGCAATTAAAAGGATAAACCAAGGTATCCTTATTTGTATTTGTCCTCTAGTCCATGTAAGAGGACATGTCACTATTTTGTATTTCCTTTAATAAGGAAAATAGATATTCCTCCTTAAGAGGAATCACACATTTGTCACACACACAATAGGAATGTGGCATCCATAGGAGAAGGGAGTTACATGCAAACTCCTCCACTCATCTCTACTTAAGAGATGTCTCTCACACACTTGCTTGTGTAATCTTCTCCTCTCTCTCTCAATCTCTCATTGCTCTCATTATTGTATTGAGCTCATTGCTCTCATCTTTTAGGCTTTTTGCCATATTCTTATTCACAAAGGGGTTTTTCTTGCTTTTCCCCTTACCAAAATCTCTTGGCTCATTGTTGGATTCTTGAAGTGCTTTGTGGTTGATCTTGAAATCTTCTCTCCTTTGGTTTTGGTAAAATCTTCCAACATTTCATTTTCTTGGATTAATACTTGTTTAAGTTTTCATTCTTCTTACAATGATAGCTAGAAGGCCACCCATGCCCATCTTTCCTAGCCTTTGACCCATTGCACCTGTACAGGTACCCACATTTACCCCTATTCCCACCATATTAGCACCTTAGGCTAGTATTAGTGGTCAGGAGTTAAAAATAAGTTTCTCTCAAGAGCTGCAAGAAATCAAGAATAGTCAACAAACTAGTCAGCAAGAAGTGACAAATTTGCGGCAGACTCTGACTAAAGAGGTGGTGAAGGGTGCTCCACTTAATACCACAAACACATAATAGAAATAGAGAAACAACAACAATATGCAAGAACAAAAAATTGGCTTCTTATTATCTCCACAAATGTGGAATTACAAACTTTCAGAATTACAATATGCAAAGCCACATGGGCATTCCCTTACAATATTCTATAGGACAAAGCCTCGAACTATTACCCAGATCTACAATCCAAAACTATTCTGAACTGCCTAAGACAATAATACAGCCTTCCTTATATAAGCAATTTTCCACTACCTGGGAAGGTTCTAGAATTTTAGCCAATAAAGACGACCAAACTTAGAATTATTTTATTTTACATTTTATTACATCAAGTCGGCTCAAGATAACCTTTGAAACCTGAACAAAAATTTTGAAGAAAATTATTTTCCACCATTTCAGGTGGCCCAGCTTTCGAAGACCATAAGTCATCACCAGTTGACCCGATCGGCTATTATAACCCCATTTCGAAAATGTCACGAAGCACTCTATAGGCTTGACCCGCGCAAGCACCCATCACCCAAATTTTCAACCTCATCCAGGGCCTCTAAAGCTTTCAAAACTAAGTTCAAAGTTTCTGTACCCTGTTGCCAATACCAAAAATCTTCAATATCTTCCAATATACACTTGATCTGGCAATGAAACTTTACTGGCAGACTTATATGACCAAAATGAACCTCCAAGAAAGAAATCAGATCATTCTGAGCACATACAAAAATTACCAAAAATAGTAACTTTCCATAAATAGCAGCTCTGCACAAAATAGCCCTTATTGAATATAAAAATAGAAATATATTTTTTTGGGTGATGCAAGATTGCTTTTACACCCAAGATGCTCCTGCATCAGACACCCAGAGTAATTTGAGAAGTGACCCTGTCATGACTCAGGTATGCAGAGGAAAACTAAGACAGCTAACCTCCTCCTTTGTCAGCCATGATGAATCTTCAATAGGTCATCCTTTCCACTTGACCAGATATTCTTCATATGTCCTATTCCTTGTGCTTCTGCCAACACGACTGTCCAGTATATCTTCGATCTCCTTAGTGTCTGAACTAGTTGCTGGAATACTCCACTGTGCTGCTATGATCTAATCTTCAACACCTCCTTCATGATACTCTGTCAGATCTGAAATGTTAAACACTGGTTAAATATTTAGCTCAATAGGCAATTCTACCTCATATGCATTTCCTGAATCATGTTTCTTCAGTATCCTACATGGTCCAAACTTCTTCATTTTCAGCTTGTTATATGTACCAACTGAAAACCACTCCTTCCACAAATGAACCATGACTTCGTCACCAACCTGAAATTCCTTATAACTCCTTTTCTCATTTGCCTTAGCCTTATACTGTGTGTTCATCTTGGTAATATGCTTCCTCATCTCCCCATGGATGTTCTTCAAGTGTTCTGCAAAATCCTCAGCTTCAGCACTATTTATTTCTACTTTATCTATCTTCCTCAATTCAGATGCATTTCTTGGACTACTTCCATATACAATCTGGAATGGTGATTTACCAGTGCTCTTGTTGACAGAATTATTGTATGCAAATTTCACTTGTGGTAAAATCAAATCCCATCCTATTGGCTTATCTCCAACCAAACATCTTAGCAAATTTCTCAAACTCCTATTCACCACCTCTGTCTGTCCATCAGTTTGTGGATGATGTGATGAACTGAACTTCAAATCTGTCTTCAACTTCTTCCATAATGTACGCCAGAAATATCCAACAAACTTAGTGTCCCGATATGAAACTATGGTCTTTGGCAAACCATGAAGTCTCACTACTTCTCTAAAAAACAATTCTGCTACATGAATAGCATCATTAGTCTTCTTACAGGGAATGAAATGTGCCATCTTTGAAAATCTGTCAACCACCACAAAAATTGAATCATGTCCCCGCTGAGTCCTCAGTAAACTAAGAACAAAGTCCATGCTGATATCCTCCCAAGGCTTCTTTGGTACGGGTAATGGCTGATACAACCCTATATTCTACTTCACTCCTTTCACCATCTGACATACTCTGCAACTCTGTACAAACTTCTTCACATCTTGCTGCAACTGTGGCCAATAATAATTCTCACTAACCAAACCAAGGGTTTTATCACGACCAAAATGTCCAGCCAATCCTCCGCTATGCTTATCCTTGATGAGATTCTCCCTCATAGAACTTCGTGGAATGCACAACTGACTCACTCTGAATAGCATATCATCCTGGATGATGAAATCCAACCATTTCATCTTGTCTAGAGTAACAGGTTCTGTACAAGCTTTCCAAGCTTCACCAAAATCAGGATCCTCTAGATACAAATTCTTGAGTTCCTTGAACCCAACCACTTCAATTTGCATTTCTGTCAGCAATAGTTGCCTTCTGCTAAGAGCATCTGCAACCCTATTAGACTTTCCACTCCTGTGTTTCAAAACAAATGTATAACTCTGCAAAAACTCAACCCATTTCAAATGCTTTTGATTCAATTTTTCTTGACTATTCAAATATTGCAAAGCTTGATGACCAGTATACAAAACAAACTCTTTAGGAAGTAGATAATGTCTCCACTTCTTTAATGCATGAACTTTAGCATAAAATTCTTGATCATAAACATAATATTTCCTCTTGGCATCATTTAACTTCTCACTGAAATAAGTAACCGGTTTACCTTCTTGGCTCATAAGAGCTCCTATTGCAGTATCACTAGCATCACAATCTACTTGAAACACCTTATTAAAATTTAAAAGTGCTAAAATAGGTTGTTCTGTAACTTTTTGTTTCAACAATTGAAAACTCTTTTCTGCCCCATTAGTCCACTTAAACTCTTTTCTATCCCCTCTCACTGTTTCAGTCAAGGGTCCACAAATACTAATAAAATTTTTGATAAACTTTCTGTAAAAGCTAGCTAGACCATGAAAAGATCTTACCTCAGTAGCAGTCCTTGGAGTAGGCCATTCAAGGATAGCCTGTACCTTCTCTGGGTCCATTTTTAGACCTTCTCTTAAAACTACAAACCCCAAATACACCAACTCTTTCTTCACAAAACTGCACTTCTTCAAATTAATCAACAATTTCTCTTCTCTCAACTTCTCAAATACTATACGAATATGCATCATATGCTCATCCAATGTCTTACTAAAGATCAAAATATCATCTAAGTAAAAAATGACAAATTTACCTAGAAATTCTTTCAGAACCTTGTCCATGAGCCGCATGAAAGTGCTCGGTGCATTGGTTAGCCCAAAAGGCATGACTAACCACTCATATAGTCCTTCCTTTGTCTTGAAGGCAATCTTCCATTCATCTCCTTCTCTGATCCAAATCTGATGATATCCACTTTTCAGATCTATCTTTGAGAAATACATAGCTCCACTCAAACAGTCCATAATATCATCCATTCATGGCAATGGAAACCTGTACTTGATTGTGATCTTGTTTATTGCCCTAGAATCTATACACATCCTCCATTCTCTATTCTTCTTTGGTGCTAATACCACTAGTACAACACAGGGACTGAGACTCTCACGGATCAATCCTTTCTATAACAGTTCATGTACTTGTCTGTTCAACTCCTCACTTTCTGCAGGTGTTATTCTGTGTGCTGCCTTATTTGGAAAACCCCCTCCTAGGATCATGTCCATCTGATGACTGATCTTCCTCACTGGTGGTAATCCATCAGGCACGTTATCGGATACAATATCCTGAAACTCATTCAACAAATCTGCAACTTCTACAGGAACATCTTCTACTTCCTCTTTACCAGCTTTTGGAATTAAAGCAAAACATACATGCTCATGCCTCATACCATCTAGAAAATTTCTTCCATCAACAAAATTTATCCTTGCATTACCACATACTTTTTCTTCAGTCTCCTTCAATGGTTTTAGCTTATGTCACACTCCATCCTTTGTCAGGGAATAGGTATTCACACGACCATCATGTACAACACATCTGTCAAACTGCCATGGTCTACCCAACAACATATGACATGCATCCATTGATATGGTATCACACAATACCTCATCTTGGTATCCGCCAATCTTGAACTTCACCAGGCATTGTTCATTGACCATGACCTTGTGGTCATCCTGTACCCAGGCAATCCGATATGCATGTGGGTGTTTCTATCTCTTGAGCTTCAACTTTGTCACCATCTCTTCTGACACCAAATTGTCAGTGCTTCCACTATCAATAATCACATCACAACATTTACCTTCACACTTGCACCTGGTGCGAAACAGGCTCCTCCTTTGCTCAGGTTCATTCTCACCACTCAACAGGACTCTTCTATTAATCAACGTTTCTCCTCTTTTAGCATCTTCAGAATTTGATGATCTGGCATCTTCATCTACATGTGCAACTCTGGCCTAGCCTTCATTTCTACTGTCTGTTCTACCTTGGCACTGAGGACATTCAAATGCCCTACGACCTTCTTCTCCACAGTGAAAACATGTTCCACGGAAGCCACCTCTTCCAGATCCTTGTCATCTTCCTCTTCATCTCTGATCTCTATTATTCTGATCTTGGAAGTGATTGGAATTATTTCCTCACTGATTCTGACTACTACTGGCCTCATCCTTCTTTTTCGGATCTTCATTTCGGCCACCATATGACCATCCACCAGATCATCCACCGTGACCTCTTCCATTTTGTCTGCTCTCAAACTTCTTGTTCAGATTTTCCTCTACTTTTAGGGAAAACTGGTATGCCTCTTCAATACTGTTCATTCAAACCAGATTCAACTCCTCCTGAATGCTTGGCCTTAACCCATTAAGGTATCAGGCAACTTTCTCCTTATCAGCTTCTGCATGGCCTGTTCTGATGAGAAGTCGATAGAACTCCTCTGTATACTCCTGAATAGATCTTCCTGCTTGCTTCAAACTCTGCATTTTCTTCAGTAGGTCAAGCTCATAATCAACAAGAATGAACTGTCACTTCAATTTATCCACCATCCGATTTCATCTCGTGATTTTCTCCTTTCCCCTTCTATTTTGCTCCAACTGAATCTCTTGTCACCATATCTTTGCATGACCTTTCAGTCTGGCCTTCGCAAATTTGACCCTATCAAGATCCTCAACATCTTCATACTCAAAATATTCCTCACATTCATTGATCCAATCGATCAATTCTTCTGGGTTAAGATTTTCAGAAAATGTAGGAACCTCAATCTTAGGTCTTTTCCCAATCTTAGAAATGGCCTGAAAAACTCTTCCTTCCTCCTGGTTCACAATTTTGACTTCTCCTTCTTGATATTCTTCTTCAGCTTCATCCTCACTTTCATCTCTGACATTAAGATTCATTCCTCTATGAATCTCTTCTTGCAATGCTCACACTTGTCTCTGCAGTGCCCTAACCTCAGGTGTTACAACACCAGCTCTTCCACCACGTTCCCTTCGTGGAGGCATTTTTGTGATGCACGCTGAAACCCTAACCATGGTCCTGGTGCAAACTGCCTCACAGTCGGTGATCTGTTTACACACTCAGGAACTCCTACTCTGATACCACTTGGTGAAGGGTGCTCCCCTTAATACCACAAACACATAACAGAAATAGAGAAACAACAACAATATGCAAGAATAGAAAATTGGCTTCTTATTATCTCCACAAATGTGGAATTACAAACTTTTAGAATTACAATATGCAAAGCCACATGGGCATTCCCTTATAATATTCTATAGGACAAAGCCTCGAACTATTACCCAGATCTACTACCCAGAACTATTCTGAACTGCCTAAGACAATAATACAACCTTCCTTATATAGGTAATTTTCCACCGCCTAGGAAGGTTCCAAAATTTTAGCCAATAAGGCTGACCAAACTTAGAATTATTTTATTTTACATTTTATTACATCATAGTCATCTCAAGATAACCTTTGAAACCTGAACAGAAATTTTGAAGAAAATTATTTTCTACCATTTCAGGGGGCCCAACTTCCGAAGACCATAAGTCATCACCAGTTGACCCGATCGGCTATTATAACTCCATTTCAGAAATGCCACAAAGCACTCTATAGGCTTGACCTATGCAAGCGCCCGTCACCCAAATTTTCAACCTCATCCAGGGCCTCTAAAGCCTTCAAAACTGAGTTCAAAGTTTCTGTACCCTGCTGCCAATACCGAAAATCTTCAATATCTTCCAATATACACTTGATCTGGCAATGAAACTTTACTGACAGACTTATATGACCAAAATGAACCTCCAAGAAAGAAATCAGATCATTTTGAGCACATACAAAAATTACCAAAAATAGTAACTTTCCATAAATAGCAGCTTTGGACAAAATAGCCCTTATTGAATATAAAAATAGAAATATTTTTTTTTGGGTGATGAAAGATTGCTTTTACACCCAGGATGCTCCTGCATCAAGAGGTCACAAACCTAAAGAGGTAAGGGAAAGGAATTAGACCACCCTTTCAACCACAAGGCCAAGATCCTAATCAAAAATATCTGAATTAGGGACAGCCTTATCAACAAAATAGGACACCATACCAAGGAGGTTATCAGGGACAAAGGAAAAATTTTAATCAAAGACCATTCCAATGATACAACCCTGCACCTCTCTATTCTATGAATCTAGTTAGGGACATGGTCCCTAGTCAAAATAATATGGTTATGGACAATGAATGGTGTTTCCCTTGTAATCAGCCTCATAATCAAGCTACATCTTCAAATGGATGGATGAACCAAGCACTAATGGTTCAAAATGTCTCACAAGCTCAATCAGAAGCTCCTTCTAGTGGATCAGTTCCTCAACAAGAACCACAAGATAATGGGACTTCTCTTTTCAATTGGGAGCAGCAAGACTTCAATGGAGTCATTAGTGAACCTTCCATTGCTGCTAACACAAGGTCAAAGAGAAGATCTCAAGACATGGAGAGAGAAGACTCTGGGACTAAAGCTACTACATCTACAGAACCAATGCAACAAGCTACTCCCATCACATTTAAGAAGGCTCATGTCATTACAAGCAAAAAAGGCCAGACTCTCAAAGAGGTGGAGCCCATCATAGTAAAAACACAACAAAGAGTACACACTGTGACACCTTTCAACATTGTAGACAACATGAACAAGGTGAACATTACCATGTCTATGTGGGACTCTTTGGCTATTCCAGGGCAACCTGAGGTTTTGAAGAAAGCTATGACTGAAATGACTACTCCTCAGCCTACAAAAGAAGCTGCAAAGCCAGTGTTGGTCAACACTGATCAAGAAAGGGAAGCTCCAAGTTGCAACTCCAAAGCCAATCCCATGCAAGGTAGGAACTCAAAACCACCTCCCTTTTATGTATCCTTAATTATTGGAAAATCCTTAGTACATAATTGTATGGTAGATAGTGGAGCTACTAGTATTGTAATGCCCAAAAAGGTGGCTGACCAATTAGGACTCAAATATGAACCCCTCCAAAAGAAGGTTACACAACTTGATGGATCCTTAGTTAACACTATAGGTGTGGCTAAGGATACCAATCTAATCCTTCATGCTAGTCCTAATTTCTATATCCTACTTGATATTTATATCATAGATCTCCCTGCTTTATTTGCCATATGTCTATCAAGGGAGTTCACAACCAAAATAGGAGGCTACCTTTCTTCTAACTAGTCTCACATTCTTTTTCACACAAGATATGGTAACAAGGTTACCTTTAAATCTG
The DNA here is from genome assembly GCA_027943335.1 of Chamaecyparis obtusa. Taxonomy (NCBI): domain Eukaryota; kingdom Viridiplantae; phylum Streptophyta; class Pinopsida; order Cupressales; family Cupressaceae; genus Chamaecyparis; species Chamaecyparis obtusa. The sequence goes on from BSBK01001703.1 coordinate 3,467,122, forward strand.
AATCATTGGCATCACACCATATAGAACCATATGTGTCCAATACCATCAATGCAAGCTGCCCTATATTTGATGACAGTGATTTCTTAACTATCAAAGAAGAAAACACTAAGACAAAAAGTATCCCTAATATTTTACTTGATGAACTAGAATCAAAAAAGGTTTTTGAAGCCCAAGAAAATGTCATTTGGGATGCTAGTTTGGGGAGTTATTTGATACAAGAAAGTGGATCCATAGAGCCAAACCTTCTCAAAGAGGACATTGATTCAAAGGATCAGAGGAATCAAATGTGGGAAATTTTTCTTAGTGGAGCTAGAAGTAGACATGGATTTGGTGGTGGTGCTATGCTAGTGTCCCCAAAAGGATAAAGATACTATATAGCTTTTAGATTTAGTTTCTCCTGCAATAGCAACACTGCAGAGTATGAAAGTCTAGTGAATGGACTAGAATGGGCTAAAAAAAAAGGGCTCAGGGCCCCAAAGGTTTATGGTGATAGTGAATTAGTAGTCATCCAAGTGAGAGGGATAAGTGCAACAAAAAATGACACCTTGAAAGCATACAAACATAGAGTTTGGGATGCAATTGAATACTTTTGTGCTTTCAACATTGTTGCTATCCCTAGGAAGCTAAATCAAAATGCAGATAGATTAGCTGCTATTGGGTCTCAATATGACATTTCTAATAGTATTTCAAAGGAGGAGACCCATCAGCATATTAAAGTAATTTTTGAACCTTCTATCCCTGATAATAATACTAATTGGCAAGTGTTTGACAATGATGAGCAAATTCTGCAATTCTTGTTTGAAGAAGATGTTTTCTCAAAACATAACCAAGATAGACTATTGCAAAACTATAGTGACCAAGTAATACAACTCAAATCTAATAAGATGCCTAGAGGTCTTGTCACCTTAGAGACTATCTTTAATAAGGATGATCAAGTCAAGAAGAATAAAGGTGGCCTGGTAGTTCAACAAGAACATTGTGTTAAGCTAGAGTTGGAACTAGGTAAAAGTTTACAATTTGGAAAGGTAAACACTAATTTAGAAAAATAGGCTTATACCCAATTATTCAAAGAATTCAATGATTTTTTTGCATGGCAATATGAAGACCTTAAAGGTTTTAATCCAGCCCTTGCTTAGCACACTATTGAACTAGAGCCTAATGCCAAACTAGTGAGGCAAAAGCAAAGGCCTATTAATCCCAAGCTTGAGCCACTTATGCATAAAGAAGTGCTCAAATTGATAGAAAGTGGTATCATCTACCCCATCAAGCATACTAGTTGGGTTTCCAACCTTGTTCCTGTAAGGAAAAAGAATGGGGAGTTGAGGTTATGTGTTGACTTCAGGGATCTTAATAGGGCCTCTTTAAAAGACCACCATCCATTACCCTCTATGGAACAAATCTTACAATGTGTCTTTGGATCCAAGAGATTTTCATTATTGGATGGCTATTCAGGATACAATCAGATCTTAGTTAATGAAGAGGATCAGTATAAGACTACATTTACAACCAAGTGGGGAACCATGGCTTATCAAAAGATGCCCTTTGGTTTGTCAAATGTAGGTGCTACTTTTCAAAAGGAAATGGATATGGCCTTTAAAAGCCTCATGTATAAGTTTGTACTGGTCTACCTAGATGACATAACTATCTATTCTAAACATGCAGCAGATCATATCAAACATCTGAGAAAAATCTTTGAAAGATGTAGAGAGTTTGGCATATCTCTTAATCCCAAGAAATGTTTGTTTGCAGTTCATGAAGGAAAATTGCTAGGATATATAGTATCCAAGAAAGGAATTACAATAGACCCTAAGAGGATTGCAACCATTCTAGAGCTACCATTGCCACATCATAAGAAAAGTCTCCAATCTTTCATAGGAAAGATTAAATTTTTTAGGCATTTCTTGCCTAATATTGTAGATTTATTAAAGCCTTCAATAGCCATGTTAAAGAAGAGTTCAACTTTTAGCTGGACTAAAGAAGGAAGAGCTAACTTCCAAGCTATCAAAGAAGCCTTGATAGAAGCTCCTAATCTATTAAACCCAAATTTCAGTAAGGATTTTATCCTTTATGCTTATGGAGGTCATGATGCTATATCTACAATGCTGACTCAAGAAAATTAAGAAGGGTTAGAGCAGCATATTGCTTTCTTCAGCAAAGGTTTAGAAGAATATGAACAAAGGTACTCTTTTGTAGAGAAACATGTACTTGTTGTGGTGAAGACCCTTAAAAAGTTCAAACATCTATTGACCCATAACAAGGTACACTTGAAGGTTACTCATTTGAGTGTCAAAGAATTTTTGCTTTCCAAGGACCTAAATGAGAAAAGAGCTAGTTGGATTACCAAAGTAATGGAATATGACATTGATATCCAAACCACCAAGTTGGTTAGAGGAAGAGGTCTTTGTGAGCATTTGGTAGAGGATGAAAGTTCATAGAAAATAGAACAAACAAATGCATCTCTGGTTGTGCATTCTAGAGAAGAACATGCCAAGGCATTAGGTTGGTTGCCTAACATGATTCATTACTTAAAGATAGGACAATGTCCTGCAGGCCTTAATTCAGCAAAAAGAAGATATTATAGGTTACAATCTGTTCCCTTTGTGTTGATAGATGAGGTTATTTTTAGAAAGGATCACAATGGTGTCCTTTTAAGATGTATTGATTCAGAAAAGATAGCTGATGTCCTATTTGAATTTCATGACGAACCTTCTGGAGGTCACTTTTCTCCTAGGACTACTGCTTTTAAAATCATGAGGGCTAGATACTATTGGCCATCTATCTTTAAGGATAGTCATGATTATGTGAGAAAATGCATCAAATGTGCTATGTTTGTAGGAAAAGAAAGGCTTGGAGCTCTACCCCTTCAACCAATCAAAACATAGAAACCTTTCATGAGATGGGGCATAGACTTTATTGGTATGATTAACCCTCCATATAGTGCAGCGCACAAGTGGATAATCACTGCAACATATTATTTCACTAGTTGGACAGAGGCAATTGCCTTGAAAGAATCAAATGAGGGTGTTGTCTTAAGTTTTTATGATGATATAATTCATAGATTTGGCACTCCAGACTCCATAATATCAGGTTATGCATTGGCATTCACAGGCCTTAAAGTCTCAGAATGGGCAATCAGAAATGGCATTTATCTGAATACAAGTTCAAATTACTACCCTCAGGGAAATGGCTTGGTAGAATCAACTAATAAGAACTTGATTAAGATAATCAAGAAAACTTTACAGGATAACCAAAGGGATTGGCATACTAAATTGAAGTTTTCCTTATGGCTAGACAACATTACCCCAAAGAAGATCATTGGGAATTCTCCTTATGTGTTAGTGTATGGCAGAGAAGCTAAGTTGTCCATTTCAACTGAATTGCCAGCTTTAGACTTGGCCACTTAATATGCCCTGTTTGAAGAAGGAGATCCCTTGCAAATTAGGTATGCTCAGCTCATGGAGTTAGAAGAACTTAGAAGTAAATCCATGAAAGATATGGAGTTCCATCAAATTCAGACAAAGAAAAGTTTTGATAAAAAAGCTAGGGCTAGAAATTTCAAGATTGGAGATGTAGTCCTCAACTAGGATGAATTCAAATCAAGGCCTAGAAGACATACAAAGTTTGATTCCTTTTGGGGTGGACCATTTGTTATTACAAAATTTAAGGGGCCTAATGCTTTTCAGTTATCAACTCTTGAAGGAGATGCCTTACCTATTTCAATTAATGGATTCCACTTAAAGCCCTACTTTGAGGTCAATCCTTCCTTGTAAATCTCTGTAAATATGTTTCCTATTTTCTATCCCTGCTTTCTAGTTTAGTTTTTCCTGCTTTCCAAGAAGTGCCCATGCATAGTTTTTGTCCCTCTAGTTCCAGGTCTCTCTCTATCAAGCAAGTTTTATATTTCAAGTGATGACTCATGTGCCCAATGGATCCTTTTAAGGTCACTGATCAATGTCTAGCAGGTTGACATCTAGCAAAAATTGCCAAAATGTTACCCAATTTTCCTGTTCTATACAAATTTGGCTATAGACTGGCTCTATCTAGCAATCTCCATTAAATCCTATTAAGCACCTCTGAGAAATTTTATGGGCTTGAGACCTATCCTCTAGCCTCTGTAATTCCTTTAACTCTCTGGTTTGCAAGCTTTAAATTTGAAAATATGACCGTTGGAAGTAGAAAACCCTCAAAACCCTATCTCATGTTCCATTTTGCCATTACTTTTTTCGACCACTTAAATCTCCATTTCCCATATGTGCTTTATCTTATGGCAGGTGGTTATCTTTCCTTCAGTCATGAGCAATTAACATTTGGTTGGTGGTCTCAGCCCAATGGTTAAAGTAAAGGGTATAAGATCTACGGCTGGCACATAATCTTATGGACTGTTCTCATCCCATGAGATCATGCGATGGTCATCAATCTTCATTCCAATGCATTGCCTCTATTGTCAGTAGGTCCACTGCCACATTGTCTAGTGTGCAAGCTCCTGATTGGTCGAAGGTTATGATGTGGAGCTATGTCAGAGTCGGCCTAGTGTGTTGTCTTTCCTTAAAGATCTAATGGTTGGCACATGATCTGATGGAATATTCATGACCCATGAGATCATGCGACAACCATAGATCTTGCTTTATTGTCAGGGCTCTATCAGGTGGGTCCTCATGTTCTGATGTGCTCACATTTTATTGGCTGATGGAGTGATGACTAGGATTTTTCAGTGGGACCATTGTCAGAGAGTCTATAGGGATGTCAACAAATTAAGATCTATGGTTTTCTTATGATCTCATGGAATCTTCTGAGCCTTTGCGATCATAAGATGACCATCCGATCTTCTAAGTGTTCAGGGCTCTGTCTTGTGGGTCCGTCTGACATGGTCAAATTCTATTGGTCAATCGGGTGATGACAGGGAAAGCAGAGTGGGTCCAGATTTTCTTAAGTAAGGTGGTAGAGAATATAAGATCTACATTTGGCGCATGATCTCAAAGAATCTTCTGAGGCCATGAGATCATGTGACAGCCGTCGATTGAGTATCAAACTAAAAGGAAGTAGGTGGGTCCTGTGCTAGGTAAATCTAAGGTGTTAGCAATCAATCAATGGTATGATGACAAGTGGTGATATGGGCCCAAGTTTGTGGCTTTAGTCATGTAATCACCAAGATAAACTGGAGTTAAATAAAACATCGGGCAATTTGGTGACTAAAGGAAAATAGAACCTGAGGTTAAGTACGGGGTTAAGGTTAAGAAATGTAAGTGGTACCCAGTAAAATAAGAAGATCTAACAGTTGCATTTTAAAGATGGGTCAAATTTAAATATCAGCTATGGATGAAGAGGATTTAGCACCACCTATGACCATTTAAATCATTTTTTAAATTCAAATATCTAGAGTACCAGATTTGAATAGTTATGGCGAGCCAAATTGCAGGGAGGTAGATGGATCAAGGCGGCCTGTCTGCAGGTAGATGTAGTACAAAGATGGGAACGCAAACATGATATCTGATTGGTTGAGATATTTTTATGATATTTATGATCAGAATTGATAGAATTAGGGTTTTTATTATTTTATGAAAATCTGTAACCCTAGTTAGGTTTTGCTCCTGCCTGCATGCAAAAGGAGATGTATATAATGTTTTTTGAATCTTTTTGAAGCGTAGAGTTTACATTTTGTAAAGAGAGATTTTATTTTTGAGGAGCTATCTAAGGCATTCTTTCTGCCCTCTAGCTTCTACTTCTTATAACCTTTCATTGATGTTTAGATATTGCAAAGGTATTTTGTGACATTCTTTCTGTCCCTATACCTTCTTGTCTAAATTTTCTCTTATTGAGTTAAGTATATGTATATTTTTCAGTGATATCTTAGGGTTCTAGATCCCTCTTTCTTTCTGCAATGCATGTGTATTCTTGTGGGTGATTTGATTTTAATGCTCTTGTGGGTATACTTCCACCCCTAGCAATCTGTCTCATTCCCATACCTAGTTGCAGAAGTGGATGTTTTTTTGCAAGTTATAGTTTGTGTCTAAGTTCTTAGGAATTCTATTGTTTGTGAAATTCTCTCTTTCCCTGGGTAGCCTCTTTCTATTGCAGACCCTTCTATGAAACATTAATGCAAGCCTATTCAGTGAGTTGTGATCCCCTAGACCTAAGTTTGTGCACTAAGTTTATCCTTTATACTGCAATTTATACCATATTTTTGGTGTATCACCTAGTAGATAGTTTTCTTTTAGTCATTTCCCTTTCATGCACTCCTTCTGTCCCTTTCCCCCTCAAAGATTTACTTTCCTGTCAAAGAGAAAATTAAGGTGATTATTCAAGAGGTACTAGCCTAGAACCTGGAGGTCTCATCTTAGTTAGCATAGGTCCCACAACCTGGAGATGATTCCCATGTTATACTAATTTATCAAGACCAAGAGAGCTTGAAGCAAGGGTGAAAACTTAGAGTATAATAGGACCATCTCTTGATGGCACCATCATGATTCTCCACACAATATTTGAACTATTTAATCACACTAACAATGATAATAAAATCCTCATCCTTTAACAAGGATTTTTTGAGAAAAAAACAATCTTTCTTCCCAGTCAAAGGGGTGGCCCTATCCAAAGAAAAGATAGAGGAAACAATAGGGTGGTGATCTAGGAGAGAGAAATTAATAACCTTAAGAATATCCTCATTGTTTTCTATAGTGTAGCTGAAGGTATCCTTATTTATATAAATCCTATCAAGTCTAAAGTGGATCCTCTTATCTCCTTTCTAAAAGTTAGACCAATTATACCATATCTCATTATATTTTTCCTTATTACCAGCCAGTAGGTCAAATATATTGAGCTTTCTCATCATTTTATTCCAAAAGAGCTTCTCATCTCCTTTCCATTCAAATTTGGAACTGCCTAATTTGTCTTGAGGCATTTCAATTATATTGAAGTATCTAGAAACAATCCAAGGAATATCCTTAAGGTTTCATAGTCACTTCCAATACTCTATCCTCTCACAGTGATCATTTGATGCATACACAAAGCATATACCAAATTATGAGTTATTGTCCTTAAGAATGACCCAAAGGGCTCTATTGCATAGGGAAGTTCCTTAATCCATTATACATTTACTCCATTTAGAACCAATGGGGATATAAGTTACTCCCTTCCCTCTATGATGCATGGTTGAAAAGGATCTTGCATCATTCCAAATGCATTTGAGAGAAATATCTAGGGAGAAACCAACAATTTAGACTTCTCATAGGAGGATAATATCAATATCCTTAAACATCCTAAGGAATATTTTGATGACATTTTTTTTTTTACAAGCCTCAAGTCCTCTAACATTCCAAGAAGCACACCTCATGTTCATCATGGAAACTATTAACAATCGGTCTCCATGGGAACTTGAAATATCTTAAAGTAATTGGGTAATTTCCTCCCTGGGATCTTAGCTAGTTTGATATTTCCATTGGTCAATAGAGGCATTCCCCTCTTCTTCTTAGGAATAATTAACCCTTCTTCCAAAATTTGAATATCATTATTTTCAATCCCTAAAGCCATTTCTGATCTTCCTCCTATTCTTATTAGTAGCATTGAAGGTAAACACTTCATCATCTTAAGGTACCACCTTGGCAAGGATTGTGTGTGATGCCCCATCAGGGAACCCAAGAGATATTAACAAAAAACATGTTACTAAGTTTATAGAATAATTTTTTTTCTTAAAATCTTACAAACAATATTGAATAACAAAGCGAAAGTAAAACATAAAGTCCATATATACTCATATACATAATCTTGATTACAGATTACAAATCTCAAGGGTTCCTTGATGTAGAATTATGTAAATACAATTTAATAAACCAAGTACAATAATCATATAAATCTTCTACATAGTACACCATCTCAAAATAAATAAATACATTTGAACTACAAAGTATACATGATAACCCACATCCACTACACAAGTCGTAGGGTATGTAATTAAAACTGAGTACAAAGTACAATAAAGAAAGAATAGGAATAAGTCTCCAATAAAGATAGGATAAGAAGCAACCACAAAAAGGATCATACAACACTTGTACATGAACATCAGAGTCTCAAATGTGACAAGAATCACTACGTCTCGACCTCATGGAAACCTACGGTTCCACTCCCACGATGTTGAGGAGATAACATTGGACCCTACTTGGATAACAATACCAAAATCAATCATTAGATTAAAAAAAAAAAAAAAAAGGGTCCTATAGGTTCATATCTTAAGGGTACGACTCAATAACTCAAAGGAACACATACTAATCTAGAGGAAACCAACACACGTAGGAAACCTAAGATGAAATCAAGGAAGTGCCATCACATATGTCATCCCCTTGGGATGAGGACTCCTACTCCCAAGTGTGATCATATACGAAACCTAAAATCCTCTCATGTGTAGACAAGGATAAACGATCATGACAAAACTCACCGCCACTACTAGATGAGAAAGCATCTTCTCCCGCTCCTATCCTTAGCCTATACTAGCACTCAAGATATGGGCGAGGAATACAGTACTAGGGTAAAAGCACAATAAGTTGTCACCCTTTTACAAAGGAAAAGGCTAACAAAATCAAAGTTGTTCAACTTCAATAGTATAAAAATGATATTTATGTTTGGAATTTGAAGATGATGTAAACTAATTAAATGTGATAAAATGGATGAAGTTTATGATTAATATTTTTAATAATTTTTTTGTATAAGAATTGATATATTTTTTTAATTTTTAAAGATGATTTTTTAGTTGCTAAAAAATGTTGAAAATTAGGGGTCTAGTTCCCACCAAAAAATTATATGTAAATAAACCTTTTCCCCCTAATTCCAAAATATGTCATAGATGACATATATAGCTAGTGCATGAAGAAATAAAAATTGGTTTGTGACCTATATTTTCTCTTTTATAAAAATTCAAATTCCAACTCACTGAAATCGACAGTTTTCATCTCGCAACATATATTTCATAACAAATCTATCCCAATTAAAAAAGAAATATATATTCTTGAAGAGGACTCTCTCCTCTAGTGCACCGTATGTTTTTCAAATTTATTTAATATGATTTACTATTTTTTTTCTTTCTTTGAATCAACATCTCCTTGACTGTTAAAATACCTACTTGCAATATTTTTTAATTACAATAAACTATGTCTAATTAAAACACTATAAAACCTATATGAGGATATTCTTGACTCTGATCTCTACAAAAGAGTTTTTTTTTATTTTTAAAAAATAGCATTATAAATATTATGAGTTATTGAAATGCCACTTTTCTGAAATAATTTTATTTTTATGGTAATTGGACCCAAAGTGGTATAAAAAATGCATTTAATAGATATTTCCAATTGTAAAAGTTAAAGCACTTATCTAACTTAGCTAGAATGAATCTAGCTAGACCATATGTTTGACCAAAATGAATTTTTAGTTAAAAATACTAAAATTCAACTATGCTAATAAGTTACCCTAAAATGTGACACCTGATTGTGCTTTTACCTAGTATCTTATTAATTTATTTTAAAACCCTGTTTAATGTATTATATCATCAATTATTTAAGTAACCTACTAAGGATATCCTGGTAACCACTTTTGGGCTCTTACACCTCCAAAGAAAGCCACTTCCCCTTTAACACCTAGATAACCTACCCTAAGTTCATAAATCTCAAAACATATCTCATAGATCATCATGAATCATAACATCAAAATGTGGTTCCAAAGTATCACAGGAACATACATAAACAATTTTCATCATGAAAAAATTGATTCTCCCATAAGGTTGGGTTATAAAAAATTGAGTGCCACATAAGTATGCAAGGAAAACAAATATAACACACTAACCCTAACCCCACCTTTGGTAACAATCTTAAATGGATGACATAAAAATATTTCCTCCTAAACATTAAATGCAGAAGGAAAAACATTCATAAGAATAATAATAATAAACTAATTGTAAAACACCATTATGCAAGAAAATTTATTAAAAATAATTACTAACAAAACAATAATTAAATTCTCATACTAAGCAAATCAATTTATAATGTTATTTAAACTAAATTGATTCCAAATTTAGTAATTACTAAAAAAAATATAATTTCATTAAAATTCTCAATTTAGAAAATAAAATAAAATCCCATAATTATTAATCAATAACATATATTAATTAATAATTAACTCATTTTTCTACATTACCTATTATAAGAAAATATCAAATAATATGATGTCAAATTACAAAGTACTCCAAAAAAAAGTATTATATATATATATATATATATATATATATATATATATATATATATATATATATATATATATATATATATATATATATATATATATATATATATATATATATATATATATATATATATATAATTTTAACAGTGAGGAATTTAAATAACTAGCTATTACCACGAAGCCAAATTACTTAAAAATTCAATTGATACAAACCTTAAGGTTTTCTACCACAATTTTATCAAACCCTAGCTGATTTAAAATGAGGTTTAATTATGGAAGTTCCTAACATACCAAGCACAAAATCTCAAAAGCTTAATACCATAATTCCAAGCATGATAAGAAAATCAACAAAATAGGTTTATCACCTAGATCTAACAGACACAAAGAAAAAAATCTTTATGAAATAAAAGAATTTAATCTACGAGGGTTTTGAACCCTACCTCAAACCACCAATTGAAGAAACACAAAGAAGACTAGAAAAATGCTGAAAATCCCAAGCTTTCACAAAAATCTTTCAATTCAATCCTTCATCCAATACCTGCAAATCTGTGTACCGAATAATGACCAAATTCCTCCTCATAAAGAAAAAGGCTCTGAAATTTGAGCTAAACCATGGAAACCAGGAACTCAACTTATCTCCATGACTTTGTTTTAATCAATCTCTCTTTTACCTAATTTATTCAATTTTCTGATTAATAACTCAATGGACTTTTGTAATTCTTATTTATATTAGTCCACTTAACTAATACAAATTACTTTATTTATTTAATTTATTTAAATTGAATGTGCAACTAATTGCATATCAATTTAACTAAAAGAATATTATTTTAAATCACTTCATTATTATTTTATCCAGTTTTCCTCAAATTTGAATTCAATAATTATTTAAATCTTTAAGTCCCACCATTAGACTTTTGATTAAGTCTTCTTAATTAATAAATGTATTTAATTAATTTCCATTAATTAAATGCCTTCATATTTAATTTCTACATCTAATAAGATTTAATTATTTAAACCACATAATTAATCTTAATAAATTATTTAATCATTTCACAACAATCACACCAACCAACCAATAACCAACTAAACTTAATAAAACAAGAATCATGCTCAAGGGAAAAGCTTATGGACTCGTGTCAGCTGGATGAATTCAGAAAGGCAAAATATCATAAACTTGTCCACTATTTCAGGACAATAAAATGGCTTAGGTTGGGATTCGGATTTGAATATTATCTCCCCTCTCAAACCATTAAGACTTCAGAAAAGTCGATGCCTGGTACCTACAAACCTACATAAAAGATAAGTGTGTGTGTGTGTATATATATATATATATATATATATATATATATATATATATGACAAGTAATCGCAGGGATTGGGACATCATGTAGATCTCACAAGCAGGTAACTACAACTCCATCCCTCAACAATATCAAACATGTCAAATAGAAAGGTAAAACATACATGATATCCATACACATGCAAGTATGGGGTAAGTAAAATCATAAACATAAACAACATTTTAAACATATAAATAATCATCATCAAAGTAACTAACATCATCTAACTACAAACATATGATATCCCATAACTATCCAATATCAAATGACCATGTAATGTCATAGATCCAAAACCACATAATAAAGTTGAAATAATCAACACACACATGAAAGTGGCCTAAAAGAGTTTGGAAATATAAAACTAAAAAAAAAAACTATGGGTGGGCACTACATCCACCTCCCCTAAAATTAGGCTTACTCTTGGAAGCCTATAAACAAATAGGGATATAAATCTTGTAATTTTGATGTGTCCTCCCAAGTCGTTGATGACTAATTATTAGGATCCCATTGGACCCTTGCCTGCTCAATAGTACATTCCTTGAGGGTCAACTCTCACCGCTAAAGTATACAAATAGGATCCAAAGCCAACTATCTATCCTCTACCTATAAATAATTCCAATCAAGAACATGATCAACATATAGTATATACTATCTAAATACTAAAAACATGGAAAAAATCATGAACATGAGATAAGATGCATGAAAAAGAAAGATGGTAAGAAACCGGTCCTATCCTCTCAAGAATATCAAATGGGCCAACAAAATGAGGTTCCAACTTTGAACCCTTTCCATAATGGATCAAACTCTTCTATGAATGTACTCTCAGAAACACCTTAACACCAACTACAAACTGCCTATCCACTCTTTGAGCATCTGCATACTTCTTCTGCCTATCCTAAGTTGTAGCCGCATGCTCACAGATTTGTTTCACCTACTACTCCATGTCTCAAAGCATCTTGAGACCTAAAAAAATATGATCATCTAACCTATCCCAACTCAAAGGTGTACAACAAGGAAAACTATACAAATCTTGAAAAGATGACATACCAATCGAACTGTGATAACCATTTTTGTAGGAAAACTCAAACAAATATAAATAATCCTCCCAGTGAGTCTGTCTATCCATGATATACATCCTCAACATATCCTCAAGCACCTGATTAACCTACTCTATTTGACCATTGGTCTCAGGGTGATATGCTGAACTAAAATTCAATTGTGCTCCAAGATCACGTTGCAAGGAAATCCAAAATGTAGAAGTGAATAACGAATCCCTATATGATATAATCCTATGGGGAATACCATGTGATCTCACAATATCCTACACAAATACCCTAACTATTGAAGTTGTATAGGATTCTCTCATAGGAGAAATGTGTACAACTTTGGTCAATCGATCAATAGTAACCATAATAGTATCATGTCTATGAGGGGTCATAGGAAAACCTACAATGAAATCCATCGAGATGATATCCTATTTCCATGATGGGATGAGATTAGGTTGTAAAAGCCCTATTGGATGCTAGTGGTATACCTTAACCCTCTGACACTCTAGACATCTTGCTACAAAATCATTAATGTCACATTTCATACTAGACCAGTAATATAGTTGTATCATGGAGGTACATATATACTTCTCGTATAACACAAAATAATATCTAACTAAAAAATATAACCTAAAAACCTACCTTTCAAAGGTCTTCCTAAATCAATCTCAGCTCTGACTTCCTCTTACCAAGTATCTATAGGAAGTTCCTAGAGTAGCTAACTCTGCAAATATACACCAAGAGTCAAAGTTGATATCTCATGCCTCCTACAACTCAAGGTGTCAGCTACCAAATCTTCCTTTCCTTGGATGTACTTGACCTAAAAGTCATATTCACAAAGAAACTTCATCCATCATCTCTACTTAGCATTTACATTAGGCTGGGTAAAGATATACTATAAGATGTGGTGATCACTATGAAGCTCAAATCGATGACCTAATAGAAATTTTTTCCATCGGACTAATGCATGAATCACTACTGCTAACTCAATATCATGTGTAGGATAGTTCAATTTGTGCTCCTTGAGTTTGTGAGATTCATAAGCAATCACACATCCTTCCTGCATAAGGACTACTCCTAGACCTTCCAAAGAAGCATCAGTACACACCGTGAAATCACCTATTGGGTCAAGTATTTCTAGGATAGGTGCATTGGTCAAACACTTCTTAAAGTTTTGAAAAGCCTCTTCACACTTCTCTTTCCAAACATACTTCTTCCCTTTCTGTTGGATAGAAGTGATTTGATATGAAACCCTAGAGAATTCTTTGACAAATTTGTGATAGTATCATGCCAATCCCATGAAACTATGAACTTCAAATACATTAGTGGGGGTTGGAAAATCTACTATAGCCTCAATCTTGGAAGAATCTATTGACATACCCTCACATATGATTACATGCCCCAAGTACTGAACTTTAGAATGGAAGAAGTCACACTTTGTCACATTGACATACAATTGATTGTCACAAAGATATTGCAATACCTATTGTAGATGTTCCTCATGCCTCTCTATAGATTTAGAATATATCAATATATCATCCAAGAAGAAAAGAAAAAAATGATCAAGGTAAGAAAAAAATAATCTATTCATTAGGCACATGAAAATAGATGGAGCATTTTTCAAACCAAAAGGAACTACTATGAACTCATAATATCCACATCGAGTGTGGAAAGCAGTTTTGTGAATGTTTGCATCCTGAATGTGTAACTGATGGTATCCTAATTTGAGATCAATCTTTGAGAATACCTTAGCCCCTTTTATATGATCGAAGAGATCATCAATCCTTGGAAAAGGGAACTTGTTCTTGATCGTTAACTTGTTCAATTGTCTATAGTCGATGCACAAACGTAAAGATCCATCTTTGTTCTTAATGAAGAGTATAGGTTCTCCCCATGGTGAAACACTTGACTGAATATTACCCTTTACCAAAAGATCCTCTAATTGGAGCTTAAGCTCACTCAAGTCTTGTCTACAATCAATGTTGGCTCTATGAGAACCTAGCCAATCCATCCAAAGGACAATATTATATGATCCTAAAGGGATCACACAAAGGTAAACTGAGGTAATGAATTTACCCAATTTCAAATCACACTTATGAACTAGAGATTTTTTTGATATCCTTTCCCTAGAGGCTAACTCTACTTTCGAACAAATGTCTTTCTTTACTTCCATTAACTCACATTTCTCCACTTAAAAAAGAGATATAAAAGAATATGTCACTCTTGAATCAAATAAGATAGAAAGAGAAATACCTCTAGTAGCACCAGGAGTTTCTACCATAGTTCTATGATGCTCTTCTTGGTGATGATCCATTTCCATAAATACTTTGTGAGATTTGTCGGTGTCTCCTACAGTAGGCTCAGAAGTTGCAAGCCTCTGCCTTGAAAATTGTGATGCACGCCGAGGAAAATTCTCTACAATGTGACCATACTATTCACATGAGAAACAACCATTTCATCTACCATGACCTCTCCCAATGGAGGGTGCACTAGATTTCTAAAAAATGCCCTTGCTAGAAATTGAATGTGTGCTTTATGCAAGCTAATTAGGATGTTTCTACCTATTGCATGGAAAGTTATAGAAATTATTAGATTGAGGACCCCCATTCTATGTTGGAGGGTTGGCCCCCTTCTTCTTCTAACTATGAAAGTAGGGAGGAGGTTTTCTGAAGTTCCCTACACCTTGGGTCTGATTCCCTCTATAGCTTGAAGGTGTAGATACACTAGACTAAACTCCCACCTGTCCACCATGCCCTAAAGACAAATTTGCCTTCATAAAGGTAGCCTTAATAACCACTTCCTTGAGGGTCTTAGGTTCAATAACCTTAACTCCTCCAATGATATGACCATTAATCCCCCTAGTGAAGTGTTGTAGCATAAGTGGTGACTTATAACTAAATCTTTCATAGGGCTTGAGATCGAATAAATGACATTCATAATCCTAGACAGTCATAGATTATGGAACTTATCTGTGTATTGTTGCTACCACTGATTGGATAAGAAGTGTTCTCAGAAGTTCTCAAGAAAAAGCTCCCAAGTGAAAGTCTCCATGGTAAGTTATAATTTATACTCCTCAAATTTTCACCAAGAAGTTGTAAAACCTTTGAGGTGCATAGTAACACATCTTTCCCTAACATTGGTATCAAACTACTGCATGGAAAAATATTGATCTAATTCAATGAACCAAGTCTCTTCCTCGAAACTAGTACCAAGGCCATTAAAAGGGGGAGGTCATGATCTCAGAAGGTCTCTCATCTAATTGGGCTTTACATATCCATGACCAAGGGTAGTGTCCCTTCCTCTTGGAATCTTGGATCTTTGTCTCTCCTCATTATCAAAATGGTTTGATGCTTCATGTTTAGCCTTTTCTTACACATGTAGACATTCTAGAATAGTTTGGAGAATATTCATAGCATTAAGCTATCCTGAATCACCATGATGTTCACCAATATTCTCTTCCCTTCTCTCCCCAACTCTCTAAATCATAGGAGGACTGGGAAGTCTTCTCCTTTCATGTCATCTACTATGGCCTCCACTTTGGCCTCTAGAGATGGCTTAAGCATTCAAAAGCCTTTAGATTGGTTCAAGGACTCTAGATGATGTTAGAATGATGTCACTAGGTCTAGGATGTAATGTCCCCACTAGGGAACCCATAAGGATTTAGGTCTTTTAGCATAAAATTACAACTAACAAATTTTTTAACATTCTAACATTTTCATTGTTAACATCCACAAAGAACATTCCTTAAAGGTTCCCTTATTTAATTCATTTACCAATATAAAATCATTGCATTTCATTACTAATCTAATTGAATTTCATTTCCTTTTTCCTTTACTTTACATTTTAGAATGTAGGAGAAACGTAAGAACATAATCTTTCATTCACAACTATATCTACTTCCTAGTTCATTTTGAATCCCTTTTACCTACACATTGAATAACTACCCCTTTTACAAATTGCAATTAAACCTTTACATTGGAGACATTTATTTTTATTCCAACATAGGAGAGATAAAATAATTATTACAAGATTACACTTTTCATTACAACTTTTGAATCTTCAAATAACATCCCTTGAAAAACCCCTAAAACTATCCCTCCCTGATTACATTGCTTTATTCTTTCAATTTTCCAATAATAAATATAATTAAATTAAATATTACATCAAATGGCCCGAAGGCTTACAAGGAAATTTGTTACCTCTCGCATTACAATATAAATAGAACATGATACAAATTGAGAAATCTTCATCACTACATGAAATCTAAAACACATCCAAGCCACGAACCATGAACAGTACCTCGAAAGATATTTTCCACCCAACCATGTGAAACTAAATAAGTTCCACCCCCTATACTAGGAGATAGAACCAAGATACTCACAAGGCATAAAGAAACCTAAGGATTAACAATAATCACTTGAAAGAAAAAGAAAGGACATAAAAAATATCATCATACTATACACATAGGTTAGGTTTCTAGCATACCCTTTAGGTGAGTGTCATCACATAGCCTGCATATTTGGATCCTTCCTAGCAACCATGTAACCCCAATCCCCCCTTTATGAACAAGGATCTATCCTGGTAGTTACTTATGGTCCCGGTACTCCAACGGACCTATGTGGCCTTAAATTATGTGTCGTTAATTATCTTTCAAAACCCCCCTTTCCCAAGTTCATTATTAATGTTATCACTTGTTTACCAACTCACCCATAGGATCATCTGGCAACCACTTTGGGTTCCAACACCTATGGTGAGCCACTCACCTAGGGTATATGTGTGTGTGAAAATTGTACCTAGCTATGAACACAACACTTTAGTAAAACATTAGAGGTTAGAAAAATAAAAATCTACAAATAAATGAAACTAAGCTAACTAGGCAATTTACTGTCCTCTAGTAGGTGTGAGTATGATGTTCTCAGATTGAAATCGAGACCAGTGACAATGCAACACCTAAATGAAGGATTTGAATGCAAAAGAATGAAAAATTGTATGGATGCAGATTAATCTATTTTTTTGGATTTTATATGCAATAATATGGAAAACTGTATGCATCTAAGCTAGATGAATGAAATTGAATGTAGATTTGATCTAAGAATTATATGAATTGATATGAATGCTATGATATGAAAACTATGCAAAACTATGATCAATAATGAAAGATCTCACAAATCGCCTGTCGCAAGTGTTTAATCCTTCAATTGCCAATTCGCTAGAGTAATTGTGCAAATTCGAGTGTTGATAATTATGAAGAGCTAAGCCTTGATTTTATAGAAATCTAGGGCTTGAGGATGCATTGAGAAAAGCCATAAATCACTCTTGATAAACTTAGGTTGATTTTTGAGTTATCAAGAAATCAGAGATAATTACCTCACAAAAATCATGCAAAAGCAATGTTTAACTCAAAATAGAGTTTAGATCAAATTTCCAACTCATCATCAGATGTTGAGTTTAAATTTAAAATTGATTGTTAATTTCTAGTTTCCTGCTTTTCTAATTGTGCATGATTTAATTATAAATTAATTTAAAAATAAAGTGATTTATTCTCAACTTAACTTATTTTAAATTAAAACCATTCATTAATGGGTTAATCAATTATTTAATCAAACTTTATTCAAAATCATATTATTAAATATTGACAACTGACATTAATTAATTAACTAAGAATTTAATCAATTAGTCATGAGATTTTAGATTTATTGTCAAAACTAAATAATACAATTTAGGAATAAATTTAATTAAATTTAATTAAATAATTGAGTGGCAATATTAAATCTAATTAATTAAATATTTATCATATTCAATTAATCAAATTTAGGATAAATAATGACATTTATCACCAAATAATCATTAAATCAAAGATAATTAGGATAAAGGGAATATTTCAAGGAATATTATCTGATGCAGAATTTAGGATAATCAATTAAATTTTTGATGATTTGATGTGCATATGTGCCTTAGGTTAGGACTTTGATGTTGATTTCATTCAATTTGAAGATTTATGAGGTTAATGAACCTATAGCCCATTTTTGGGGTATTACATTTTGCCCCTCTTTGAATCATTGTACGAAGCGTAGTGGTTCAAAGAATAGTCTATTTTTTATGTATGGAACTGATTTGAAAGATGAACCGATTCTAAGATAGAAATTGATTGAAGGATTTGAAGATGTTAGATTTAGGTCTTGATTGACCAAAGATAATGTTATCTATAGCAACAATGAACCGTTGATTACGAAAAAGTATCAAAACACCTGATTCTAAACCTTATGATTATGAAGAAGTGAGTGACCTAATTCCAGACCTGATTGTCCAAATGAATCAATATTGGTATCACATCTAAATCCTTCAGTTATGAAGAACCAAGGAAATGACGCTAATCAACCGATGGTTACAAAAAGCTGATATAGTTTACAAGATAGATTAGGATACTAGATTGATATGGATCTTGATGAATCTGATATGCCCCAAGCAATGATAGATTTGCCCCAAGCGATGAGGACTTTTGATGAATCAGTAACTAGACGTGGTTGTTGTCTTGATCACCAAGGAAAGATTTGATTGACAGAATTAGATTTACAGACTTGAATGATGTGCAATATCATGCCCCCTTTGGAATTAAAATCAAAATCTGACAAGAAAAGTCAATATTGAATGGTTTAGAAGCATGTTAATTGATTTGAGCAGTGGTTATACATGTTTGAGAATGCATTCTGCATTGTTTGGAAGTCCTGGAGACCAAGTTTGACTAGGTTTGACCACAAGTTGACCATGGTTGACCAAGTTGAAATTTGAATAGTTTGATGTAAGATAAACAATTAAGTTGAATTCTAGATTTCTGTGATGATTGAAGGTTGATTATGCAAGTAGTCGGCCATCCTAGGTCTGAAAATTTTAAATCATGATTTTGACATATTAAATGATCTCATATTTTGATTTTGATCCCAAAAATGGGTTCAGAACGTTGAAATTAGCCAATGGTGCAATTTTCATAGAAAATAGAGCACTTTTGAAAATTAGGTCAAAAGCTATATAAGGACCAAAATGGTCATTTTCAATTCATTATTCACTTTTGACTTTTGAAACCTTTGTGGAGCCCTTTGAGTGAGAAAATGGCTGAGATGAAGGTACCTATCACTTCCCATTGATTTGAGCGTAGCTGGAGACATCAAAGACCTCCGCAGTATGGACATCCGATAAGTGGACCTCTGTACCTCTTTGTAAATTCCATTTTTGCATGTTTGTAGCATTTTTAGGTTGTTTTTCATATGTTTTGAATTTTCAATTCTCGCATGCATGGAAACTCGTACGATTATGCTTTGTGACTCGTATGAATTTTCAATTTCCTATAGATTATCGTATCATAACCCCTAGAAATTCATTTGAGACGGACCCAAGAGTCGTACGATGTTTCGTTGAGTCCCTCATATGTCGTACGGGAAGACCTAGAAAGTTGTATAACCATGGTTTGTCATATGGAACCCTTCTGAAACTTGTATGAGTTTTGATGCCAGACTATGTTGTCGTATGGAAAATAGTGAGCTTAAAACACCTCTTTAAGTCAAAAATTTTGATTTTCTGATTCCTTAGGCTGATTGTTGAGCATTTAATGCACCTTTTGAGATAGTGAACCTTTGAATTTTTATACTATTAGCCTATTTTTCAACCAAATTACTAATAGGATTCCATGTTTATGTTATGTGTAGGTCATATATCCTGACATGCATGTGTATATCTCTCATCCCATGACTCAAAGATTATGCATTTCTCTTCCAGACCCTATGAGGGTACATCTAGCTGCCTGTGGTTTCGAGTATCTGATTCAGTTACCCAAGATTAGGGTAAACCATAGACTACTAACTGCTTTGATTGAGAGGTTTCATTCAGAGACCCAGACATTTCACCTCCCTATAGGAGATATTACTATTACACTAGAGGACATGTACAAGATTTTGCGCATTCCATTCCATGGTCCTCGTCGATATTATGTGAGTTTGGGGAACTCTAGATTACATGCCTTCAGAAGATTGTTTGGAGATGATACACAACTCACTAGTCTGATTTCTTGGTAGACATTAGTGCAGTGCTATGGGTAGAACCATAGATTAGAGTGCATTATAGCTAGTATGATAGGAGGCATTATTATGTCTGGCCATCTGTAGAACGGTCTCTTGATTTGTTGGGCCCCGATGGTTGCACGATTGATGGCCACTCCTTCTGAGTTGGATTGGGGTCAATGTATGTTGGCTCATATGTTCTCCAAGATGCATGAAATCATGTATCAGGAGGGAAAGTCTTTTTCTTTCGGTGCATTGGTTCTTTAGATATGGGCTTGGGAGCATATCCCAGTATTGAGACCAGTATGTCAGACACAGTGCTAGCCATAAGAGCCAGTGATATGTGTATAATCTAGTTATGTTACACAGGTGTGCATGGGTCATATGGAGTACTAGAGATGCTACCTAGATGATAGTACATATGTTATTTGGCATCCATATCTACAGATTGAGGCTTGGCCTACTACGTGAGAGCAGTTCAGCTATTTCTAGCAGAGTCGGGTATTGATTGGTCAATCTACTATAGTGCTTGAGTGCTTCCTTATTACTAGAGTGTAGAGGTAGTATGACATCATTTAGGATGCACCACAGGAGCATACTACTTATGCACAGATACTTAGAGAGCTTGGATTAGGATGGGGCCCTCAATTGTCCTATGGTCTTTTTACATAGGAGTATAGTAGTATTGTCAGTAGAGATTGGGACTATCGATCAGATGTTCCAGATGCTAGGGTGATAGATGGTTTTATTTCATGGCTTGCAGAGCATCTGATATACAAGTTTTCAGATCCTATAGAGTTGATACCTTCCATGGAGGAGGCTACAGATGTTACAGGTGCTTCGATGGGTAGAGGGAAGATATGTACAGGTGCATAGGTTCCGATGCCCTAGCCCACACCTCTGAGACTAAGAGAAGTTTTGACATCTCCATAGAGACCAGCTGGTCAGATGAGACCAACTAATCCCTCTAGTTCTTCAGCAGGTAGACCTGCAATTTTACAAAGGAGATTGACTAGAAGAGAGAGTGGTACTTTAGGCAGTATAGGTAGTGTAGATGAGGTGCTTGGAGCAAAGTAGTATGTAGGTGCTAGTCCTAATCATCTATAGGATGATATAGATTTTGACTTGGGTGTTGAGGTGAGACGCTGTAAGGTGCAAAGAGAAAAGGCTACTAATCAGCCAACGAGAGATACATATATGCCTACAGTAGATGCGGATCCTAGTGTACCAAAGACTCCTCAGGAGATCATCAGACAACTTAGATTATAGGTCAGGGACCTAAAGGTATGAAGTGCTTAGTTTGAGGAGCATTTTACAGAGGCCAAAAAATAGCGATCAAAGCTCTGAGAGGAGAATAGGAGATTACAAACAAAGGTGACACATCAGACCTCTTGAGCTACTTACTATGTTTCTTATCATGTTGTTGTTCCTATCAGTTAAAGAGTACCTACATACTCTTAGTATATGATAGCATTAGAGGGAGCCAGGGCACCTCCTATCTAAGGCAGTGCCTGATGCACCACCACCGCCACCACCAGATGTAGAGGATCAGGAAGATAGCTGGTCTATCTAGATATTATGATATTTTCCTATTTTTGTTCATGTATACTATTTTGACTTCTGATAGCTCACATGAGCGCATTCTTTTGTATACTATTCTAGTAGTGCACCCTTGACTAGTTTGAGTTATATGATATATATGTGATCAAAATTTTGGTTATGACTTCATTTTTACTTGTCATGTTTTGATTTATGATGATATCATTTGATGTAAATGCTATGAGTAGTGTAGAATGTACGTATGGATTTATGCAATGCAATGGTTTCTTTCAATTGTATGAATGTTATGCAAATGTAATTGATTATGGGAATGTATGATTTTGATGATGCTCATGTATGTAATACAATGCAATAGATGGAATGATCATGAGTATGTAATGTAAATGCAACGATACACATGATATGTTTTGTAGGTATTGATGAAGACAAGTACTCAGTCTTATGTCAAAAAGGATGTTCAACCCAGGATGGTGACTGCTTGCAGTTCTATGAGGAAACCTTCGTATGAGATTCAGTTCTTCATTTCCAGTTTAAGTTTAGTTTAGAAGAATTCATGAAGTGTTCAAGCAATTTGTGAGATCACGCAATCATGCAAAGTGCAAAATAACATGCAGAACAAAATGCAAACCTAAGACCTAGGACCTAGTCACTGATCATGTGTCAATTTGTTTTCATCATTGAACTTTTTAGGTAACCGAATAAATCAACACAACATCCACTAGTTAGGAAACTATGAATATATGAATATTGATTTGTATGCACAAGAATCAATACAACACCCACTGGCTAGACAACCATGGACATATAAATATTGATTTTGTTTTTGGAATGTCAGATTAGATATAAGCACCAAGGCACAAATGCCAAGATGACTAGAATATCATGTCCATTTTGATATAGCAATTTGTATAAGCATCAAAACATAAACATTGTGATGAGAGGAATATGCCTTATGGAACAAACGCATCAAGCAATCAAGAGATCATTCTAAATCTAGTGTGAATTACCCGTAGTGACCCTTTATCATTCACATCCTTAGGTAAGATCATGTTTCACAATAGGAGTAAGAAATTTCTCAAAAAGAAAATAGTTAGAACAAACTTCTTTGAATTTTTTGGGTATCAATGGTCGAGTTACTCATGGCCATCCAATACAAGATAGAGTCTCTAACAGATGGACACCATTTCAATCTAGAATTTCCAAAGTTGTTAGATTTTCACATACAAGTAGAAAAAAAAGAAAAGATTATGCCCCCAATCATCACTCTCTAAATCCTATAAAGGACATCATCAAAGAGCTCGAAAGGACACAATATGCAAAAATCTCAATGCGAATCAGTAAGCATACAAGGAGATAAAAGCATGTAAAAGCATAGATTGTTTTCAATTTGTGTTGATGTTTGATTGCATTGTGGTAGATGCAAAATCCTTTCTGGTAAGGGGACTGACTGACTGACTCTGATGTAGCTTCAAAGGACTCTGACTAGATATGACATGCCTGAGATATTGGAGACCATGCGATATGACATTGATTGCCCCCCAAGTTTGAACATTGATAGGAGACTGACGATTTTGCTAATTGGTGTACAGACTGAATTTATTGAAACAAGGATATATACAGTCTAAAGTAGACTGAAAGTTGGGAAAGACCAAGATTGCACTGATAGATGGAGCATTTTGAAACAAGTGGCACCCATTTGCCAGGTTTTCACAATCTTGGCAGTGATTCTATTTTGCTATCAAGGTGCCTGTTTCCAAGTTTTCACCAAGGCACTTTTTCTTTTTCTCATTTTTTTGTATTTTTCATTTTTTTCAAATTTTTATGTACTTTTTATTTTTTATTTTTTTTGTGATACATCAAGGTGCTTATTTGCTAGGTTTTCACCAAGATGATCATTTTTTTACGACTTTTTCAATTTTTATGATTTTTTTAAGACATTTTTGAATACTGAATGCCTTAGGCATAGAATTTATTTAGATGTAGAACGTAGATTGGTTCTTAGAGCTGTTCTCCTTCATTCATTGAGAGTTGATAGGCTCTAGAGCCAAAAGTAGCAATGATAACAAAGGGACCCAACCAGTTGGGTTCAAACTTCCCCTTGTGTTCTCTATGTGATTGATTTTTAGGATTCTCTCTCAAGACTAGATCGCCAACCTAAGATTCTCTGTGTCTGACTTTCTTGTTGTAACCTCTAGACATTCTCTTCTGATATACTTTGAGATGATCATATGTTGCTTTTCTACACTCATATAGTAGTTCAAGTTCTTGCAACCAAGACACTCTATAGGCATCATCAGTTACTAGACCATGCATTCTAATTCTTAGTGATGGGATTTCAGCCTTAATAGATAGTACCACTTCAGACCCATAAACTAAAGTGAATGGTGTAGCCCCAGTGGGTGTTCTGATACTTGTTCTATAGGCCCAGAGAGCTGGATTGATCATGAGATTCCAGTCTCTTCCTATTTTATTAACTATTCGGTGCAAGATTTTCAATAGATTCTTGTTTGAAGCCTCTGCTTGTCCATTCCCTTGAGGATAGTAGATAGATGACCAATGTTGTGTAATATTGAATTTGGCACATAGATCATCTAAGTCTCTATTTTTTAATTTTCCACCATTATCTATGACTATAGAGTGTGGAATACCATACCGACCTATGATGTAGTTCAAGATGAACATAGAAATTTGTTTTTCAATTGGTTGAGTCAAAGGGACTGCTTCTACCCATTTTTTAAAAGTCTATAGCTGTAATAATATGGGTATGTCCATTAGAAGATTGCGGATGTATGGCTCCTATAAGATCAAATGCCCATTGGTGAAAAGGCCATTGTGTAGTAAAGGGAATTAGATCTCTCCCTGGTGCATGACTTAAGTTACCATGTACTTAGCACTTTTGATGGTTCTTAGCAAACTTGATAGCATATTTTTCCATTTCAGGCCAATGGTACCCAACCCTAATAAGCTTTCGAGCTAGTGTTAAACCATTAGAGTGTGATCCACATATACCTTCATGGACTTAATCCAATGCACATTGACACTCTTCCCATTCTAAACATCTAAGGAGTGTACCATTTAGACCTGGTTTGTATAGATCATTACCAATGATGACATACCGGGATGCATTTTGAATAAGGTATCATTTCTCATGGTGGTTGAAGGTATCGGGAATGATTTGATCTTGGAGATAGGAGAAAAGGTTTTTATATCAGGATAAATCATGACCAACAATAGTGCAGATCATGCAGATTTTGAGAGAATCATATGCGGGATAAGATAGTGCTTCCACTAGGAGCTTGTAGCGTAGCTCATGTTTGGGTTGCTGTAATAAAGTAGAGAGCATTGCCATAGCATCAGCAGCCCTATTCTCCATTCTAGGAATTTTTCAAAGGTGATAGATAGGAAATATTTCTTTAGATCATCTACCATCCTCTTGTATGGGATTAGCTTTCCATCTTTTGTTTGATACACATCATTGACTTGGTGTATTAAAAGTTGTGAGTCTCCATGAATGTGTAGTTCTGTTACTCTCCACTCAATTGTTATTTTCATGCCATTAAGAAGAGCTTCATATTCAACAATATTGTTTGTGCAAGGAAACTTGATTCTAAATGCTTTAGGGATTGAGTATCCTTGAGGAGTGATGAACAATATGACTGCTCCAGATCCATTCTTTGTATAGGAGCCGTCAAAGAATAACTTCCATGCTCTAGAAGAAAGATTCATGATAGAGGAATCTGGGAATTCCATTTGTATTGGTGTATCATCAAATAAAGGTGCGTCAACCAGTTGATCTACAATTACTTGGCCCTTGATAGCTTTTCTTTCAACATATTCGATGTCAAATTCACTTAATAGCATCACCCATTTAGCTAACCTACTTGTGAGGGTAGCTTTGCTTAGGAGGTACTTTAGTGGATCAATCTTAGCTACCAAATGTGTGGTATGAGCTAACATGTAGTGTCTCAATTTTTATGATGCAAAGATCATAGCTAGACAAGCTTTCTCAATCATTGAATATTTCTTCTCATATGCTACCAATGTTCTACTGATATAGTATATAGCTCTATCCTTCTTGTTCTCATCATGTTGTGCTAGTAATGCCCCCAATGATGTATCTATGGTGGAAACATATAAGATCAATGGCTTCCCTTGTATAGGAGGAATCAACATAGGAGGATTTGATAGATATTTCTTGATATGGTTAAAGTTCTTTTCACATTCCTCATTCCATGCAAAGGTCACACCTTTATGTAATGTCTTTGTGAAAGGTTGTGATATGTCTACTAGCTGAGATATGAAGTGTCTAATAGATTGTACTCTCCCTTGTAATGTTCTCATTTGACTGATATTCTTGGGAGGTTGCATCTCCATCATAGCTTTGACCTTAGCTGGATCAAATTCAATACCTTTCTTTGAAATAATGTAGCCTAAGAGCTTTCTAGAAGTGACACCAAAAGCACACTTCTTAGGGTTTAGCCTAAGACTAAACTTCTACATTCGATCTAGTATTTTGCTCAAATCATTTAGATGTTCAGATCTTATCATAGATTTTGCCAAAGTATCATCAACATAATCCTCCATAGTTTGATGCATCATGTCATGAAAGATAGATGTCATAGCTCATTGATATGTAGCACCAACATTCTTAAGCCCAAATGGCATGACATTCCAACAGAAGGTACCCCATGCACATGTGAAAGTATTTTTATCTTGATCTTCTAGAGAAATTTTTATTTGGTTGTATCCAGAAAAACCATCCATCAAAGAATGCATCTCAAATCCCACAGTCATGTCCACTATCATATCAATATTAGGTAATGGAAAATCATCCTTAGGGCATGCTTTGTTTACATCTCTAAAATTTGTGCATACTCTTATAGACTTGTCTAGTTTTGATATAGGTACAATATTTGAGATCCATTCAACATAATCAATAACACAGATGAATTTAACTTTTAGTAGTTTCTCTAATTCAGCTTTGACCAAGAGTGCAACATGTGGATGCATCTTTCTCAATTTTTGCTTAACAAGTTTGACCCTTGGAGCTATAGATAAATGGTGCATTATAAGATCAAGATCCAACCTTGACATATCTAAATATTTCCATTCAAACTTGATCTTTTTTTCTGTTAAGAATATGGTAAATTTTTTATTTTCTTCTTCTGATAAGGATTGTGCTACATGGATCAACTGTGGTTCTTCTATTGTACCCAAGTTGATAGGTTGAGTGGGCTCAATTAGCATTGGAGATATGTCCTATAAATGACTTGGAAGGACATCAAATATATCATCCTTAGGTGCCTCAGAGAGGTTTTCACCTTTGGATACGTCTTTTATTTTTACTTTTGTAGGTTCTAAGACTACCACAAAGTGGTTTTCACCCTGAGAACTCCTTTTCTTTTTATTTTTATTTCTATTCTTTTCACTAAGATACTTGATGTCTGACTCTGTCATGCTAATGCTTGGTTCACTGATGGAATTCATCATAGGCACAACTACATTGAGGTAGCAAGCAAGGGCATAGTCATTTGGAAAGGTATAGATACCTTGGCTCAGATTCATGGAGGTTTGGTCAAGAAGTTTGGAATGTTGGATAGTCAAAGCGGTGAAAGATTGTGAAATAGTTTTTACGGATATGGATCTATCATCATTGGTCCTAACCCGACTCTCGAGTTTGAAGGTGATATTACAACTCAAAATGTTCAATTCGTGAATAGGCTCAATGTCATTGTGGGAGTCCACTTCAACCATCAGTGGATCAGACTCATTAAGTTCATTATTTTTCTCTAGACTTACGTTGGGTTTAGGTGCATATTGGTGAACAACATCAATATGTTTTTTTTATGATAAGCTCATCTTCTTGTGGAATGGCTCCCCATTCATAGTCATTTGATTCCTCATCTATGCCTCTAGGAAATATGAGAATGTGTGTAAAGTCAAGATGAATACCCCAAGAAGGGTTACCCTCAGATTCTAATTTAAATTCATACTCATGGGAATCTATTTCAGAATAACTACCACCTTCTTCTTTGTCTATTTGATTGCCTTCGAGATCAGCTGGTTCTTGTGGTGCAACTATCTCTTGTTCTATAGTAGGTTCTTGTGTTTCTACTACATTGATTCTTTTTATTGGATCATCTTCAGCTTCAAGGAGGTCTTTTATTTCTTTAGAATGAGCTCATCAGTGGTGTCTGAATCATCACTATCATATTGTTCAGTTGTTTCTTCCTTTAGTTGATTTTTTGCGGATGGCTCAATCTATTCTAAGACATGTGGGGAGTTCTTGCTAAGATAGAAAGGCTGCTTCTTATATCCTAGACCTATTGTATTCTTGTTGGTTTGACCATGGTGGTCAAGAGGTGATAGAAGACCCTTACCTTGTAGTCCTAGAGGTCCTTTTACAGTATGTCCCATTTTTGTGATCAATTTGTCCCCTAGTCTGTATGACTTCTAAGGAATTTTGTTTGAAGTGGAGTCACATTTCTGGACTGATTGGGATTGAGGCTCATCCTTGTATAACCATGCAAGCATGACTTATTCTTCCTCAAACTCTTGTTTAGATACTTGTTCTATGAAAAAAATTCCATTGAATATGACTTGGGATTCTTTAGCTGTAGGTTTCACTTTGTTAGAAGGTTGTCCATAAGATTTAGGGGACAACGGGAGAGATGTGATAGATAAAATAGGTTCCATTGTGTATTCTCCCATACCATTGTCTTTGATTTTGACTTCTTTAGCAATGTCTTCCATTTTAGAGGTTGAAGAAATATCTATCTACTTAGTGAAAGATTCTTTGTTATTAGGAAAAAGTTTATTAGCACTTTCTTTCAAAGCATTGCAGGTTGTATATAGGTTAGCTAGAATCATCACCTCTACTCCTTCATAAGGAAATTTCACACATTGATGGTATGTGGAAGGAATAACTTTCATTTCATGTATCCAAGGTCTTCTTAGAAGGATATTGTAAGCCAAAGGTAGATCAAGAACTTGACATATGGTGTCTCTGATAACAAGTCTTGTTCTGATAGGTAAAACAATAGTTCCTTTAGAAGATGTTTCTTTCTCATCATATACTTTGATAATTCTCTTCTTCTTAGGATCAATGGAAGTTTTAGATAATCCCAAGTGTGTGATCAAGCTGTAAGAACAAATGTTGAGACCAGTGCCTCCATCTATCAACACACATTTGACATGATGGTTTTGGATCAAGACTTTAATGTGAAAGGGCTGGTTATGTAGATGACTCAAGGAATTATCATCTTCCTCTGAAAAGGAGATATACTGTGGAGACGTTAGATGACCAACCATAGCCTGGAATCTATCTAAATCATGGTTTTTAGGAACATTGGATCCGAGCAGAGCTTTTTCTAGAATGGCTCTATGAGCTAGAGATATCCAAAGCAACTCAAACATGGAGATTTTTTCATTTGTATGCTGGAGTTGTTGGACAATACTATATGATGTTGGCTTCATGTCTTTAGGATTTGATGATTTATAGGAAGCCTTCTATTTAGAAGTAGATGAAAGATTGAAAGGCATCTTAGGGACATTTGATGAATCTGGGATTTGTCCTTGCACATGAGCCTGAGCTTGTGATCGAGTAACCGCATTCACTGATTGATTTTCTCTATCTCTTCTTACAATTGTGATGACATTGCAACACTCAAATAGACATGGTTCAACCATATTGATGACAGCATTGTTTCCAAAGTAGGCATAATTGAATTTGGCACCCACATTAGGTTGAGAAGATGAATCTCCTTGATTATGTTTCAAAAATGGCTTTGTGAATGTTGTATGATCATTATTGCTCTTATGATTGTCAATTACAATTTCTACGTTATCAATTTTGTCTTGTATGATGTGTTTCAAGTGTACGTAGTTATTGGTTTTATGACCCTTATTATGATGGAAGTCACAAAAATCAATCTCTTTCCACTATTTTGGTTTAGGTTCAGGTTCAAATGGTTAGATATTAGGCAAGAAGATGATGTTGTTAGCCAACAAAGTTTTCATGGAAGATTCCAAGGACTCTCCAAGAGGAGAAAACTTACATTTAGGATCTATCACCCAAGGTTTATATTCAGATGACTTCTTGTTTGACTCTGTTGCTTTAGCTTCAAAACCTTTGATGGCCTGGGTGCCAATAGTGAGATTAAAAGTGGGTGCCTTAGATGAGGCACAAATATTATCAACAACACCGTCTGTGACAATGCCTTTATTCTTGTTCCAAATTTTGCCTTTGTCTTTAGAGCTAGATCCAGATTCATACTTGTCCTTTTGAAGTGTGATGTCTCCTTTTTGTACAAGTAGTTTCTCAATTTTGATATCATTTTCTACCATTTTATGAAAGGATGTATGATTTTGCATTTGCAAATGGTAGTTGAGTTTTGGAATAAGATTGTTGATGAAGATTTCCAGCTTCTCAGTTTCTAGAATGGGTCTAGCATATAGAGAAAATTTCTTCCTCCATCTTTTAAGAAAAGTTAGGAATGGTTCTCCTGAGTTCTATTTCAAATTGCAGATATCGATCATAGTGACCGAATGTTGAATGTTGTAGGAGTATTGTTGATAGAATAGTTTGATTAACTCCTCAAAAATTTTGATAGTAGGAGGCATTTTTTAGAACCAATGAATAGCTGACCCTCCTAGAGATCAAGGAAAAAGATGCATTAAGTAGGTTGGTTCATGCATGAACTCCATAGATTGAGTACAGAATTCTCTAACATGATCTTGAGGATTAGAGTTTCCATCATACTTATCATATTTAGGCATCTCCACTCTTTTAGGAAATGGTAGCATGTACAAGTTTTTATCAAATGGAAAAGGACATAGAGCTTCCATGGAGAACTCCTTAGGTTCCTTCTCCTTTTCAAGTTTTTTAAGCTTAACTTGCATGGAATGCATCTATTTCATCATAGCGGTGATTGGAGTTTCTTCCTCATGCATAATGATATCATCAACATTAAATTTGGGAGGAAGTTTATCCCTTTGATGAGCT
Source organism: Chamaecyparis obtusa (assembly GCA_027943335.1). Classification (NCBI taxonomy): domain Eukaryota; kingdom Viridiplantae; phylum Streptophyta; class Pinopsida; order Cupressales; family Cupressaceae; genus Chamaecyparis; species Chamaecyparis obtusa. The sequence continues at coordinate 3,498,341 of BSBK01001703.1, forward strand.
AACTCTAAGAAGTATGTTTCTTTGTCTTCCTTCAAGAAATGCCTCATCATTTTCTTGAAGTCATCATCATTTTGGTATCGAGCAATTTCAGAAAGTGTGGGTTCTTGGTCCGCACCATGTAGAGAGTGATGTCCTTGAGACCTATGATGTGTCCCTCCTTGAGACATGTTAGGAGTTTTAGGACTCCCTGGAATAGATTGATGTAGAGTTTGTTGATTGACTCCTTGGATTGATGGAGGAGGAGGTATGTAACCAATTTTTAATCATAGATTTCCAAGACCGTCATCTTCGTAAAGACCTGAATTGTAGAGTCATCAAAGGTTGGACCCACATGAGTAGACAAAGGTCAGGTATGAGGTGCTTCTCTAGATTTCTTGTGTGATGAAGCTCTAGTTTCCACCATTAAGCTTGGATGAAGCAAGAGAGCAAGATGAAGACAACTAAAGAATGACTTGATTCAAGAAGATTGAATGATGCAACCTTGTCAAGATTTAATTGATTGAAGATTAGATTGGATGTAAATGAAGGATACTATTCCCTAGTAGTATGGGTAGATGCCCAAAAGATGGCAGACATGAGCCCACAACACTTAGCCCTTTTGTATGAAGATTGAATTTGAAGATAATTTTGACAAGGTTTTGACACAAGATGAAAAAGACTCAAATCAATAAATTAGAAGGCTAAATCAGACTCAAGAGACCACTTTAGGTAAATGATCAAATTCTTTCTAATTTCTGCTCTATTCCTGACATAGTGAATATTTTATAAAATTTGGAAATAGGCTATAAAAACTAGATTCTTGAAAAATTTGATAGCTTTCTGACAACTTTTTGAAAATTCTAAAATGATTTTCTACATGCTCGTATGACACTAGGTATGTTCTCAAACAACAATTGTTAGGACTCGTACAACAGTTGCTGCCAGGGATAATTTTCTTTTGATTTTTGTTGACAACACTCGTACGACACAGTACTAGCTCCCATATGACAATAAGGGGGTTCTGAAACAACTTTTTCTCAAGACTCGCATGACAATCTGAGACTGTGGGATGAATTTTGACTCCAAAGAGGAATTTTGCTTCAAATTTTGCAATTTTTAGGCTTTTAGTTTTAGATTGTTGGCAAAGTTTTATGTCCAGTTTTGAAGATCTATGTAATAGTTCATCTCAAATAACCAAGTAGATATCAAGCATGCAAAACAACAAGCAAGGGAAGCAAGCAATCAACTAAAAATAATGAATAAGGGAAAAAGAAACCTTGTGCATGAACACACAATAGTGACTTAATGTGCTAATCCCTAGGAGTGCTATTTGTGTATGTTCCAAAAAAAAATTCAATAATGCACATATTCCTAGAAAATAAAAAATTTGGCCTCACTAGGGTTTGTAGTAGTGGTCTGACTCTGCAAATTTTGTGATCTCAAGAGGGAAAACTCCAATCCAAGCACACCAGGGTTTTGACACAATCCAAGAATTTAATCAATTAGGAGTTGCTAGGGAGATCTAACAGCCCAACAAGAGACCACACTTGTAGTGATTTCTTCCATAAAGACATTTATATAGTGGTTGTTGCTACCATAGCAAAAATGGCTATTACCGCTTGAGGTTCCATCCACGTGGTTGACCCAATAAAGGGAATGTCCACTATGGTTAACCCTCTCTAAAGGTGACTCACAAAAGATACCACAAGGGGACTAGATCGGATTCAAGGATCTAGGTTTCTAGTACTATCCAAAAAGGAAGTAGAGCATAATACCCTAGCCTCTTCACTTCAACAAAATAAAGTAGACAGATTAATCTGACATGCTAAGACTAAAATTATCTCACAAATATCTATGATGTCAACCGCTTATGGTCTATCAATCTCTTCGGAGAGAGAATGTATTGATCAAAATTTGAAGACTCAAAAATCTAGTAGAACACAAGACAATCTCAGTATCCTCCCTATCTACAAGGGGATCCTTCATCAAGAAGAGCTTCGCATGTGTGAACAAGCGAAAGAAGCCCACTCTCTCAAGATCATCCATAAATAGTGTTCATAGGTCCTATTTACTATGTGTAACAGATATGCAAAAAGCAAATCTATGTTCATTATATAGCCCAAAAATGAAGTCTGTGATAGGAAAGCAAGAAAAGTCACACAAGCTTGACACGTAAGAGTTCATTTTATGTCCAAATCAAAGTTTTATTAGACTTAGAAGAATACCTAAGTTCCTTGTAATGTGCTTAATAGATTGTACCTATTTTAGCAATTTAGTTGCGCTTTTCCCAATCAAAATCAGCAAAGATCAATCAGAAACAATAGAGTTCAATTGTTAGGGTTAGCTATTAGTCCAAATCTGAAAATCAAATCTGACAAGCTGCCCAAAAATTTGAAATGACAATTGAACACCGGTATCAAAACTCATACGACAATGGGTTGCCTCTCATACGACAATCCAAATCTCATACGATAGTGGGTCACCTCTAGTAAGACTGTTTGGAAACTCGTACGACAGTGGGTATCTGTCCAAATGACAAAGAAGTTTCCAAACAAAAATTTGTAGGTTATGGGATGAGCCTCAAAATCATACAACAACTAGTAGCTTCTGGTATGACTTTTTGATAGAAGTCCTACAAAAAATGTACGAACAGAGAATAAAATCGTATAATTGATTAGAAAATGATAGAAAAATGATAGAAAAATGATAGAAATTGATATAGAAGAAATGGAAACTTGTTTCAGGGCCCCATGGTGGGCGCCAAAAGTGTGTGTGAAAATTGTACCTAGCTGCGGACACAACACTTCAGTAAAACATTAGAGGTTAGCAAAATCGAAATCTACAAATAAATGAAACTAAGCTAACCAGGTGATTTATTGCCTTCTAGTAGGTGCGAGTATGATGTTCATAGATTGAAATTGAGATTAGTGACAATGCAACACCTAAACGAAGGATTTGAATGCAAAAGAATGAAAAATTGTATGGATGCAGATTAATCTATTTTTTTGGATTTTGCATGCAATAATATGAAAAAGTGTATGAATCTAAGCTAGATGAATGAAATTGAATGTAGATTTGATCTAAGAATGATATGAATTGATATGAATGCTATGATATGAAAACTATGCAAAACTATGATCAACAATGAAAGATCTCACAAATCGCCTGTCGCAAGTGTTTAATCCTTCAATAGCCAATTCGGCAAAGTAATTGTGCAAATTTGAGTGTTGATAATTATGAAGAGCTGACCCTTGATTTTATAGAAATCTAGGGCTTGAGGATGCATTGAGAAAAGCCATAAATCACTCTTGATAAACTCAGGTTGATTTTTGAGTTATCAAGAAATCAGAGATAATTAACTCACAAAAATCATGCAAAAGTAGTGTTTAACTCAAAATAGAGTTTAGATCAAATTTCCAACTCATCATCAGATGTTACGTTTAAATTTAAAATTGATTGTTAATTTCTAGCTGCCTGCTTTTCTGATTGTGTGTGATTTAATTATAAATTAATTTAAAAATAAAGTGATTTATTCTCAACTTAACTAATTTTAAATTAAAACAATTGATTTCTGGGTTAATCAATTATTTAATCAAACTTTATTCAAAATCATATTATTAAATATTGACAACTGACATTAATTAAATAATAATTTAATCAATTAGTCATGAGATTTTAGATTTATTGTCAAAATTAAATAATACAATTTAGGAATAAATTTAATTAAATAATTAACTCGCAGTATTAAATCTAATTAATTAAATATTTATCATATTCAATTAATCAACTTTAGGATAAATAATGACATTTATTGCCAAATAATCATTAAATCAAAGATAATTAGGATAAAGGGAATATTTTAAGGAATATTATCTGATGCAGAATTTAGGATAATCAATTAAATTTTTGATGATTTGATGTGCAGATGTGCCTTAGGTTAGGACTTTGATGTCAATTTTGTTTGATTTGAAGATTTAGGAGGTTAATGAACCTATAGCCCATTTTTGGGGTATTACAGTACCTAGTCCCCTACCCACACGCAAGCCAAGAAATAATAATGTAGTTCAAATGATTCAAGTTGTAGGTCTAAGGAACCCTCATTTTCTCTTAGGTCCTCAGGATGAGTCCTAGCCTCATTATATGAATATAAGGAAATGCCAAGTATTGAAACATCTTAAATAACACATTATAACACTAAAAAAGCAAGAGATGGACATACATAAGTGTGAAAAGGTGTAGCCCAGGCATAAGGAATGGGTTGTAAGAGTCACAAGCCCAAAATCTGGCCAAATTGAACCCTTAGGACCCTCTAAAACCCCATACAACAATCCACACATGCCCATATGACATTCCACACATGCTCATATGAAATTCCACACATGCTTGTATGGGTTATAGTATACACTCATACGAGATACCTGGCATGCTCGTCTGAGACTATCTCAAAAAGCTCCCAGAATTATCCGAACATGAAAATTCTAGGTGTGGAGAGTGCTTGGGGAAGGTTCACTGAGGTCTACCTAAGTTAGGTACCACAATACCACTTCCAAAACACTTCCTTAATACATCATAATACACAAAACAAAACTATATAATCAAAATTACTAATTGAAAGTAAAAATCTGCAAATACAAAGAAGGGAAAACTGACCACATTTCTTCCCTAGTCCATCCTAACCTTCCCTAAACCTTCCTAAAATTATCTAAACCATAAGTAAACAAAAAAATACATCAATATGTAGTATTATAAGCAATCACAAACTCTGAGGAAGATATTTAAAGGAAAACTATTGCAAACACATTCATTACATTTCCCGTATGCATATCTTTCAAAACATGGAAAAAAAACCTAATATATTTCCTTATCATTTCAATAGTTATCCTAAATTTTCATATTAATAATCATAAGACACACACACACACACACACACACAAGGAAGAAAATGGATTCTTCCTAGTTCCAGATCCTACCTGGAGTCCTATGGAGAATCCTATCAAAAATTGGAGCACACCACTGCAATCTTTCCAAGATTTGAGAATGGTGGCTTCCCGAATTGACTTCCCTTCAGCAACAATCCCTCTTCTTCTTAGAAAAACTCCTAAGAGCCCTCATAGAACCAGAATGATGATTTGAAAATGCAAAAAACCCCCAAAATAAAGTATTTCTCTGAAACTCCTAGATTTCTCCCAATTCTTCTAATATCTCAAAATCCTCTCTCGCTAATAATTTAACCCCCAAACTATATGGTTGGAGGAGTTTCTTTACAAGAAGCAACTTCTCCAAATACTATAGTTGATTGAGAGATTAAATAAAACCATTCCCGTAACTACTATTAATTTTTATTTTTATTTTTTATTAAATTATCCACCCTAATAGAACCATAACAAGGAAAGGAAACACAAAAGCTCTCAAGAAATACACATATCCCAATTGGAAACAATCTAGCCTAACTTCTAGGAGGTCTCGGGTTAAAATCTCCTAGATATCTAGTTTTACCAAAAGAGCTTCCTTTTTACTTCTTATTATTTTTATTTAATAAAATTTATTTAAACATTAAAGATGCCATTATACAAGCAATTAAAAATATATAAGTAGTAATATTTATATATGCATAGGTATATATGTGTGCACCCACATATATGCATACATATATAACGTACATTCAATTATAATATAGATATAAAATAAATATATATTCATACAAGATTAAATCCAACTTATAACATAAATCTCAAAATAAACATCATAACATAGCACACAAATCCCCCAACTACGGTAACCTCCTAACAAGAATCTAAGTCCATGAGATTTCCTTGAGAGTAACTTGGTAAAATCTCCACACAACAATAGTTTGAGGATTTTATAGGCACACTCATACCTATGTAGCCAGGTGGAGTCAATGCCTAGTACCTACATCCTGCAACACCAACTGACATGTATACATATATATGCACAAATAGTGGAAAACAAGGAGGGAGAGTGTGACATCGTGTGCATCTCCTGTAGAAGTAACTACGATTGCCTCTCCTCATCCTACACTCACATCCAACAGTGTAATCATAAAAAACATAGTGGGATTCATAGGGATAGATCCAACATAAACATAAATATAAATCATTTCACAAATAGTATTTGCCTACATATATATACATCATCTCATGTCAATCATTTATTATCTCCTCAAAGTAATTCTATCAATTATATAGAAATATATAAGCTCAAGATGTCCCATCATGAAATGAAAATAATCCAACATACAATCCAAAGTAACAAAGTAATAATCTTGTTAGTCCAAAATATGAAGGTACTAGGGTGGGCATTACATAGGATAGGCTTGTATCAGGCTAAAACCTAGTATAGGGCTTAGGAAAAGCCAAAATGTGAGAAAAGCAACATTAGTTGAAAAGTTGCTAAAAAGTTTCTTGGACAACTTTGTCCAAAATGCTTAATGGGTCCTAAAATGGTGAAGAGATTCCCTAATGACAATGCAAGGCATGGATCTTGACTATTTAAGGCTAATTAGACCTAATTTGTCGAGTTGGTTGTTAGAGTGTAAAAAAATTTCTATATTGGTGAATAGAATAGTAGCTTTTTATTTTTGTAATTTTTGGTTGCAAAGAGCCTACATGGTGTGCATGGATTGAATCCATGATTGTGCCATTGTGAATAGTTTGATTTTGTGAGCTCCTACCCTGACCATCTTAGCTCGACTAATGTTTTCACACATGGACTATCTAGATGATACACTATTTTGAGATATTATACATATTTTGATTATGACTTCATATCATTAGATATTATGCGATGATTTTACATGATTATATGGATCATAATGTTAGACGTACCTTTATATGCTTATGTTAGATTCATCCCGACTTTATGATATAGAAAGATAATAAAATTTTGAATTTTGCATTCTGATTTATGTTATCTTATGGAATAGGAATTGAGATAGTTATAATGTTGATTTCCTAAAGAATTGGTTCTACAATTTATTTAGGGTTACTTATGAAAATTGAAACTGAACTTACATGTGATGCATATGGAAATAGAATACAATATGGTTTATGTATATGTTGAAATCGTGAAAATGTAGTTTATCAATGTATTCATATTTGAATGTTATTATGGATCCTGGTTTTCTTTCTATCTGATTATATATGTGGTGATTTCATGAGATATTGATAATCTGATTGAGTGTGCAGTATTATGACCATGGTTTTAAATGTGGGGAAACAATGACAGATCAATGTGAAAATAGTAAAAGGCCAAGGTCAACTCTATGAAGAGAATGAACTCATTGTTATGTGTTTTAAATTCGTAAATGTGATGTATGAGGGAATGTTAATTTGTAAGTCTATATATATGTGCATAATTAGATGTAATTATATGTGTAAATGTAATTGTGTTTAATCCATTAGGCATGTCATGTGTGAATTTAAGTGGAGTGACGTGTTCCTTTTGTTATGTCACTTGACACTTGTACTTATGTGTTGGCATGCCTAAGTGGAATGGTTAGAATTAACACGACCCTTAGGTCACCTTGTGAGTCCCTAGGTGTAGTTACTTGATTAGGGAACCAAGGCATGAGTCACATCATTTCCCATTTTCACGAGTTAACTTCACATGGGTTTTAGAGAGGTTAAAATGAGCCCTAGGGAGTGGTTAAGGTTAGTTTTAGCTATCCCAATGCATGTACATAGGTATGGGGGTCAAATTTTTCCTTTTTCATCACCCAAAGCTTCCAAATGGGCTCTTAAAGAGAGCCTTCTTTGAGAGTGAAAAAATTGGGTATGGTTTCAAGATTAGTTCATTCCCCCATGTCTTGGTTATCCTCTCATTCCCTAGTTAGAGACAAGTGGAAAAGGATACATCAACCAAGAAACCTACTTCACTTTGGGATGAGGGTAGAGATGAAAGGAATGTTTTTCTATTAACAAAATGGGAGGAAAAAGAGAAACACTTCTTATTGCATTTTGGTTTTGAGAAATTGCATCTTGGTAGAGTCCACAAGCTTAGAGAGAGATTATGACAGAGACAGTGGGAGAGAAAAAGAAGGCTAGGAAGGGAATTGATCTCTTCATCAAATTATTCTTACCATATTTCCTTGGAGGAAGGTTAGTACATCTATCATAGAAGGCTATGTCATATGTAATTGTTATGTTTTGCAAATTCTTGTTGTATGTGTATTGTATTGATTTCAATTTTCATTTTAAGAAGTTTTCCTTGATTTTCTTTATGTGTGTTTTGGGAGTGAAAGACTATACTCACCCTTGGGAGGGTTTGAGAGTCTTGAGGGTGAAGGGGTTAGTTGGGAATTTCTCTTTTGTGTAGAACCCTTCCTCTTGGAGAAAGGGGATAGAAGCATGGATGTATGGGCATCCATGTAGCCTACTTTGGTTTTACAATCTGGGGGCCATAAGGGAAGTGATTGTGTATTATCAAGTGAGAATGTTGGTTGTGTATTTGAGCCTTGTGAAGGCATTGTTATGTAAAAAGGAAAATAGTTCTTGTTTAAGTATGGATTATCCAAAGGGTTATTTCCACATTCACCCATTTTTGGATCTAATGAGATCCTTAGTGCAACCATGGGATTTGGGAGTGCAATTGTGTTTGTTGTTGTTTTTTATTATATGTGTGTGAGTCTGTTTGTCACCCATCCTACCTTGTTTCCCCTAGCTCAGATGTGGCCTTGTAAAGGCCTTGGATGGGAGGTGAGCTTCCCTTGTCTTGTGTTAGATGTCTTTGGTTGAAGGTTTTGAATGGATGCTACCCTGGCCAAGGGAAAACCCTGGTGGGGATGATACCCACAACTGATCCACTAATCAAAAGAGGATGTTGACCATGTTAGGAGTCTATTACATATATAGTGTCTTTGTCTTGGTTAAGGGACTCTAGGCCTTGTTAGAAGCCTCAACCCTATTAGGATTTTCTATTACAAAAATAGAATTCTTGCAAGATGAGATCACTACCCAAACATGAAATATGCAATGATATCTTTGAATACAAACATAAAATACATAACCTTATACTACTTTTGAATAGATTTCCTATTCTGATTTAGCTTTCTAGGCTCTTCACTTTTATATATAGAGATTTCTTGCTTTCCTTCTTACAAAATACAGCTTTGCATCATACTATCTGTATCATTTATGCATTTCACATTACATAGTTCTTACATTTATATAAGTTATTACAAATAATAACTTCCAGTCGGCTTACAATACATAAACTCTTCTCAAAATATAAAATCAGTTCATGTTGTCTTAGGGTTAACATCTAGGATGTTGTCCCTATATGGTTAAGTCATTATTTTGATAAACAAAATAATCCCTTAACTTAATATTATCACTTTTGTCTTCTACTCTGTTCAGGTTTGCTCAAGATTGTCTCTTAATTCTTTAATATCTCCTTTCGTACATGTTGTACAGACTTGCTCTTTCATATGTGGCTTTGATATACATAGAATTATCTATGTTCAAGTGCGCATGTAGTGAACCTACTTTTGTGAACATCTCTAATCAAAATTGTCTCTGATTAGACTGTAAAACACTATTGTAATTAGACAAATTTCTAGTGCACTCTTACAAGACTGCTTTCTTCTATAGTGCAATCTTCATAGTGAGTATATGTTTCCATAATGAAAACATTATGATATCCTTCTTAGCCAAATTTCCAAAAATCTCCCCCTTTGTCATTGGTGGCAACATATGGGAAAATTGGCTACGTCCCAAAAAAACTTAAGATACAAAATTGTGGCCATACAAAAATTTGATCATACATAACTCCTTATTCCTCCTACTTATACTCAAAATACTTTTACTCCAAAATATCTATACTCCCTCTAAGAGTATACTTCATGCTTATACATATAACATCTATACCTACAATTTTCTGCTTATACTACTCCCCCTTTGACAACAATGACAAAGGTGTTAAAAATTTAGTATCAAAAATTATTTTACCTCACGAATTTAATATTGCAAGGTGGGAAGGCTTGAAACACAATCTGCAAAATTGATCTTCAAGCTCTCTAGCTCCTTCTCCCATGATTTTTTCACTGCATCTGAAACACTGAGAAATGCACATAGGCCAAAGGATGCAATTTCACATGCCTTAAGATTTGCATAAGCAAATTTTCCATAAGATGTCTTTGAAGAAAGACATTCTTCCAATTGAGTCTCAAGAATACTTATTTTTATTGATACATGCTCTCTTAGTAGAGCAAATATTTTCAATTTCTTTTCCTTCTCATCATTTAGAAGTCTCATATCATAAAAATCTTACTTGTATTTCTCTCAATTTCTGAGATCTTCACATTAGGGCTTTGCAAAATTTTTACTACCATTTGTAGTTTTGCCTCTTTTATCTTTTGATATCTCAGATGTGTAGTTTTCTGATTGTGTACACTAAATGTACAAAGCTTTCCCTCTTTCCATGCATCTTCTCAACTCTTTTATACATATATCCAAGTTATCTATATTATTTCTGATATTCTGACATATAACTTGAAATGTTTGAGCATCATTAGCTACTTGTGCTTTCACTATTGCTACATTAGATAAATTTGTGAATTTTGTATCAAAGGCTTTCATTACCTCTTTTTCTTTTCCTTGTGGGTCTACCTCACTAACTTGACTTGATATTATGCTTTGTAATTTGCTTGTAATTTCAAGTAGTGTACCTTCTAAGCTTTTCACTTTCTTTTTCTTACCAATGATATTGTTCAGAGATGAGATCAACTCTATTTGATCATCATCATCAAATTTTTGTCCAAGGCTTGCAAACATAGATTCAATCTATGGTTTTTGTGTTGTTCCTGCTATGTCCTTAGGTGTAGAAATGACTACTGATTTTTTTTGTAGAACCGCAAACCCTTTTGTTGTTGCTTTAACCTATGTTTCTTCTTTCTCTTCTTCCTTATGTGTTTCAACCTATTGTTCCTTATTTTATGTTGTGTCTTGTTTCTCATCCAACAAATTTCCAAAATTGGCCTCATTATTATTAAAGGGATTTTCTTCACTGTCCAAGGTGATATTTGTTCCTTCAACATTCATTATCTCATCTTCAATGTTAATGGAGGGTGGTGATGCTTGTGATGGATCTATCTGATACTCTTCTTGAACCTTTTGATTAGATTCATTGATGTGTTCACCTGGTCCAGAGGTCATAATCTTCACAACCACATACTCTATTTCTCTATTGATTTCCTCATAATTGCCTCCCATTATCAGTACAGTTCTCCTTTTCTTCCTTAGATGAGTGCTTAGGATTTTCATGATTTCCTTGAAATGTTCTTCATCTTTGACTACACATAACTTCCTTACATTTCTCTTTCTTATTCCATTGTCTTCCTCTGTTGCTCTTTTCTTTCTGTTTACTAATTTCTCAAAAAGATTGTCAAGGATCTTGCCTTTTATATCATCAAATCTCTTATCTGCAAGAGTCATACATCTGACAACTACATTTTCTAAGTTCAACTTCTCAAAATTGTCATATAAATCATAATATTTGTTCAATTTAGTGCAATCACCTTCATTAATGATTAAGGGATTCACTTTGTCTATCTTTGGCTTCCACTTCTTCTTGTTGCTTCCTACCTCTTCATTTGCCTTTGCTTCTGATGATTTTCTTTGAAATGGGGAAAATGAATTTTTTTTCCTTTTTCCTAGTCCACTTGCCATTTCCTTAACTCTTTTAGTTGGTGCGGTGGAGGATCTAGTAGACTTCCTTACTTCCTACACTTCCACTTCTTTAACTTCTTCATATGTTTCCTGAATTTCTTCTATAGGGACTACAAGAGATGTCAAGGGTGGAACTGATAGTATTTCTTTCTGTCTAATATCCCTTATTGCTACTATTGTCTACTTCACTATGACAAATTCCTATTTTTTCGTACCAGTGTCTTTTAGCATTTTATTTATAGTACTGTCAACTCTTTTCTTAGCCAACTTCTTTTCTTGTAAAGATTATGCAAAGTCAAAGTTCTCCTCATGTGTCCCAAATCTAGGACTCTTAGTATCCAAATTGCTCTTAAGAAATCTACTCACATATCCTTCTATCTCACCTTCTCAAAACTCATATTCAAGTGGATCTATAAATTCCACTCTAGGGTCAACTGCTTCAATGTAGGTAAAGTCAATATCAACCAAAAAACATATCTCATCCTTGTATTTCTCCATAATAGATGGTGGAATTATTGATCTTTTCCTCATTTGATTTTGAAATGTCTTAATTACAAAAGTTACACTTTCATTAACTTTGTCTATATAGTATCTTAGGTACACCTTATTGATTCTATCCATAGAATTTCTGTTATCGTTCCAATCCTCTCCTATAGTGTATGGAAATCTTCTTAACAAATGGAAAAAAATATATGTGATCAAAGATGAAAATCTAAACTGTGAATTCTTGGTTTTTTTAATTTTCTCAAGGTTCTCTATCAATTGAATTCTTAAGATTTCACACATGTCTACCTATACTTTCTCAATACACATAAGATAAGCTGCATGTACCATGCCAGCTACCATATAATCTTCTCTAGAATTTGCACAAAACTTTGAGGTCAAAATTCTGCATTCATATCTAACATCATCTTGTATAATCTTACTAATAACAATTTCTCTTCCATTATATGATGACTTGGTGTTGTCTAACACTATTTTCTTAACATTTTTCTCATTAAATGGAATCACTCTAGATTTGGATAGGGCAGTTACCTCATGAATAAGGTCTGCAATGATGTCAATGGCTCTATCATCTAACCAAAACTTACCATTGTGAATTCTTCTCATAATAATTTTAGTCCATTCATCATCTTGAAATTCATAATGAAGTGTATATTTGATAATATTAATCCCACTCAAGTGTTCAAACCCTTCTTTGTATTACATGTCATGTTTATAGATCTTGTCATACTCCATGATCAGGTTACCATCTCTGATGGTTTCAAACGTACATTTCAGATAACTTCTTATGTCTTCCAAATGCAAAACTCCATCTGGAATAGATGACAAGGCTAAACTAGGGTCTTCTTCAAAAGGCTCTAAAAGCTCCTTTTTCATTCTAGGTCTGACTAAATCTTTGATGTGGTGAACAAGTGATGCATCCATGATTCTATTAAAACACAACTGTTTGATAGTGATTACTTAGTGAAATACCTCAAGAATCATGATTTAGGGCTTTGCATAGATCCGACATGAAATCTTTCACCAAATCCTACAAACCTCTCTTAATCTCCAATGACTAGCTCTCTTATCACTTGTAATCACTTGAATGATCAACTAATACCAATCATGTTCTTTTATCCTTCAAATCTTTCAATATTCTAACATCGCATTAAATTTCTTTGCCACTTCATACCCAAAATTTGTTCCTGGTTACCTGTAAAACTCCATTCTTTTCATGTACTCGCATACATTCATATAAATTCATTCACTCTTAACCATAGCTTCATTATATCATATAGTAACTTCTCAAGGCTCAATTCATTCTATTATGACTTTTAGACTATTCTAATGTTTTACTCTAATACATAATTCATGAAATAATTACTTTAAGTGCTTTGAGATGAATTAGGAAATGCTTCATAGTTACTATCAGGTACTTCACCTAGTTGGTTTCCTAGTATACTGAGTGTACTCACTTGATCTATGGCTTTTACAAATTCAAATTCTTCCAAGTTATTACAACATCCTCTCTAACTGTCATTTGTGCTCACATATCTCCTTTTATAGTTTCTAGGATTAGTGTTTCTCATGTTGTTCATTCTGCAAAATCTTGTTGTGTGACCAAAATTGTTGCATATCTGACAAACTACTCCATTGTTTCCATATCTTGGTCCTATCTAACTGATTTTTGATCTACAATTTCTGGCAATATGTCCAATCTTGTTGCATCTATAGAACACAACTCCATTCCTTTTGTTCATGTCTCCAATAGGTCTCTTATCTACAAGATTAGTATTTTTAAACATTCTACTACCATTTTTATCATTAGATCTAGGTTTCTTACAATCAATAGCTCTATGTCCAAAACTATGACAATTATAACAATATCCAGAGATAAGTTTAAATTTCTTACCAGTACAATCTTTTTTCATGTGTCCAAAAGAATTGCATAAAAACATCTACCTTTAAATTCTCTTTGCATATCTTTAGGTGGTTCATATTCTTTAGGTGGATTAGGTACATCTTCTAATTTGTTATCGTCATCAAAATTCTTTTCTTCTTTTCTCTCAGTGTTCTAGATCTGGTTCTTTACATTCCTCAATCTTCTTAGGGAACTTTTCTTCAAGATATCCAAGACCAGTTTTATCATAGGATGGTTTCTGATAAGACATTTGTTCATCAATCTTTTCACTACTGGAATACAGTTTCTCAAGATGTTGTTTAGACTGAGTCAATTCTCCTTTCACAATTGTATTGTACTTCTGAAGTTTCGCATATTGTAAATTTTCTTTATGAAGTTCAGATGTTACTTTACTAAGTTTAGACTTCAGATCTACATTCTCAGATTTCAGATTAGGTTCATCTTTGTTGCTTTCATCTTTTAAACTTAACTTCAGGTCTACAATTTTCAACTCATATTTAAGGATCTCATTTTCTTTCTTTAGTTTTGAAATTTCATCACAGTCCTTGACTTGAATTGTAGGTTCTTTCTTTGATTTCAGATCTTCCATCTTTTCTTTTAGTTTCTCAATGTAGTTTTTCATATCATCATACTTTCCTTTCAGAGTGTCTCTTTCTTTAGTAAGAATATCAATCTGTTCAAGAGCTTCTTCAAGATTTTTCTGCAATTGATCCATATCCATAGTGATCTTACTCAATCTATTAGGATTTCTCCAAATAAATTTGTTCTCAGTAACTAAGCTTTGATACCAATTTTTAGAAATAGGAAATACTGAGAGGGGGGGGTGACTTAGTATTTCACAAACTTTTACTTTTATCCAATTATGGATATAACAAATTAACTTGAAGCTTGCATAACAAAATAAAGTAAGGAAACTGAATAAAAAGTATAGCAATAAAGTAAATGAACTCATAACACCATGTTTGTTCTCAGGGAAACCCTGGCCAAGGGAAAACCCCAGTGGGGATGTTACCCACAACTGATCCACTAATCAAAAGATATCTGGTTAATGATGTTGACCCTATTAGGAGTCTATTACATATATAGTGTCTATGTCCTAGTTAAGGGACTCTAGGCCTTGTTAGAAGCCTCAACCTTGATAGGAGTTGCTATTACAAAAATAGAATGCTTGCAAGATGAGCTCACTGCCCAAACATGCAATATAAAATTATATCTTTGAATATAAAGGTAAAATACATAACCTTATACTGCTTTCGAATAGCTTTCCTATTCTAATTTAGCTTGCTAGGCTCTTTGATTTCATATACAGAGATTTCTTTCTTTCCTTCTTACAAAATATAGGTTCACATCATACCATATGTATCATGTGTGCATTTCACACTACATAGTTCTTACATTTATACAAGTTATTACAAGTAATAACTTCCAATCGGCTTACAATACATAAAATCTTCTCAAAATATAAAACCAATTCATGTTGTCTTAGGGTTAACATCTAGGATGTCATCCCTATATGGTTAAGTCATTATTTTGATAAACAAAATAATCCCTTAACTTAATATTATCACTTGTCTTCTGCTCTATTCAAGTCTGCTCAACATTGTCTTTGTAATTATTTAATATCTCCTTCTGTACATGTTGTACAGACTTGTGATTTCATATGTGGATTTGATATACATAGAATTATCTATCTTCAAGTGCACATGCACTAAACCTTCTTCTTTGAACATCGCTAATCAAATATGTCTCTGATTAGACTATAAAACACTGCTATACTTAGACAATTTTCTAGTGCGCTCTTGCAAGACTGCTTTCTTCTATAGTGTGATCTTCATAGTGAGTATATGTTTCCATAATGACAACATTATGATACCCTTAGCCAAATTACCAAAAAAAAATTGTGTGTTTTTGTCCTAGTATTTTGGGCATTACATTCTGGTATCAAAGCACAATTTCAACTCTAGCAACCTAAACCCATTATGTTTTTAACTCACTGTTGTTTCTACCTTAGTGTAGGATGCCTCCAGTCATGCAAAATTCTTGTCAAAATGGATAGAGAGCCAAAGGTGGCCATGTGGAAATTGAGGGAATAGAGTAGGAAGTTGAGGGAGTAGGTGGTGAGTAGGGCCCCCCTCCTGTGCCACTACCTAATCCCAACCAGGACATTCTTAATGCACTTTAGAATTTAGCGGGCATCATTATGGATAGATTTCCTTTAGGAGGTCAGAAAGCTATAGACTAAGAGTGGAGTAGGAGTCCTCCTCCTAGATAGGTTGAGGATTAGGAAAATCATTAGGATGAGTTAGTTCAAATGTCAAAGCCACTACCAATGATAGTGTCGAGAGTGCCCTGTGATATAGGGGACCAAATTAGAGACCTTATACAACTACAACCACCACCCTTTTTAGGATCCATGGGTGGGATAGAGGCTGAGGCTTAGATTTTGAGCCTCAAGCATTTCTTTGGGTTGCATCCTTATGAGAGAAACCTAAAGGCATGGTTTGCAGTACACATATTGAGAGGGACCACCTCCACTTGGTGGAGGAAGGGGGAGTATAAGAGCTAGCTAGTCATAGATACCCTCACATGGGAGACTTTTCTTGAGAGATTTAGAGCTTGGTATATGTCAGAGAAATTCAGGAAGCATCGTATCGACGAGTTTCATGACCTTCAATAGAGAGGTCTGTCTGTGGCATAGTATGAGAGTAAGTTCCTCAAGCTCCTTCCCTATGTGGAATATATGAAGGATGAGAAACTTCAAGTCAACCGCTTTATTAGGGGTTTGAACTATGCTATAGCTGATAGGGTGTAGATGGTACCTCTAGGAGATTTGTGCTATACCATAGAGAGGGCCATGATTTCTGAGGAGATCCATAATAGGTCTCATGATGTACGAGATAGGTCGCAGAACCATAATTCTGCACCACAATCTTATGGTTTCCAAAAATCCCACTGGAAGGGAAATTAGAAGAACTCCTTAGGGTCTTCCAGAGCACCTTAGAAACAATAGCAGCAATCTCAGTAGAGTCAGAGACATAGACCTCCACAGGGACAACAGGGTTCTAAGCCCAAGTAGTGGCATTCACAAGGTTCTCGATGTGATCATAGATCTCATACACAATCATCCAGAGGTGGCTACAGTGGATCTAGTATGATAGGTGGAAAATAGTAGTCTAGACCTCAGGAGATTTAGATACAGGCTAGAGGTCCATGCTATATATGTGGTGCTATGGGGAACATTGCTAGAGACTTTCTTCGGGGTTGTCCAGCCGGCAGTCAAAGGGAAGAAACTTTAGAGCCTATAGTAGGTGACATGGGCAGATCCCACTGAGTATTTGCAGCGGTTGATAACTACTAGGCTGAGCATCATGCCATGGTTATTGAGGTCCTAGGTAGGATCAAAGGTAGTAGCATTTCTATTCTTTTTTATTTAGGAGCTACTAACTCTTTTATTACACCTTTTATATTGGAGCATTGCGGGCTAGTGGAAGCTAGGAAGGATGTCATTTGGGAGGTTGAGTTAGCCTCAGACACTAGGGTGTCAGTTATTTCCTTGGTGAAGGGATGTCAATTAAAAATTGGGGTCATGACCACCTTAGTTGACCTTCATATCACACCTCTAGGATCCTATGATGTTGTTCTTGGCATGGATTGGCTTTATGCCCACGGCGCCAAGATGGATTATAGGCAGAAGAAGATCAAGTGTGTGGATGATGTTGGTGTGTCTTTAGTTATTTCAGGAGTTCAGAGACCTATATTTCTTCATATGATTTCCTCTATGAAACTTAAGTGATGCATGCGAGAGGGTTGTTAGTTGTTTTCCATCACCATTAGTGACAAAGAGGAGGAGGTCAAGAAGGAGACTTCCCTTGATGATCGTACCATTTTGCTGGAGTATGCAGATGTTTTTCCTTTGGAGCTACCTAGTATGCCACCACCTAGAGTAGTGGATTTTCACATTGATCTTGTGACAAGAGAAGAGCCTGTATCTCAAGCACCTTATAGGATGACTAACCATAAGTTCAACAAGCTCAAGATTTAGTTGGAGGAGATTTTGGAGAAAGGGCATATTCATCCTAGTGTATCACCATGGGGTGCACCCATCATCTTCATTAAGAAGAAGGATGAATCTCTTAGGTTATCTATGGATTACCGACAGATGAATAAGGTTACCATCAAGAATTGGTATCCACTTCCTAGGATAGATGATTTGTTCGATCAGCTTCAGGGTGCCTATGTGTTCTCCAAGATAGACTTGAAGTGGGGATATCACCAGTTGAGGATTGTGGAGAGAGACATCTACAAGACTGCATTTCATACACGCTATGGCCATTATGAGTGCACTATGATTCCTTTTGGACTCATGAATGCTCCAGCCATATTCATGAGCCTCATGAATGGAGTATTCCACTCATTCTTAGACATATTTGTGGTGGTGTTCTTGGATGATATTTTGATCTACTCACAAGATGAGCATGAGCATGAGAAGCATTTGAGATAGGTCTTGTAGTGCTTGAGGGATAATGAGTTATTCGATAGTTTGTCGAAGTGCGCCTTCTTTAGATCATAGGTTCATTACCTTGGCCATGTGATATTAGGATATGGGATCTTATTCGACCCATCTAAGATTAGAGAGATTATGGATTGGCTAGAACCTACTAGTGTGACTGAGGTCAAGAGTTTCATGGGTCTTGTAGGCTATTATAGATGGTTTTTTTAGGGATTCTCTAGAGTGGCCCATCCTATCACTTCCCTTCAGAGAAAGGGGAAGAAGTTTGAGTGGATAGAGAGGTGCGAGAGAGATTTTTAGGAGCTCAAGAGAGCACTTACTAGCACACCTATCCTTGCAGTACCAAATCCATCAACGAACTTTGTAGTTTGCACAAATGCATCATTAGATGGGATTGGGGTAGTTCTTATGAAGGGTGGTCAAGCTATTTCTTATGAGACTAGGAAACTCAAGACTCACGAGCTTAAATACCTTACCCATGACCTAGAGCTAGTAGCAATGGTGCATGCTTTGGTGAGATGACAACATTTTCTTTTGGGTCATAGATTTGAGATTCACTCAGATCATCAGAGTTTGCAGTACATATTCACACAGCCGAATATTAATGCTAGGCATAGGAGGTGGATGGAGTTCCTTTGCGAGTATGACTTCAATGTTCATTACATCAAGGGTAAGGAGAATGTGGTAGAAGATGCTTTGATCAGGAGACATCACAAGCTTACAAATATGAATACTAGTACAGATTTGAGAGGGTGCATACTGTAGCACTTTCATGAGGATGGATTCTATTCCAAGATTTATCAATTTGTTCAGGCTCAGAGGCCCCTTGAGGAGAAGTTCTCAGATTATACCCTAGATTCTGATGGTCTTCTTCACCATAGAGGACGCACTTATGTACCTTCTTTCGATGGATTGCATGACTTCATTGTTCTTGAGGCTCATAGAGAACCATATGTAGTGCACCCTAGAGTCAAGAAGTTACATGCAAATTTGAGACAGCTCTATCATTGGCTAGGTATGAGGGTGCACATTGCAGAGATTGTGGCTAGATGCTTGGAGTGTCAAAGAGTTAAGGCAGAGCACCACCATCTAGGTGGGCTTCTTCAGCCACATGAGATACCTGAATGGAAGTGGGACATAATATCCATGGACTTTATTGTTGGTCTCCCTATGTAATCTCATCACCATGATGCTATCATGGTGATAGTGGATAGGTTGACCAAAGTAGCCCACTTCTCACCTATTTGTACTACCTTCACAACACCTATAGTGGCACAGGTTTTCATAAGAGATATTGTCAAACTTCATGGCATTCCTCTTAGGATTATATCCGATAGGGATTATCCCTTTACTTCATCTTTTTGGAGAGAGCTTTAGACCACTTTGAGCACCAAGCTCAACTTCAGCATAGCTTATCACCTAGAGATAGATGGTCAGACTGAGAGAGTCAACTAGGTGTTAGAGGACATGCTACATATGTATGTGATGGATCATCAGGTTAGGTAGGAGGAGTACCTACATTTAGTTGAGTTTACCTACAATAATGGGAATCATATATCATTGGGTATGCCTCCTTACTAGACCTTATATGGTAGACCTTTCAGGACACTATTGAGTTGGGACAAGATTGAGGATAGAGTTTCTATTGGTCCAGACTTAGTCAAACAAATGGAGCAACAAGTAGATCTAATTAGGCAACATCTTAGAGAGGCCCAAGATCGACAGAAGAAGTATGTAGATGCTGGGAGGATTGATAGGGAGTATTTGGTTGGGGACAAAGTCTTTTTGAGAGTGCAGTTGCATAAGAGCCCAATCTATTTTGGAAAGGGTTCTAAGCTGGCCCCTCGCTTTATCAAACCTTTTGAGATTTTGGAGAGGATAGGCTGAGTTGTATATCATTTAGCTTTTCCACCTAGCCTATCACGCATCCAGGATGTGTTTCATGTATCTATTTTGAGGATATATATTTATGATGAGTCTCATATCATTAATTGGGATGCTTTACAAGTGGAGTCAGACGGGTTGCTGGCTTTGGAGCCCATTCGTATACTAGTACAAAGGACCCTGGCCCTTCAAGGCTGAGAGATGGATCAGGTTAGGGTTTAGTGGGATTGTTATATGAGGTCATAGCATCTTGGGAGGACACAATACAGATGAGAGCTTAGTACCCCCATCTATTCGATGAACTCTGGGAGGAATTTCATGCCTAGGGGGGAGGATGTGAGCTCCTACCCCGACCCATCTTAGTTTTACTGATGCTTTCACACGTGGACTATCTAGATGATACACTATTTTGAGATATTAGACATATTTTGATTATGGCTTCATATCATTAGACATTATGCGATGATCTTACATGATTATATGGATGATTATGTTAGATGTACCTTTATATGCTTATGTTAGATTCATCCTGACTTTATGATATAGAAAGATATTTGAATTCTGAATTTGACATTTTGATTTACGTTATCTTATGGAATAGGAATTGAGATAGTTATGATATTGATTTCCTAATGAATTGGTTCTGCAATTGATTTAAGGTTACTTGTGAAAATTAAAATTGAACTTACATGTGATGCATATGGAAATAGAATACAATATGGTTTATGTATATGTTGAAATCATGAAAATGTAGTTTATCAATGTATTCATATTTGAATTTTATTATGGATCCTACTTTTCTTTCTATCTGATTATATATATGTGGCGATTTCATGAGATACTGATAATCTGATCAAGTGTGTAGGATTATAACCATGGTTTTAAATGTGGGGAACAAGGATGGATCAATGTGATTCAAACAATAAAAGGCCAAGGTTGACTCTATGAAGAGAATGACCTCATTGTTATGTATTTCAAATTTGTAAATGTGATGTATGATTGAATGTTAATTTGGAAGTGCATATATATGTGCATAATTGGATGTAATTATATTTGTAAATGTAATTGTGTTTAATCCATTAGGCATGCCATGTGTGAATTTAAGTGGAGTGATGTGTTCTTTTTTTGTCACTTGACACTTGTGCTTATGTGTTGGCATGCCTAAGTAGAATGGTTAGGCTTAACACAACCCTTAGGTCACCTTGTGAGTCCCTAGGTGTAGCTACTTGATTAGGGAACCAAGGCACGAGTCACATCATTTCTCATTTTCGTGAGTTAACTTCATATGGTTTTAGAGAGGTTAAAATGAGCCCTAGGGAGTGGTTAAGGTTAGTTTTAGCTATCCCAATGCATGTACATAGGTATGGGGGTCAAATTTTTCCTTTTTCATCACCCAAAGCTTCTAAATGGCCTCTTAAAGATAGCCTTCTTTGAGAGTGACGAAATTGGGTATGGTTTCAAGATTAGTTCATTCCCCCATGTCTTGGTTATCCTCTAATTCCCTAGTTAGAGACAAGTGGAAAAGGATACATCAACCAAGAAACCTACTTCACTTTGGGATGGGGGTAGACATGAGAGGAATGTTTTTCTATTAACAAAATGGGAGGAAAAAGAGAAACACTTCTTCTTGCATTTTGGTTTTGAGAAATTGCATCTTGGTAGAGTCCACAAGCTTAGAGAGAGATTAGGAGAGAGAGAGTGGGAGAGAAGAAGAAGGCTAGGAAGGGAATTGAGCTCTTCATCAAATTCATCTTGCCATATTTTATTGGAGGAAGGTTAGTACATCTATCGTGGAAGACTATGTCATATGTAATTGTTATGTTTTGCAGATTCTTGTTGTATGTGTATTGTATTGATTTCAATTTTTGTTTTAAGAAGTTTTCATTGATTTTCTTTATGTGTGTTTTGGGAGTGAAAGACTATACTCACCCTTGGGAGGGTTTGAGAGTCTTGAGGGTGAAGGGGTTGGTTGGGAATTTCTCTTTTGTGTAGAGCCCTCCTCTTGGAGGAAGGGGATAGAAGCATGGATGTATGGGCATTCATGTAGCCTACTTTGGTTTTACAATTTGGGGGCCATAAGGGAAGTGATTGTGTATTATCAAGTGAGAATGTTGGTTGTGTATTTGAGCCTTGTGAAGGCATTATTATGTAAAAAGGAAAATAGTTCTTCTTTACGTATGGCTTCTCCAAAGGGTTATTTCCACGTTCACCCATTTTTGGATCTAATGAGATCCTTAGTGCAACCATGGGATTTGGGAGTGCAATTGTGTTTGTTGTTGTTTTTGAGTATATGTGTGTGAGTTTGCTTGTCACCCATCCTACCTTGTTTCCCCTATCTTGGGGGTGACCTTGTAAAGGCCTTGGCTGGGAGGTGAGCTTCCATGGTCTTGTGTTAGATGTCTTTGGTTGCAGGTTTTGAATGGATGATGAAGAGAAGAAATTTTCAAAGTTTGAAGTTAAGATTTTCTTTTGGAGAAGACTAGTGAAAGTTTGAGCAAACTAGATTTAAGTTGTTTTACCCTATCCTTTGTATAAAATTCTTGGACATGTATTAATCTTTGTAGGAACTCCTTATTTTCATTGCATAACATTGAAAGAAGAATTTGTATCATTTTATTGTAAAATGAACTATGATGTAAATAGTATTGAAAGACAATGTAAGAGATATATATGGTTTAATTGAGTTAGTTTGGATAAAGTAAATAAATTCTTTCATTGTATGAAATGATTTCTAATGATTTATATTAAGTAGACAATAAGTTCTATTTTTCTTCTTTAGAAAAAAGAGAAAATAAATTCTTTAAATCCTTTATGCATAATTTCTTAAGTAAATGTACACTAGAGGATTTATTTCTTATTAGAAAGTAAATATATGTCATGCCCAAAAGTTGAGCAAAACACAACTACAATTTTTTTTAAAACCTACTAACCAACTAAAACAAACACACTTACACAACTAAGATGAGAAACACTAACTGGCACAAGTCTCTATGTGCACGCATAACTGTGTAGAGAGAATATGCAACTAATAATATTGAAGTGTCTGACAACACCCCAAGGATCAAACCATACCAAGTTGACCATGTTTGACCAAGTTTGCCCAAATTTCAAACTTCATCCAATAGCTCCTAACTATTATACATGGTTCCCTAGACTACTAGCCTCGACTGACACCTAAATCGAGATAGTTGACTAAAGTCAACCCAAGTTGACCAAAAGTGAACCATGCACCAAAGTACGTGCAACCAAGCTAAAAGGGAACTAATATATATTTAGGAATACTTGGACACGCAAACTAAGGCATTTGACCAAGGTTTGACCAAAAAGTCAACTACGCCCAAACATGACCAACAAGGTTCTATCAAGTTTAAAACATGCCAGGGTATAGTTCATGCACACAAATCAAGACGCTTGTCCCAAGTTTGACTAGAGTTGTCTGAAAGTCAACGGTGCACGATAATTGGTCATCAAGTCTAAAACAATCATCAAGACTCTAGACGAGACCATAGGGAAAATGATCAAATCCCCATCATCACTAACGATAGCCAGAAGGCTGAAAAGGCTAACATGAATAATAAAGATAGATTTAATCCATAAATCTAGATCAAATTGAACAATTCAATGCATTCCAAGAAAATAATAATATTTAAACAGTATGTTTGAACTATCTAAATTTGACCATAAAGATAGATATATTAACTCCTTTAACATACTAATGTAATTAAGTCAATTCCTAAATGACCATGATAAATATAATTCTATTTAACACATAGAATCAATCTAATATCCATTTAAACTTAATAAATGTATTCTAAATTAGATAACATTTAACTAAATAACACATTAAATGAATTGATTATACAAATATATTTAAATCTATTTATACAATTCATTTAAACCTATAAAAAAAATACAATAACATTAATTTTTATCTAACATTAAAATTAAACAACTATACTTACCAATAAAGAAAAATTATTTAAACATTGATGCCTTTAACTAAATAAATCATAATACTAATGAAATAAAATAATTTATTTAAAAGAAATTAATATCTTAATAAAATAAAAGCTAATCATCTAAATTCACACCTGATAATAAGAATCTAATATTAAAGCTTTAATCTAATATACAAACAATCGAAAAAGCAAATCCGTTTTAAACTTTTAATACTAAATAACTACTAAACAAACAAAACATTACACTTGTACATTTTTTAATAACCCTCTGTCTAAAAAAATATGTGTTTGTCTTTAACCCCAAACCCTACGACCGTAGCACAGCCGAGGGCCGAACGAATGGAGGTGCGCACCGTGGAGGAGGAGGAGAGGGAGCGCTGTGGCGGGGAGGACAGGCGGTGACATTGAGCTGAGGGGAGCGGAGAAGGGTCTGGGCGGCATTGTCGGGTCCTCCACCCACTGTGGTAACATAGTGGACCGGCTTAGGCCGCACCCTACTGTGTTATCACAGTGGATGGGGCACGCGGCAAGCGGCACCCAGCACTACGTGGGAAGCGATGGGTCGGGATTAGGGCTTCGGCCCACCCCGCCATTGCCTAAAGTTTTAATAAAAAAAAATTTCTATTTTTATTCAATAGTGCACAATGCTTTAAAATATAAGAAAATAACATACTTTGTTTTATTTTAAACTTGTTTCTCTTTTTTTGTTCAACTATTATTTAATTAATAACATTAAATATAATTAATATTATTTAATTTAATTTTACTGGTGTTCTAATTCCCTGAATTTTAAAACAAGGGATATTAGGATCGATTTTTTTTAATTTAAATTTGATATTCGCCATCTATAATTGTAGCTAAACATATTGTAGAGATAAAATTTTCATTTTGAGCATTTTATTTTTTTGAAATTTTTAAGAAAATTCCTAAGTACAAAATTATATTTCCACAAAAACTAAGTATAAATTTATCCTTGGAATAAAATTTCACACCTAATTGAAACATAATAATTTAATAAATTTTTACCATCCAAATGACTAATTAATGAATTTAAATTTAACATTATATTTCCTTATTTACACAACTAACTAAAGAATTTTTTTTTCATTTAAATAATTGATTCAAGAGCATAAAAATTTCTCCAAGGTAATTATGCTTTCAATATTATTTAAAAACATCATGATGAAATAAGAGTTTGAAAAATTGCAACATATCTCTTTTAACAAGGTTTCCCTGATTTATAAATACAACTTATACAATGATCAATTTCCAATGAAATAACCTGATTTTGAAATACATATGCACGAAATGCAAAGTTTACAATGAACTTTTCGACAAGTGTTACAAATAGAATTCCAATTCATCAACATGTCAGATTTTGCTTCCACTGGGTACCTGATAGTGAGAGGTTGACCACGGAGGCTCACCTCCCAACCTAGGCCATTACATGGCTACCCCCGAGCTAGGGGATCCAATCTTGGAACAAGATACAATAGAATCTCAACATGAAGGAAACAAACACAAAGACATTTAAAAGATTTTTCCCAATAGGGTTTTACAAGAGGAAGGCCCCCAAGAGACCTTCCTGAAAATGGGGTAGAGGTGGACTACCAGGAGGACAAGCCACAAAAAATTACAAATATCCCAAGCCACACATGGACTTGGGAAGACCATCTCCAAGAGATTCGGTCTAACTCTCCTTATGCCCTCCAGGTGCCCATAGGCCATGCTTGGCATCATGGGTATCATGGAGCCCCATGTTTTATCACTCCACACATGGGAGACTCTACACATCCTGGGTCTACTTCCTAATACCCCCTTCAAGGTTACTCCACCCTCCCTGAGGTGAGTAAACCTTGAAGAATCCCATCCCAAAATGAATTCACAAAGTAAAAACAACATTTACAAAATTTAAATTTTCAAACTAAAAATCTTAAAAAGCTATGGACTCCATTAATGGAGCTCCAAGCTCAAACACATGCAAGAACTAACAAAATAGCACAAGGGCCTACCTTTATCCAAGAAAATGAAACTCCTTCCAACTAGCCTCTTTCCTAAGCTTCTTCCAAAATGAGTAGTCTCCAAATCTAGAGAGTGGGTGAACAACTAATCCCTTCTCCAAGCTTTCCCTAAATAGGCAACCCTCCTAAAATCTAGGAATCTATCAGAGGAGAGGAAGAAACTTCTAGTCCCTTCTTCCCACTTGCCCTCCTTCTCATTAATGAAGTTGAGAGAAAATTTGGGAAGAAGAGAGAGGTTAACCAAAACCTCACAACTCTTCAAATCCGCCCAACTTTGAAATCTTGACTTTAGGGGAGTCATAAATGAGTTTTAAGGCTCTTACTGGGCTGAAAATGACCCCTAACCCCCAAGGTATCAACCTGGGTAGCTAAAAATGACCCTAGTTAACCTATGGGAGCCCAAATGACCCTCCTAAACTCCACCTAAAGTTTACACACGGATTTCAAGTCTTGTTAACTTTCTAAAAACTTCCCAACCCAAGGTTAGTTGATTCTGCCCTAAAGTCAAACCCTTGACCCAATCAAATACAATATACTAACCATGCTGACACTTAAGCCACAATTTGCCAAATTTGGCACATTAATTAAAACAATTGACATGGTTAAGTTACAATTACATTTACTAAATTAAATACATGCATCCAAAACACATTTACGAAATAAAAGACTATACAATGAGGTCCACGTTTCTTTATACAAAGAGGACCTTTGAATGCATAGTATAAACATAGGTTCCAATACTGAATCCCGGCATTTAGATCCATGGTCAACTTATCCTGCACACTCATTGCACACATCATTAGGTCCAATCAACATGATATAAACACAATACATCATCAATACTGCATGGTTTAAAGACTATGTCTATGAATCAATCAACTAAGCATAACTTCTGTTTCCTAAACCAACTTTCCATTGCAACAGTTTTAATATCATATAACATCATATGTGGCATCAACATAACTAAAACTGAATTAAAACATATAGTATCTTGAGTGTACTCTGATTACATAATCAAGTACTGAACATATAACATAGGATTCAACAGATCCTCAAATACATAAGTGTCTCAAATAGTCAAGTATGTCTGTGAAATAAGTATTGAAAGCATGGAAAATTAAACAGTATAAATATGATTGTCCGGTAGGTGTCACAATATGTTGCATGAGAGTTCTTTAGTTTTTTTTCTAAATTCTCAACTATATATGAATTTATGTGTTTGAAACATGAACAAATTTGTTGTTAATGTATTTCTAATGTTATGTATATTAACATATTTAAACTCTTTTTTTTTTTCTAAAATAACCTTGAGTAAAAGAAGAAATATAAATTATATATATAAATTATATATATATATATATATATATATATATATATATATATGTTTTAATGTATATAATATATATATGCATTATAATAAAATTTTATTTATCAAAAATTTGATAATATATTTATTATGATATATAATGATATATATATATATATATATATATATATATATATATATATATATATATATATATATATATATATATATATATATATATATATATATATATATATATATATATATTAGCATACACATATACCTATTATGGTATATAAATATAAATATTAATATAAAATATAATATATTAAACAAAGTTTATTTAAAAACAAAAGTTTGCATAATTTTTTTGAAAAAGGGCTTTGAGATTTTTGGAGGGCTGAAGCCCTAATTATTCTTCCTCAAGCGTTTTTCTTTTCTCCATGGCCGCAGTCGAGAGGGCGGAGGGGTTTGAAGCCTCCACACGCACAGTGGGTGCAGAGGAGCTCAGCTCCAATGCCCCTTGTGAGGCAACGGTCAAGCCGTGCACACGCGGTAGCCGGCCGTTCGACCTCCTAAAAAAATACTTTTTTTAAGAAAAGAGAAATAATAATAATTAATAACTAAATAAAAACATTGACGTTTCATTTCTATGAAAACAATTAATATTTTAAAGAAACATTAACATTTCATTTTCAAAAAGAAAGGGATCCTTATCATAGCAGAATGCTAAGTAAATTTAGAATAGTGACTTTGTTGTATAATAAAGTAAATTTTACTGGCTTGGAGAGCCAGTGAACTTGTAAGGAAACAATAGGGCCTTATTATTTTCATACATAAAATGATTTATACAAGAAACATAGATTTACTCTCTGATCTCATAAGGACAATATTAATCTAGAAAACTAATTTAAAAGAAATGTACCTTGGTGAAAATGAGGAAGAGGGATTTCTAAAACCCTAGGAGAGAACCACAAGAGTTGTGAGCTTTCCTCTAAAGAACTTGTGATAACATACTCACACAAAAGTATGTGTGTGTACATACACACCTCTGGTGTGTATATACACACATTTGCACATGTGTGAGCACAAAAAAAACTTCACAAACCACCACCCAAGCCTCTACCTCAACCTGTACACAAAAAAATGACAAATTAGGGTTTTCCAGACTTTTAAAGTTGGGCCTAACCCTAAATCCGAATTAGGGTTAGGGTTGCCCACTTTAGGGTTCTCACTTTGTTTTTAATTTCTTTTTATTTATTTTTTGGGATTAGTGGCACTTTAATTATTTTCTTGTCTTCATTTAAATGTTGTTTTATATTTATTATGTTAAGTGTCTTGGAAAGTCACTTTAATAAATAGATTTAATTATAGCTTTATGTATAATCATTTGGAAAATAGAAAAGTGGGTTTTTTTTGTCAAGTGAGACATGTTTCTATTTAATATTTAATAAAAAAATATTAACATTATTTTAAAATACTAATGTTGAGTGTTTTATTAAAATAATCTTTATATTAATTTAATTTGATTTTGAGATTTAAGTTTTAGAATTTTGTGTTGTATATTTTTAAATTATTTGGAGTTTATCAATGTTTTATTTAAAGTTGAGAATGGTTGATTTATTATTTTATTAATGTTATTAAAATTGACCTTTTGATTTTCTATCTCTTATTATATGGGTTTTTAGGGAGATAGCTTAGTTTATATATCCTAGGAAGAAACTAGGAGATATTAATTGCCGTAATTTATTGTAATAATAACATTTGAATAGTATTCATAATGCTTAAATATTTTAAACTTGTAGTGGGAACTTTAATAATGTTTAATGTACCTTTTATAAAATTATAATTTAATCTAGGGGTACAATAAATACAATTCAAAATTATCAATAATGTTTGTCAACTATTAATAGTTTTATAATCCTAGTAATGAGATAGGGTGAATTTCTTAACCGCTTAATTGAATTTTGAATTTGAGATGAATCCATATGAAATATTTTATGCTAAACCTAGTTAGGGGTTTTCATTGGCTAATGCAATCTGATGAATAAGGGATGTTGGCACACCAGTGCATGCCATGATTCCCATTGTGAGTCAATTTGTGCTAGCCATTAGTCTCAAGTTTTATGTCACGCGTACTTAGAGTGTAACCTAGGAGTTGTTTAGTGCCTTTAAAAAAAAATTGTTGGTGTGTTTTTATCCTAGTATTTTGGGCATTACAGATTTGATTGTTTTAGTATTGATTTTATAGTGTTTTTGTCCATTGTTTCTCATTAGTTAGGTCTGTGTATATATTTTGGTGTCCTGCCAGTTTACTGGTTTGTATAGATTGTTTTTGCAAATGAGGCCCTAACTCATCTTTCCATTATAACATCTATACAACCTCTTGGAATTGATGAGTAGGGTCATTGTACATATTGCAGGTCAAAGAAGGGCCCTTGGAAAGCATGGAAACTATTTCTAAAGTCTTTCCCTAGGCAGGTCCATGGAGATCTCAGTTAGGGAAGACTAAGTTGTAGAGAATTAAACTTGCAGAGGTGGATCCCAAGCATGAACCCAAGCACTGGAGGTTGTAGAAAAAGGTCTTGAAATGATCTATGTATAAGGATAAGTTATGGAGTAATCTCTAAAAGACCCATTAATTAGCTCAAGAATAGAGAATCCCTAATTCTTCACAAAACCCTTACTAAATCACCAAATCTTGGTTAGGGTACTTTACAGATAGATGAAGCCCTAGAACCCCAAAAATATTTGAGGTGATGTTGAATGAAGTCAAAACCCCAAAGAGAGTTCCAAGGTCACTATGCAAGGTTGTGGTGAAAAGGCCTATTTTCACGGAGTAGGAGACCTAATAGGGGCTCATTTCTAGTAGGTCTATTTTCAGACACATTGGTGGAATCAGTAAGGAAGATAAGCATGGAGAGTCTTCCAAAGCATCTAGTTGAACAATTTGGAGAGTATATGAATACCTCCACACCTCTACAAGTGAATTTGTGAACATTGGTGGGGGAATGTCCTTAAAAGCTGATTAAGAACTAGTGTTTTGGAAAGTTAGTTGAGCACCAAGAACTTAATTTTTATGGTGAAGCATTCCTTGATAGCTAGGTTCGTTTGTAGACCAAGGGATCAAGATCATGAAAATGATCCTATAGGTCAAAGGGTGTGGAGAAAAAGAACCCTAAATGGTCCTTGAGAGAGACCTAATTGTGAATGTGTGATTGGTAGAGCCAATCTCCCTATTAGATTGGTATCAGAGCCCCAAAAGATTTGGGATTGGAGTGATTGTATGTTAGGGTGTGAATCTACAAGATCATCCATGATGGTGACTAATGAAGAACTTGCAAAGAAAGTAGAGGACCAAGAAGAAGATAATATATTGTTGAGAGAAAGGTTGGCCCAATTGGAGAAAACATTGGGTGAAGTTCAGGTAAAGACAGAGGAAGTTAGTGAGAAGATGGGTGAACAAGAAAACAAAGACAAGTCAATAGCCATAGAAGATGAAATCCCTGAGCTTGATCCAGTATTGCAAGAAGAAACCTTCCTCAAGGCACTCAAGGCCATGAGTGGGAAAGCTTTGGATGGGATACCTCTTTTTAGTGGGAAAATGGAACCACATTTTGTAATGGATTGGATAGAAGATATTGAGAACCACTTTGAGTGTGATGGGATCAGTGAAGCACAAAAGGTAAGGGTAGAAAAATCTAGGCTTAGAGGCTCTGCCTTGACATGGTGGAAATTTATCCAAACAGAGGTAGAGAAAGAAGGTAAAAACCTAATTTCTACTTGGAAGGAAATGGTTGCCAAAATTAAAGAGACCTACATGCCGAAGGATTATGAAATCCAATTGCATAAAAAGAGAAAAAGTTTGAGGCAAAAAGACCTTGATGTCAATACCTACACAAAAGAGTTCCATAAGCTTTGCACGAGGCCTAAGATGGTGGAAGAGGAAAGTATAAAAGTTGCTAGATATCTCACCAGCTTGAGGTGGTCAATTTAAGAGGAAATGAGCCTCTTAAGTCCCAAGACAATACACTAGTGCTACCAATTGGCACTAAAGATAGAAGAAAAGGGTAGAAGGAAGCAAGATTCAAGTTCAAGAAATAGAGGATGAGGTAGGGACCAAAGGGGTCATAGAGGTGTTTATCAAGGAATCTAGGAAATGATCAGAGGAGCCATGGGGAGTATAAACTTCTTGAATAAGGTAGTGAAGAAAGCTCTAGAGGAGGTTTTAGAGGTAGAGGATCTCATGGTGGGTCTAACAGAGGAAGAGGTGGTAGTGGAGGTAGGAGTAGCTCCTATTTTGCAACCATGAAGTACTATAACTGTGGGAAGTTAGGACACCCTTCTTATAGGTGTCCAGAGAAGGAATCCTCTTTAAATTCAAAGAAAAGATTGGCTTATGTACAAGAGGACACATCAAGTGTCAAGTCTCCAAAAGTGAATAATATAGAATCTGAGATGGGTGAGAATCTGATGTTTAGGAGAGTTTTGATAAGACAACCAATGAAAGAGGAACCCAAATAGAGGAGAGCCTTATTCAAAGTTAGGTGTAAGACACTTGGTAAAGTGTGTAAGGTGATTGTGGACTTTGGTTCCATAGATAATATCATCTTAGAGGAGGCAGTCAAAAAAATTAATCTGGTGAAGATGCCACATAGTAATCCCTACAAGGTCACATGGATGAACAAAGGGAAAAGTGTCTTGGTGAATGAACATGTTGGTTCCTCAAACCGGACTTTATGCTTTCATAAGCAACCAATACATCTATAGATTTTAAGGACGGGTTGGATCCAAATATTGAGTTCTAAGATGACTGGACCAACTATAGGGATGAGATTACCCTCTACACTTCTGGCTCTGCAAAACCAAGGAGGGTGTTCCTAATCCAGTAAAATGAAACTTATTTTACTAATCACCGACTAGATTTAAATATAAAAGATGGATGGTAAGAAAATAATAAATGAGAATCACTCATTTATTGATTCTCCATTACCATAAGATGAGGTAGAATAGGTAGGTCATAAAAACTTCAAATATTTTGACATATTTATATCAAATTGGGGAGTACAATAGAACCTTACCAAGCATTGAGTTCTATAAACTAGCTTCACTACTGGCCAGTGCCTTATCCATTGGGCAAACACCCTCACTGCAAAATTGTGATACGTAGATGAATATATTAAACTTTGATGATCTTTATCCTTTGAAAATACTAATCACCCTATGGTGGATTTTATCAAAGGAATCCTGAATTCACACTACTTACTGGTATTCATGTGCAAACCTCAGAGAATCAGTGCTATATCTAAAACTTATTTAATTTTATCCTAGATCAAACCTGAAGAATATCAACACGTAACTCAAACAAAGAACACACATAGGAGAGATGTAAACCTTGGATTTTATTCAATATGCTATATCATCATGTGTACACAAAGTGCTTTAAAATGCAAACTATCTAGATAATTAACTGAAACAACAACACTTGCTATTATGAAAACCTGGCTTAATACAATTTACTGTATCCTAGACTGAGAGCAAAGTCATCAGTCGGTGTTCTGAAACTGAACAGAAGACTAAAACTACATCTCCTACCCATCCCACAGAGCACTTGGGACCAATTATGAGAAAATTCACAGAGAATTAGGAACCCCGACAATAATGAGAAGATTTCACATATATCCCTCAAGAAAACACCTAAAAGATATTTACACTATGACACATGTTACTTCCAGCAAGATAAATTTTGCAAACAACTTCTTTTCCCACCAAAATCTGACCTCAGAGACAAAAGCACTTATTGCTCTTTCCTATTTGCTCAAAATTGATTTCTAATGCCGCCAAAGAAACTGTTGTTTCCCATCGTTTCCAACGATATATTACACTTATGTGTTTGAGTAAAAATTCAATCTCCAGCATCATTTTCAAATCCCATCTTCATCAACAACTCACACATTAATCAAATTTGAATTTATGCATATAGTTTGAACTTTTACAATTCGTCTTATTTTCTTTCTCCACATTTAAATTTGATCGGGCCCACAGGTGCAACGTGGAACCATCGAATTGGTCCTACAAACCACCTCATTGCCACCTGGACACCACATTTCACTTTTGCCACTTGGCACTGTCTGGTTGGCCAGTTGCTCTACTTTGGGTGTCCACCTATAACATCCTTGCCACCTCATCAGACTGCCACTTGTCAGCCTATCACATGATCGCAAGGGCTGAATTCGGCCCTTGCGATCATGCGACCACCGTCAGATGATGGCACATATCTCGAGGCATTCGGCCTGCACAATGTCTACTTTGTCAAAATTGAGGTTACCTTTCGCATGGGGCCTGCCTGCTCTATCACCGCCAACTGGGTGCCTAGAATTACATGCACATGACAAGGCTCAATATTTGCATCCATTATTGGACACTAAGATATTGTGCGCTTTGCTTTATAAACATCTCTATTTCATTCTAGATAGACAATGTGGGACAAATCTTCCATCATTTATGAAATTTTCTTCAAAATTTATCCTTGTGTGCGCACCAGCTGGGCCCACACTCATCCGAGGTCCCACTCTTCCCCTTTCTTCACTTTATTACTAATTGGAGCACCCTTGTATATATAAAATGTCATAGAAGTTCACGGAGCGAATGTGGGATATTACTCAATATACATTGCCCCATATCTCTGCATCTTCCACAACATTCGGGCAATACTCTCTACAATACACATGATTAAGGAACTCCATGTATGTTACATCAGTGCTAAAGCTCAATCCTTTGATGAAATTCAGTGAAGCAAACTTTCTCTCTATTTTCTTGTTTAGAGAAGCCACGGATTGTGTAGCATAGTGGTAAATGGCCACTTCGATG
Source organism: Chamaecyparis obtusa (assembly GCA_027943335.1). Lineage (NCBI taxonomy): Eukaryota > Viridiplantae > Streptophyta > Pinopsida > Cupressales > Cupressaceae > Chamaecyparis > Chamaecyparis obtusa. The sequence goes on from BSBK01001703.1 coordinate 3,532,961, forward strand.
AAATAGAGAAGTGGGCCAGCAGTAGTAGGTATGAGAACGGAGTCACTTGGTCTTGCCTGAAGGCCTCAAAGTCAGAGTAGACAAGCCTCATCCACCTCGTGGCATGGTACGTGCACAAAACCAACATAAAATTTGTGCACCCATCCTACTAATAAAACAAACAACAACAGAGTTTGCATATCCCTATTCTTTTTATGTGCCAATCCCCAGCAACTTGGCACACACCTTTCATGAATTTGGCTCCTATTCATATTTGGCGCATACGAGGCATCATATGACACAAACAAAACTTTCAAAGACATGCGCATATGAACCAGTGCATACATACAAAAAAATGTGGGCACACACTCAATAGGTATGTAGCCTGAAAGGTCACTTTGCTCCTGTTTCAATTCTTATCTTGTCTTTTCATTGGTTCACACACAAGCCACTTGTTGCATACGTGAGTGCAACATCTCCTCTCTATGAAAACTCGTGTCTCCTTCATTTTTTTATGCATTTCAAATGGTTGTTGCATACCATGCTCACACATCTTATTAAAACTGGCTTCCTTTATGCGTGCACTGGTGCCATCATTTCGTACGCTAGCATCTCGTTTCTTATACTGGCCTTTTATCAACTTATACGTTGGCTTTCTATTTTACTTATTTATGCTAGTATCTTTATTGCTACTAACGTTGGTCTTTGCTATGCAATGCCTTGGTGTTTTCTATTCCAAATAACGCAAGCTGGCTTCCATTTCATTCTTGTGTGAGTGCTCAGATTTTGGTGTGTGCAGCACCATATTCCTCAAAATTGTCTACAGCAACACCACTAGGTGATGGGTGTGTATGCCATGAAGGCTCACACAATTTTGGTTTAGTGTGCATTAATAAAGAACCACTGTTGTTCTAAAAATGCTTTCCAAAGAAATGTACCTCTCCACCATGATGATGCTTCCTCAAGTGCAAAAAGAACTCCACCAACCGGTGCATGAAATGCTACAACAACTTCAGCAACAGTACCACATGTAACCAAATCATGCCTATCTCTATCATTCTTAAAAAATCGCAACCATCTCCATTTCAAAAGATAACATCTTGAACCACCCTTCCCAAATAATGATGCAATGCATGCACCAGTGTGTACCATTGGCCTCTCCTTATCTACGTTCATCAAAGCAGACATAGCACCAATGCTACCAAATATCTTCACAAACAAGGTGCTTGGAGCCAAAAATAGCAGGAGCATCCACTCCATTGAGGTAAGCTTTAACTTCTGGTAAACTAGACCCAGTTGCAGTTGGAGCAATGCAAGCACACAAAAATGATGACTATGGTAACCACAAGACCATAAGCATGACTGACATATTTGTATCCTGCTCAAATCTTTCATGCCATCACAGGCTGTTTCCAAAATGATGAGGCAGGCTGGACCCCAAGCAGGTTCGGCCTAAAAAAATTTCAAATTCAAACAACCGGCCTTGAGAATGATCTAAAACAACTATCATTGCAAACAGATCCAATCCGAACAAGCTGATACTTTAAAAACTTTAATCTTTATTTACTTTGCCAGTCGCCAATTCTTAATATAACACCTCCAGTACTGCCACTAAAACATTGATGAAAACTAACCCTGGAAGCTGAAAGATGGTGAGTACAAACCTTGTACTGTAGAGATTCACCCTGTCAGACGGCCTTGCCTAAAGATGAATGAGCCAAGAGATTTTAAAACTTGAAAACGCTTGTTCAAAAATGCTCTGCAAACACAGACTGAAAACAATGCAAACTACTTCTGAAAGAGATGATTTAAAAATATCAAACGATGAGTTGAGGGCACGTCATTTCTTCTGGTAGAAGAATCATATGCAAGGAATACGAGGAATCAATCACCACCTAAAAACATGCGTCAGGAAAAAATTTACAAAATTCTGAAAGTGGCTACTTTGTGAAGTCGATCCTGCTAGCACTATCCAATTCACACAAATCATCTCCAGAACTGGCCTCAAAAACTCACCCACTGAAATTTTCACGAACCAACAACTCATGCACTAATTCACCTCAGTATAAGGTATACGGATCCATAGTCATTTCGCCCAAAAGATCAAGTGGTTGATTATAATCAAACGCCAAAGTCAGCATATTAGAAATATTCAGGATTAAAACAATGAAATATGCATAAACTGGGTTTAGAATTGGCTTCAGAAAGTGGTCAGATGGATTGGTAGAGACTTGAAAATATTCAGACAAGTACTCTTCCAGGTCTACAATATGGATCATCCTTTAATTATGCTTGACCTCAAACTAGGTGCAAATGGTAAGACCCCAAAGTACGCCACTTAGAAAACTGAACTATGCACACTCAATAAAACTTAATAAATTGCAAATGAAATGGCTCTTTCACATAGGTCAAACAAGCACATGGGGGACTAAAAATTGGCATGAACACTCTCTCTCATGCCTACAACATGATGCAACAACCCACATGTTATGACCAATCATGCTATTCAAGAGATAACATCACGAACAGGGCCTCCGACTAAACTGTGCAACTGATCTTCATTAAAATGTTAGAAACTGCAAATGGAATCAGATTGACAAATTACCCAAATAGATTCATCATGGCCTGAAAATTTTCATGGTATCACATTTCCATGATTAGAATATAGAGGAATATTCAATTATCCATTCCACTCAATCGGGTGCAAGTTACAAGACTTCAAATTAGGGCATTCAAAATTTTGCACTTTCACATTCTGGGAAACTTAATTAATTGCAAACAGAATGGCTTGGGAAAACCTATCATATGAATCTGCAAGTGGAAATGGAGACTCTCTCTCATGCCTACAACACCTTAGACCCATCCTTATATCATGAAACACTATCAGGTCAAAGATGCAAGCATGCAAAGTAGGTCATTTGCTACAATCAAACAATATGCAGAATGAAGATTTAAGTGAACACCTTTAAACAACTATCTCCAAAAATCATCAAAACTGATAACTGAAAGTTGTGACCCATTACATCTACCCCATGATAGGTTTTTAACATGTTCCCCAATTGGTATGTCCTGAAAATCATCAGGTCACAGTTTACTTGAACTTCAAGTAGGCATCTTCGAGAAGTTTTCAGGGGTACTCACCTTGCGTTAGAGAAAATTTTGAATTGGTCACTCCAAATTTGGGCCAAATTTGAGAGTACCAAGAGTAGCTTTGTCTGGGGACGCGTGCCCCTTGTGGGCACCTAGAGAATTTAGAATCCTTGGTAGAGCAGACCATTCAAAAAGATAATCATACTTTTCTCTCGCTTCTCAAAACTAGGATGCCTTTATTGAAAGAATCACTCCACATAATTGAAAGCAAAGAAACTATATAAAGAGCACACTATGTACAAATAGCCCAAAACCATCAAACTAAAATCACCTCTTACCTCTATCAAATATTTGATTTTCATTTCCATGGATCAGAGGTAAGCGATACTTATTATTTCTTGCAATATGATCCAACATGCAGCCCAATATTTTCAGCATATCAAATAACAAATAATCAACATCTTCCATGTCATTAGGTGCTTGGAAGTCACCCCAATACTGACCATTATGTAACACAAAACTGTCACACTCTTTATCACCACTAACAAGCTGAAAAGGAAAATATTCCATCCCCTTTACATGGTTGAAGTCAAACCTAGCTTGGATGTTAGTTTGCAAAAAGGACTCAATCTCAGTCATAACAACAACTTGCAAACCATCCAAGTCAAACAAGACTGCACAACATTTGAGACTTCTTGTTGATCAAAACTTTTACCAACACTCTCTAAATCTAAAAATGGATCATTAATTAATAATTCATTTAACATTTGCAAATTTGAAAATACACATGTAGATTTGTTACTTTCTTCAACATCTTGATCAATAAAAGAACCATTCATCCAAATCTGAATCCATAGCAACATATGAGTCATCATACTCATCATATTTGACATAATCAGATTTCTCCCAATCATATGCATTTACATTTTGGATATTATTTGCCTCAGAAGTAGGAAAAAGGAAATCAGCATAAGTTTCACACCTTGCATCCATTTGCATGTCTTCATTATCAAAACAAATATCAACCGGGTACCACAAAGCGGAGTCTACATTTGATGCATACTTTTGAAAATCAGCAGCCAGTAGTTCTAATATTTCTTCACTGCTCATTGAACATTGAACTTCATGTTCACTTTCTTTTGGCTCTTGCTTGATGTTGCAACCATCTTCTTTGCTGGAAACATGAATCAAGATCTCATGGCTTGTAAAATTTATTGCTGAGAAGTCACTACAACCACTTTTATCTACCTCATAATCATCTCCTTATTGTTTACACAAACATTTTTTATATTGAAACAACAAGGTTGTCCTCTTATGCTGATAAAAGGAAGGATCTACAAACTTAATGGAAATATTATTAATTGCAGATTCATCTTCAATATCTTGATATTCACTAACTTCACCGTCAGCATCATAATCAACATCATTAGCATAAATAGAAACAACACTATCATTGGTGGCTTCTTCATCATTAAAATGAAGAACAACCATTTCTTTTAACATTTGCTCTTCTTGTAGTTTCCAGCACATATCATTTTCAGCAAGTTCTCTTTTGAGAGTAGAAATTTTGATGAGTAGATTTTTGTAATCAGAATCATGGATGGTGGGATCAATAGAGACACTAATGTCTTGTATCTGATCTTTACCTTTTATTTCACACACATCCAAACCAATTCTTCCATCAAAATGTTCTATGAATGATGCTCTTAATAGCTCCCAAGAAGGGATTGAATATGACAGAAGGGATAAGAACCAATCACTTCCATTATGTGAAAGAGACTGCACAAGCAACCTCATGGAAACATCTTCATGCTCAACATTCATCTCATCAAATAAATCCATGAGATTATCCACATGTTGGCTTGCTGAAACTGATCCATCAACCATAAAACTTGGCTAGCCTTCCCCATCCTTAGTAGAAAACTCATAAGGGGTACCTTCAATGCCATAAAAAAAAAGGCTTGTATTCCTCCATAAGGAACTGCCCACTTACTTTCATCCCTTTACATTAGTGCTGAACACTTGATAGGGAAACATTCTTCACTAATGATTTTCATAAAAGCAAGGTACATGAAAATCAAAATACCTGGAAGTAATGTGGTTGAAAATTAGCTTGTTGATTGAGAAGCAAGGAAGATCTAGAGCTCTCTTTGTAGCTCCATCAGGTTCTTTGCTCTGTAGAGTCGCCACCTCTTTAAAGAGGAAAATACTGCACTTGATTTTTGTATTTCCTTCCAATCAACACCAAACTTTACCAAGACTTATACACTGTTTATCAAATTTGGATACATCATATCTTTTATTCTAAATTTGCATTGATCAAACAGAGGATCTTAGAGTCGCCACACACAACTTGGTGAGATAATATTCAAAACTTTTTAGATTTGACTCTATACTTCAATGGTAACCATTGGATCGATAAACAAGCCGACCAGGAGTCTAGCTCTACTCGTACCCGCATTATTTAAATATTGCTTAACAGTTCCCTAGTAGAGTCGTCATTTTGTTGGTGACTCGGATGGGCCAAATCAATCTGGGTTATATAATACTAATAATCTATAATGTAACAATAACCAGAGATTCTCAACAAATTTTACTTTGTTATGTTCTCCCCAGCAGAGTCACCATTTTGTTGGTTCTTCAAACCGGACTTTATGCTTTCATAAGCAACCAATACATCTATAGATTTTAAGGATGGGTTATATCCAAATATTGAGTTCTAAGATGACTAGACCAACTATAGGGACAAAACTTCCCTATGCACTTCTGGCTTTACAAAACCAAGGAGGGTGTTCCTAATCCAGTAAAATGAAACTTATTTCACTAATCACTGACTAGATTTAAATATAACAGATGGACGGTAAGAAAATACTAAATGAGAACCACTCATTCATTGATTCTCCATTACCATAAGATGAGGCAGAATAGGTAGGTCATAAAAACTTCAAAGATTTCAACATATTTATATCAAATTGGAGAGTACAATAGAACCTTATCAAGCATTGAGTTCTATACACTAGCTTCACTGCTGGGATGCCTTATCCATTAGGCAAACACCCTCACTGCAAAATTGTGATACATAGACGAATATATTAATCTTTGATGATATTTATCCTTTGAAAATACTAATCACCCTGTGGTGGATTTTATCAACGGACTCCTGAATTCACACTACTTACTGGTATCCATGTGCAAACCTCAAAGAATTAGTGCTATATCTAAAGCTTATTTAATTTGATCCTAGATCAAATCTGAAGAATATCAACACATAACTCAAACAAAGAACACACATAGGAGAGATGTAAACCCTGGATTTTATTCAATATGCTATATCATCATGTATACACAAAGTGCTTTAAAATGAAAACTATCTGAATAATTAACTAAAATAAAAACACTTGCTATTATGAAAACCTGGCTTAATACAGTTTACTGTATCCTAAACTGAGAGCAAAGTCATCAGTCAGTGTTCTAAAACTGAATAGAAGACTAAAACTACATCTCCTACCTAGCCCACAGAGCACTTGGGACCAATTCTGAGAAAATTCACAGAGAATTAGGAACCCCTACAATAATGAGAAGATTTCACATATATCCCTCAGGAAAAGACCTAAAAGATATTTCAACTATGACACTTGTTACTTCCAACAAGATCAATTCTGCAAACAACTTCTTTTCCCACAAAAAATTGACCTCGGAGACAAAAGCACTTACTGCTCTTTCCTATTTGCTCAAAATTGATTTATAATGCTGCCAAAGAAACCATCGTTTCCCATAGTTTCCAACGGTATATTACACTTATATGTTTGAGTAAAAATTCAATCTCCAGCATCATTTTCAAATCTCATCTTCACTAGCAACTGACACATTAATCAAATTTGAATTTATGCATATAGTTTGAACTTTTACAATTCGTCTTATTTTCTTTCTCCACATTTAAATTTGATCGGGCCCATAGGTGCCACATGGCACCATCAGATTGGTCCTACAGACCACCTCATTGCCACCTGAACACCACGTTTCACTTTTGCCACTTGGGGCTGTCTAGTTGGCCTGTTGCTCTACTCTGGGCATCCACCTATAACCTCCTTTCCACCTCATTAGATTGCCACTTGTCAGCATGTCGCATGATCGCAAGGGCTGAATTCGGCCCTTGTGATCATGCGACCACCATCGAATGATCACACGTATCTCGAGGCATTTGGCCTGCACAATGTCTACTTTGTCAAAATTGAGCTTACCTTTCACATGGGGCCCACCTGCTCTGTCACCACCAACTAGGTGCCTAGAATTACATGTGTGTGACAAGGCTCCATATTTGCATCCATTCTTGGACACTAAGATATTGTGCGCTCTTCTTTATAAACATCGTCTGTGTGCACCAGCTGCGCCCACACTCATCCAGGGTCCCACTCTTCCCCTTTCTTCACTTTATTACTAATTGGAGCGCCCTTGTATATATAAAACATCAAAGAAGTTCACAGGGCGAATGTGGGATATTACTCAATATACACCGCCCCATATCTCTGCATCTTCCACAGATCTTCAGGCAATACTCTCTATAGTACACGTAGTTAAGGAACTCCATGTATGTTACATCAGTGCTAAAGCTCAATCCTTTGATGAAATTCAGTGAAGCCAACTTTCTCTCTGCTTGCTTGTTTAGAGAAGCGACGGACTGTGTAGCATACTGGTAAATGGCCACTTCGATGAAATAGAGAAGTGGGCCAACAGTAGTAGGTATGAGAGTGGAGTCGCCTAGTCTTTCCTGAAGGCCTCAAAGTCAGAGTAGATGAGCCTCATCTACCTCGTGGCATGGTACATGCACAAAACCAACATAAAATTTGTGCACCCAGCCTACTAATAAAACAAAAAACAACAGAGTTTGCATATCCCTGTTCTTTTTATGTGCCAATCCCCAACAACTTGGCACACACCTTTAATGAATTTGGCTCCTATTAATATTTGGCGCGTATGAGGCATCATATGACACACACAACACTTTCAAAGACATGCGCATATGAACTAGTGCGTACATACAACAAAATGTGGGCACACACTCAATAGGCGTGTAGCCTGAAAGCTCACTTTCCTCCTGTTTCAATTCCTATCTTGTCTTTTCATTGGTTCACACACAAGCCACTTGTTGCATGAGTGCAGCATCTCCTCTCTATGAAAAATCTTGTCTCCTTCATTTGTTTATGCATTTCAAATGGTTGCTGCATACCATGTGCACGCATCTTATTAAAACTTTCTTCCTTTATGTGCGCACTGGTGCCATCATTTCTTATGCTGACATCTCATTTCTTATACTGGCCTTTTATCAACTTATACGTTGGCTTTCTATTTTACTTATTTATGCTGGCATCTTTATTGCTACAAATGCTGGTCTTTGCTATGCAATGCCTTGGTGTCTTCTATTCCAAATCATGCAAGCTGGCTTCTATTTCATTCTTGGGTGAGTGCTCAGATTTTGGTGTGTGCAGCACCATATTCCTCAAAAATGTTTGTAGCAACACCACTAGGTGATGGGTGTGTATGCCATGAAGGCTCACGAGATTTTTGGTTTAATGTGCATTAATAAAGAACCACGGATGTTCTAAAAATGCTTTCCAAAGAAATGTACATCGCCACCATGATGCTACTTCCTCAAGTGCAAAAGGAACTCCACCAACTGGTGCACAAAATGCTACAACAACTTCAACAGTAGTACCACATGTAACCAAATCATGCCTATCTTTGTCATTCTTAAAAAACCGCAACCATCTCCATGTCAAAAGATAACGTCTTGAACCACCCATCCCAAATAATGATGCAATGCATGCACCAGCATGTACCATTGGCCTCTCCTTATCTACGTTCAGCGAAGCAGACACAACACCAATGCTACCAAATATCTTCACAAACAAGGTGCTTGGAGCCAAAATAGCAGGAGCATCCACTCCATTAAGGTAAGCTTTAACTTCTGGTAAACTAGACCCAGTTGTAGTTGGAGCAATGCAAGCACACATCAATGATAACTATGGTAACCGCAAGACCATAAGCATGACTAACATATTTGTATCCTACTCAAATCTTTCATGCCATCACAAGTTGTTTCCAAAATGATGAGACGGGTTGGACCCCAAGCAGGTTCAGCCTAAATTTTTTTTGAATTCAAACAACTGGCCTTGAGAACGATCTAAAACAACTGGCGTTGCAAACAGATCCAATTCGAACAAGCTGATACTTTAAAAACTTTAATCTCTATTTACTTCGCTAGTCGTCAATTCTTAATAAAACACCTCGAGTACTACCACTAAAACATTGATGAAAACTAACCCTGGAAGCTGAAAGCTAGTGAATACAAACCTTGTACTGTAGAGATTCACCCTGTCGGACGGCCTTGCCTAAAGATGAATGAGCCAAGAGATTTTAAAACTTGAAAATGCTTGTTCAGAAATGCTCTGCAAACACAGACTGAAAACACTGCAAACTACCTCTTAAAGAGATGATTTAAAAATATCAAACGATGAGTTGAGGGCACATCACTTGTTCTGGTAGAAGAATCATATGCAAGGAATACAAGGAATCAATCACTACCTAAAAACATGTGTCTGACAACAATTTACAAAATTCTAAAAGTGGCTGCTTTGTGAAGTCAATCTTGCTAGCACTATCCAATTCACACAAATCATCTCTAGAACTGGCCTCAAAAACTCACCCACTGAAATTTTCACGAACCGGCAACTCAGGCACTAATTCACCTCAATATAAGGTATACGAATCCATAATCATTTCACCCAAAAGATCAAGTGGTCAATTATAATCAAACGCCAAAGTCAACATATTAGAAATATTCATAATTAGAACAATGAAATATGCATAAACTGGGTTTAGAATTGGCTTCGAAAAGTGGTCAGATTGATTGGCAGAGACTTGAAAATCTTCAGACAAGTACTATTCTAGGTCTACAATATAGATCATCCTTTAATTATGCTTGACCTCGAACCGGGTTGAAATGGTAAGACCCCAAAGTACACCACTTAGAAAACTGAATTGTGCACACTCAGTAAAACTTAATAAATTGCAAATGAAATGGCTCTAGCACACAGGTCAAACGGACACATGGGGGGCTGAAAATTGACATGAAAACTCTCTCTCATTCCTAAAACATGATGCAACAACCCTCATGTTATGACCAATCACGCTATTCAAGATATAACATCACGAACAAGGCCTCCAACTAAACTGTGCAATTGATCTTCATTAAAATGTTAGAAACTGCAAACGGAATCAGATTGACAAATTACCCAAATAGATTCATCATGGCCTGAAACTTTTCATGGTAGCACATTTCCATGATTAGAATATAGAAGAATATTCAATTATCCATTCCACTCAATCGGGTGCAAGTTGCAAGACTTCAAAGTAGGGCATTCAAAATTCTGCACTTTCACATTATAGGAAACTTAATTAATTGCAAACAGAATGGCTTGGGAAAACCTATCATATGAACTCATATGAATCTGCAAGTGGAAATGGAGACTCTCTCTCATGCCTACAACACCTCAGACCCATCCTTATATCATGAAACACTATCAGGTCAAAGATGCAAGCATGCAAAGTAGGCCATTTGCTACAATCAGGCAATATGCAGAATGCAGATTTAAGTGAACACCTTTAAACAGCTATCTCCAAAACTCATCAAAACTGATAACTGAAAGTTGTGACCCATTACATCTACCCCATGATAGGATTTTAACATCTTCCCTAATTGGTATGTCCTGAAAATCATCAGGTCACATTTTACTTGCACTTTAAGTAGGCATCTTTGAAAAGTTTTTAGGGGTACTCGCCTTAGAGAAATTTTTTAATTGGTCACTCCAAATTTGGGCCAAATTTGAGAGTACCAACAGAACAGACATGGGTAGAATTATCCATTGGAGGGTATAAGGAAAAATAACTTTGTGATTTGTTGCCCATGGATGCTTTCCATCTTCTCTTGGGAAGACCTTGGCAGTATGACATGAAGGCTATACATGATTGATAGGAGAACACTATTTAATTTATGAAGGATGGAGTAATATTTAAGATCCACTCTCTACCAGAAAAAGATAAAGTTCACATTAAGAGTCCTAGTGTGCTACTTAGTAGTGGGAAAGAGTTCCTCAACATACTTCAAGAGAAGGACAGTGTGGGGTATGCCATAGTGGTGGAGCCTAAGGAGAAGAACAAGCCAAAGAAAGAAGATGTACCAGTAGAAGTGAAACAACTATTGGAGCAGTTCAAGGACATAGTGATGGAACACCTGTAAATTTGCCTCCTAAAAGAGCCATAAGTCATCAGATTGACTTCATACCTGGTGCTTCTTTTCCAAACTAGGAAGCTTATAAGCTAACACCTGAACAAAACCAATAAGTGGCTACACAAGTACAAGAGTTAGTTGACCAAGGATTTGTAAGGAAGAGTATTTGTCCATGTGCAGTACCAGTGGTCTTGGTATCAAATAAAGGGGGTAAGTGAAGGCTTTACATGGATTCTAGAGAAATTAATAGAATCACCATTAGATGTAGATTTCCTATACCTAGGATAGAGGATATAATGGATTGCCTTGGAGGAGCACAATATTTTACAAAATTGGACCTTAAGAGTGGATACCATAAAATTAGAATAAAGGATGGGGATGAGTGGAAAGCATCTTTCAAGACCACTAAGAGATTGTATGAGTGGCTTGTTATGCCATTTGGGCTTACTAATGCCCCTAGCACCTCACAAAAATCAAAGATCAATAGAAAAAACTTTACGACCTATGGTACCATTTCCCTAAAAGCCAACGTAATTCCCCAATTGCAATCAATCAAAGTCTCAAAACATAGAAAAGTACCCAAAACTAATTTATAAATTTTAGTTGACTATTTAGCAATCATCAGGTGTTGACTAAAGATCATTTGAGTACAAAAGCATTCATATAAATGTCTCTTACATAACTATCTATTTAAAATAAAATCGCATGCATATATACTTTTTAAATAAGTATTTAACTAAAATCTCCATAGATATCAAAACACCATGTATTTAATAATAAAATAAAGTTATTAATTTTTCAAATATAAATATAAATGAAAACATTAATATTAAAACCCTCATGTAAAAAAAATCAATTAGTATTTATTTATTAATTAATTTGTTTTTTTCAAAATAAATAAATAACAATAATAATATTAATTATTATTTTTATTTTTTTAATTTTAAATTCAAAAATTAATAAATAATAAAAAAATTAAAATCTGAAAAATAAATAATAATAATAATAATAATTTAAAAAAACTATAGAAAAATCAAAATACATAGACATATAATTTTCTTCTCTTATTAATAAAATAATTGATTTTCAAGAATCTACTTTTTTTTACTATTAAATTTCAATTGGGTTTTCACATTCAATTGTTTAATGATTTCAATTTCTGTTGTCCTCTAGAATAATCTGTTTAATAATTCAATCAAACCCTTATAGGATCTAAATTTCATATTTTTCTAAATCAATTGTCTGTAGGTTTTCACATTTAACAACCTAGGGTTTTAACCAAAACATAATTTTCTTTTGAATTTAAATATTAAGGTTTCTAGAATAATATAAAAGATTATGCTTATATATAAAAATTAATATATGTATACTCACATGCATATTAAAATACCAAAATTTCTTATCACACAACAAAAACCCAAAAAGCTTTTCAAACTCAAAACCTCTAACAATAAAACTATAAAACCTTCAATTCAAATTCTACAACAATTTGGCAAACTCGGAGAAAAATATATTTTCGGAAAGAAGATTTACAAAAGAAAAATACAAATCCTACCTCAAATTCAATAGATATAGGATGATACCAATCCAAAATTCAACCTCCCAAAAATCCAAGTTTTCCAGAAATTTTTTCAACTCCAAATTCCAAGCAAAACTTGTGATCTCCAAACTCGTTTCTGGAATAATGGCCAAAATCCTCCTAATAAAGAAAACTAAGCAACCTAGGGTTTCAAAACATGCAACACAAAAAATAAGGTAAACTCCCCTCTGAAAAATATAAAAGAATCACTTAACTTGAAAACACTAAAATAAAAACTTGACATGGAACACCCAAACATAAATAGAACTCAACATGAAAATCACTTAACTTCATTTGTATTTAATTATTAATTATACATTTTTGCATACTAATATTTAATTAATCAATTAATATTTTGGCACTTAATAACTATGCAATTGATAATTAAATATTAAATAAATCAATTATACCTAAAACTCATATTTGAAGTTAATAATTAATTAAATTTATTTTATTCCAAACTAAACTTTTAATTAAGTTTTTTAATTAAAAAATGGTATTTAATTAACCTTTAATAATTAAATAGCCTTATACTTAATATTTTAATATTTCAAAGATATAATTATTCTAATATAATAATTAGTCTTAATTTATTTATTTTCAATAAATAAATCATGCAACAAAAATCAAATAACTGCAACACCTGAAAATCAACTAACTCAAAGTAACCATCATGCTCAAAGAAAGGGTTCACGAATTCAAGTCACTTTGACAAATTCAGATAGGTAGTTAATAGGATGTTTGTCCCTTATTTTAGGACAAATGATGGTTTAGGTTGGGATTGGACTTGTATGCGATGTCCCCTCTCTTACCATTGAGATATTGTGATAGGGCACACTCATCTTAATAATTCAGGGAATTTGATGCCTGGTACCTGAAATCCTGCATAAAAGATAAGCATGTACATACATGTACATAAATATATAACAGACAATGGCGGGGATTGACTAATCATGTGAATCTCGCAAGCAAGTAACTATGACTCCATCCCTCAACCACATCATACACATGGGTGGTCCCATAATCAGGGATAACTTTAGTGGCGAATATTCGCCAATTGGCGAATTTCACTCATTGGAGACCCAAAATTTGGCAAAAAAAATTAGACTTTCGGGGTGGCCACGTCGCCCGCACTTTATAAAAATTGGGTCCCATGCATTGGCAAATCGCCAATAGTGACATGGAATTATTTTTATTTCAGCGATGACTTCGCTAATCAAATTAATTTTTCCACATAATAAATTTAATATTTTCGCCTACAATTTCCTAAGCTTGTCTTAATCGATGGTCATATTCGCCAATATGCAGTGAAAATTTAAGTTAGAGTACGGGTGAAGTACAAAGATTTGACATGTGTCTCTATTTCGGAGACTTTCAATGAAACGTTATGGCTTTTAAAACTTTGGTCCGAAATAGACTGACACATGTCTCTATTCCGGAGACTTTCGGGGGAATGGTTGTGTCCTTTAAAAGCTTGGTCCGAAATAGAATTCCTGCCATTGATCTCAAATCATCAAACAATTACAAAAACTAGGGTTATCTCTTGTTAGGAGATGTAAAATTAACTCAGAGTACCTTCATAAAATAATAAAAGTCATTTTAGCTTCTGGGGGCGCTGCCCCCGTAAACCCCCGCGGGGGCGCTGCCCCTCGACCCTGCCCTGTACCGCGACAGGGAGTGCCCCCATCAAATAATGATGATTTTTAGGTATAGGTTTTTGTCATCGTGATTTTCTTCAATAATGAAGGATTCACCAATATTTTATATAATTTTCATATAATTGAAAAAAAATCGCCAGTACAAATAATATTTTTCCTTTCAAATTAAAAAAATTCGCCAACAATATTATTTTTTTTACCCAAAATAATGTAGGATTCGCCAGGATTTTATATTTTTTCTAGGGAGGGGGTTTCTTAAAGTTTTCCCTGCACTTGTTGCCGCAAAACTATTATGAATTTGAAGATGATGTAAACTAGAGTCTTTTAGAATTTTCTTTCTAATTTCTAAATATATATATATATTTTTAAAAAAAATTCATTTAAATTTATTTTTCTTTCTCTTTCGAAAAGTGGTGTGTGAAAAAATAGTGTTTTTAAGGAGTTACTGTCACTTGGATCAGCATAATTTTTTTTTAAAATATAATAATGATGTAATTTTTTTGAGATTATATTTGTAACTTCAATATCTAAAGGATGCAATTGGTTTCATTCATTTTGGGTCAATATTTCATAGTTTATTAAGTTCTAAAGTGAAAATAACTGTAATTTAGACATAAGGTCACTTGGATCGCTCTAACTTGATTTGTGTATATCGAAAATTTTTTATTTTTTTTTAATAGAATGGTAACACAAAGTCTTTTCCTACATATTTTTCATAATTTTTTTTTTATAATTTACTATTTTTCATGAAGTCTTGAACAGACAGGTTGTTGAATGACCAAACAACCTATGTTTAGTTAAAGTAATATTTAAAAGTGATAATGAACTCAATATGTATTAAAATTATATTTATTAAAAAGCTTGTTCCGAATAGCATCATACTACATAGATAGGTTTTTCAAATGGATTCATTTGATCTGCCAAAACATAAAGTCGAAGTGATTTTTTGTCAGCATTTTAATAGGTGCGAGGGAGACTCCATTGTAGGTATGAATGAAGAATATAGATGTTATATCAATATTTTTTTAATCTAAGAGGCTTTGAGCTAACCATTTGTAATTAATTCCTTCAAATGGAACCTCTCAAGGTTTAAATCACCATATTTTATTAAAAATGTGTTATTTCAACAAAAATCAACATGTCTAAAAAAAGTGTAATCCACTATTGTGGGGTCACCCACATCAAACATAAATATAAAACATACACGCAATCCATACACATGTACCTGTGGGGTTAGTAAATCCATAATATAAATGACATCATAACATATAGAAAATCAGACTATGGGAGGGGCATTACATTCCATATTAAAAAAAAAAAAAAATGTTTAGTGCATATTTGACCCTTTGTTCGGAGGGTTCCCTAGAGAGGCATTTCAAAAATGATCAATCTTATATGCATCAATAACATAGTCTCTTTTACAAATTTTTCAATATGCTTGTTGACATCACTTTACGCGGATTTTATAAATTCCTCTTTTGTTTTTTGTTAAAATTATTTGTTTGCTCTTTCTAGTCTTGATTACTCTATTTCCCATTTCTATTATTAAACCAATTTGACTCCTTCCCTATTGTTTCTTTTATTCTCCCCAAAAGTATTTCTACAAGTTTACCTTTCAGTTCCTTTATATTGTAACCTCTACAAATCTCTTTTAGCTCCTCTTTATACTCTTCAAAACTTTATATTGCTTCCCATCTTGGCAATTTGTGCATCAATTTCCCAAATCTCCTACACACAACACTACACATGATATAAATTTATTCAATTTATTTTGCAATATTTGTTAGAAGCATTTTCATAAGATAGACACACTAAAAATATTTTGACTACCAATAAAATTGAAACACACAAAGTAAGACTAATTGAAGCATGATTCCAAGAATTCTTAATAGTTTTACATTTTCTAAATACATAATTCAAAATGTATTTATTCAACATAGAACCATTAACTTCTAAATCTACAAGTACAATATGAACCTGCACACTATTATGCAACATCTTAAATTTGAATATCATGTTATATAAGAAAGCAATTATAACTAGATGAACTCCATTACATTTGCAAAAGTAATTATTATACTTATTTCTAAGACCTGGCCTACTCCTTCCTATCCATGGCTATTAAACAGGAACGCTTTTACAACTCTTTTACCTCAATTTAACATTTACTTTTATTAATTTAATTTCCTTGATAATATATCTTTTTTTTTAAAAGTACTTATTGTCTTAAAAATTGAATGCAATTAATGTTAAACATAAAATATATTTAACAAGACCAACTTTATAGTTCATACTCACCCCCCCGTCAAAAAAAAAATAAAAAATATTGCTTGTTTATCTTTATTAGACCAACAGTTTCATCTTTATTTCGCTTCAGAGGTAACCATGGTTGCTATGCTTTGGTCGTATATCTGCATGGATTTAAATATTACACATCCACTCATTTATTGAGTTTGTGCACTAGAATTCAATAGAGGAAAAGCTTTCCAAAATTGAAAAGATTTTTGGCAGAATGGAAATGCTATATGATAACAATGAATTAATGTTAAAATCATTAATTTACCTCACATTTCAAACATGCTTGGCTTTTCTCGTAATTGGGAGCACATATCTCTTCTCATAGTACAGAAATAATTTTAGAAACAGTGTAACCTCAACGGTTAGTGCCCACTTAAGCTTCTATGATAATTCAAAATCATCAAACATTCATTGGAGTAGTTCGACAAAAATGAAGCAGCAGACATTTTAGATTGATGGCTCTCTTTCTTCATGCTGGAATACCATATCTCATCTCGCACATGTTGCAACGAAAGAAGTGGTAATACTGCTTGTCCTCTGCAAGTGATTTCAATCTGCAAAACCATGAAAAAATTAGCAATACATCTCCACAAGATAACTACTATATGAGAATGTGAATTATTCTAGAATCTTCCAAATGGAAAACTATTGAGATTTTGAAACTAAAAAGATTATGGGAATCATCTCTACCATTAGGCCTGGAATTTGACAGTCACCCCTATGGTCGTATAATTTTTTATGAGGGCTTGGCTATTTTACGGTCTTTCATTTTATTTTTTATGAAAAATATTAATTGTCAAAAAAGTTATTTGCAAATAATTTATATTTATTTTTTTAAATTAAAAAAATTCTAAATTAATAATAATATATAATAAATCATGTAAAAACTTTTATTTGTGCTAAAAATAAAATAAAATTAAAAAATAATTATAAATTAGTAACATAATCAAATTAATTAAACAAGATTAAAATTCATATGCTTTATTTTTTTTTTTAAATTATTTTTTTTCAAACTGTCATATACTATCCAAAAGTGTGAAAAGGATCATTACGGCCATCAAATTCCAGCCCTGTCTACCATAATCAGCTACACTTTCCTTTTTCTCAAAGATATTTTAAAATAGAAAGAAAGATTTACTAATAATATCAATTTTTTTCTTATAGATTAGCACTGTTTTAATTGTACTGATAGATCTATTTGAACAGTTGTTCAATGTAAAAAGAAATATTCCACTAAAATGTCTTCAGCTTCTACGATTAGGATGTTAGATAAGCAGTTCTTTAACTCTGATTTGAAATAGGATATTCCCATTCGATTATAATTTATATTTTCTTTATTTTTTCTAGTTGTCTTATTTTGCTGTTTCTATGACTAATTTTGTTTCAGTACTGATTTTTTAAAATTAGTGTTTCTAATCTGTAAAGAGTTGAAATCTACCCCACATTTTTAATTCAATAACATCAAAAGATAGACTAAGATAAATGTAATTTTCACAGGGCCAAACCAAAAAGATTAAATTTAATAGCTTTGTTCAAGGATTTCTTATTGAATTTCTTTTTGGAGCTGCGAGCATGCCAAAAGAGAACCGTTCATCAGCTCTCTATTAATTGTTGTGTATATTATTATCTCCTTGAAAAAATTAACAGATCAAATCTAGATTCTAATGGCCTGGTTATAAACAGAATCTCTAAAGAGTTCATGTGTTGTGGTATTATGTGACATGATGTTTATAACACTGGACAGTCAACCTGTCTATAACATTTAATCCTCTTGAAAACTAAAACATGATGAACCTAAAACGAGAGATCTCAATTTCTGAGCCATTCTCGGTCACTGAATTGTGACTTGAAAAATTCAGGCTAACTAAATTGTAGACATGGTCTGGTGTGACTTCATAAGAGTAATTCAAAGAGTTAGCTACAAAGAGGAAATGCAAGGGATAACCATATTCACAGTCCTCGCTTTCTACATTTCATCAACTGATTAAGACCAACTGTAGATCGAATAATCATAGGTTGGATGTTTACCCATTTCACATAGGGTTGCAGTCCTGAAATTACAAAATTTATTGGCTCCACAAAAGTTATTTGACATTTACTATACCTAAATGAAACTCTTCCTAACATCTTTCCTAGCCTCTTTTATTAGATTTTTGTTTTAAACGACGAGTCACTGAACTTTATTAAGAAAGAATGAATCAGTGAAGAAGAACAAAAGATGGCAAACTCAAATTTGCATTAGAATTTTAACTACGTATCATTATTTTATTATGCTTTTAATCATTCTCAGTTATCAATTATACATATCTTTTATATATAGATTTAAATTTAAATAGTTTTTATTCATTTATCTTAAATTTATATAAAAAAATATTATATTATCTTTTATATTTGAACGAATTATTTTACTTTTACATCACTTTAGGGTTTTTCATTGATGATTTCTTAACTAATTATATTTTAAAGATTCTTATTAATAGATCTATCCATGGCTATACAGCCAACTAAACAGCATAATATATTAGAAGAGTTTGAGAAAAAAAAATAAAAAATGAAGTGTTCTCCTTAGTAAGATAAGTGTTTTAGTTTTCTATTAGACGTTTCCATGTAACCCATGGCTATACAGCCAACTAAACCGCATAATATATGAGAAGAGTTTGTAAAAAAAACTAAGTGCCCCTCTTAGTAAGATATGTGTTTTAGTTTGTTGTTTATACGTTTCCATGTAAATCATGGCTATACAGCCAACTAAACTTCATAATATATGAGAAGAGTTTGAAAAAAAAACACTAAGTGTCCCCCTTAGTAAGATATATGTTTTAGTTTATTGTTTAGACATTTCTATGTAACACGTGGCTATACATCCAACTAAACCACATAATACATGAGAAGAGTGAAAAAAAACTAAGTGTCTCCTATTTAAGATATGTCGTTTTAGTCTAGTTTAGACACTTCCATGTAACTTGTGGCTATACAACCAACTAAACCGCATAATATATGATAAGAATTTGAAAAAAACTAAGAGTTTGAAAAAAACACTAAGTGTCTCCTATTTAAGATATGTAGTTTTAGTCTAGTTTAGACACTTCCATGTAACTTGTGGCTATACAACCAACTAAACCACATAATATATGATAAGAATTTGAAAAAAACTAAGTGTCCCTCTTAGTAAGATATGTGTTTTAGTTTGTTGTTTAGACATTGTCATGTAACTCATGGCTATGTAGAAAACTAAACCGCATAATATATGAGAAGAGTTTCAAAAAAAACTAAGTGTCACCCTTAGTAAGATATGCATTTTTTTAACCCATCGGAGAGATCAATTTTAACCATAATTAAGAAGTGGCTCCTCACTTTAAAAGATATATTAATTTAATGTTTATAATTTATTTAAGATGTAGACATTTAATAATTTGTAACAATATTATTTTTTGTTTTTTTTAGATTCATTTAGATAGAGTTATTTATATATAAAAGTATAATTATTAAATTGATATGTTTTTATGTATATTGAGGAATTTTTATATAATCTATTTTGTTTAATATTATTAGGGTGAAGAACATATTTAATGTAGTTTCTTTCTATATTTTGATGTCATTTTGACTTTTCAATCTAAATGTAATAAATTAGTTTTCAAGTTATATATATATATTTTATAAGAATCAATATCTGGAATATACTTCACTTGATTTTGATTTCTTGTTTTCAGATGGTCAAACCTCACATTACTTATATCTAGTATTTCTTGATAAATGGTTGAATGTTATAGTTATGAATATGGTTATATTTTACAAATACATATTTAATTTTAACCCTAACACTTATATATTTAAATCTAATTATAAGAACAAGATAATTCACATTATCTCAAGAAAAAAAATAATCAAAATTTCTTGATCACCAAGCACATATCAAATAAAAGGATAACATGAATTTTTGTTAGACATCCATTTTCAACTAGAGAATCATATCATTTGAGATCGCATGTGCAAATCTAAGAGCATCAAATCAACATCTAAGATCCCAAGGATATATCTAGGAATTCACTTTTCTCCTTCATGTGTCTTCCAAGTTTTTCAAGAGCATTAAATCAGTTTAAGGGATTCGCTAAGAGAAAAGGTGGAAGCCTAGTCACTTTTCTCTCGTAATATAACAAGTTCTAATGGTGCTCTAGGAAATACTTTTAAATATAATAAGAAAATAATATTAAGACCAAGTGTAAAGTTCAATCCAACAAACTAGGCTCAATACAATAGAAATTTGGTCAAACATAGTTAGATAAATTAAAAATTTGGATGTAGAACTCAAATGAAGTGTATTTCATATATTATATTGTTAGTGATTCATATTTCCTATAGTTATATATTAGAATATTATTCTATCATAAGGATGTAAATATCCTATTATCCTCTTTGTCAATGTGGTAGCATGCTTATGTAATATTTCAATACTCAATTGACTTTAGTCTAGGATAACTTAATTATATTTATAATTATAAATCTTATAAACTATTTAAAAAGGAAACACATCTGAATTTTCATACACCATGTTCAGATTATATTTACAAGTATTTTATCTCACTACACGAGTACACTTGCATTGGTAATTTATAAGAGTAATATTCACTTTAGTATTATATTTTATGGTTGTACAAAAATATGGTTATTTCAATATCATATTTACTAAATTTTCTACCATATACTAATAAGGAACTGTTACTAATGATTATTTGATTTTGTATGATGAGGATGATCTTCTCAAGGAATATTCTTCTAAGATCATTGGTTGAGATATTTTTCTTTGATTTTAGTTTTATGTTCTTAGTTATAGTTAGTATGTGAATGATGTAAAGACACCTTTAGTAGTGAATTTCCATGCATGTAATTATACAATATTGTTTTGTGGTTCATGTGTCTCTTTCTTTTTTATGCATGTATTTTTTTTTTATGTATGTAGGATTAAATGTAAATTTATGGAGAGATTTCTAACTAATCTCATTTTTTTTTTTAAAAATATAGTGCATTCAATTTGTATTTTGGACATTAAATTCTTTTTTGAAACCTTATTTTCTTTTTTTCACATCATGTCATTATTAAGACTATTCTTAGTTATGTATTCTTTTATACCTGTTTCACCCTTTTCAATATTATATCTTGTGTCATGTCTCCTAAATTTTTCCATCATATGTTTCCTTTTCTTATGATTCCCCACTAAGGAGCATCTCTCTTATGTCATTCATCTAAAAAAAATTTAAATATTTTTTATTACATTCTTATCTTTGCACTGTTCCATCTTATATCGTGCATTATTATATTCTTTGATATGTTCTTATCCATTATTTTTTCTATTATCACTTAATTATAATCATTAACATTAGGAAAAATATTTTTGACACATTTATTCTCCCTTGTCAAATATAATTGCATGATTACATATTTATATTTTATCATATGCTTGTCACTTAATGATATGAATCTTGTTACATAATTATATGTTATTTTTTGTCTCCAATTCCTCACATCATTTGCATGCAAGCAATTTGATAGGAGAACATAATAACAAAAAAATATTTTGATGGATCCTTCATAGCTCTAGATTTCCTCATCATGGTTATAATAGATTCTCCATAGTCTCACATAGCTATTTTTAATTTATGTTGGCTCTTTCATAACCTCATATAAATCTATTGGTTAACAAATTGGCCTTTTAATAATTTTTCAACTTAGACTCTGTGTACCCAAAAGACTCGATCCACTACTCAATAGTTGGGTAAACCAACTAATTGTTTCCCTTTGAATTTTGTTATGAAGGTATATCTCCCTCCATCAAATTAAATCTTTTAAGTTTCTGGTCTAACAAAAAGGTGTTGGAGAGTAACCCGGGGGACTGGAAGAAGGTGTGGATCCCTTAGCTCACGCCGAAAATCATTTTTTTATGGTGGACTCTCATGCATGGTAAGGTCCTAACCCATGATAATCTTATAAAGAGGGGCTTCTCCATGGCGAACAGATGTGTCCTATGTAAGAAGGAGGAGGAAACGGTGAATCACCTATTCATCCACTGCGATAATGCCACTAGCATCTGGCAAGAGGTTATTGGCAAATTGGGTATCTCGTGGGCCCTAGGTAGAGATGTGCATCAATTTAATAATTGGAGATCTCCCTCCAATCACCCCCTCCTCCAACTCTTTTGGTGTATGCTACCTCCTCAGATCTGTTGGACCATTTGGAAGGAAAGGAACAACAGGATTTTCGAGGCTAGTAACTAATCTGAGACTTGTCTCCATATTGGAACTAAGTTCCTATGTGAGAATGCTAGGGTGGCTAAGTGGAAGCTTCCCTCCCTTCCTCCCACTGCCTGGGAGGTTAGAATTGCTGACAACTGGAATCTCCTAGCTGGTTTTTCTAGATTTGACGATGCTAAATGGATAGCTAGAAAAGCTACCAGATGGACCGCCCCTCTCAGAGGATGGACCAAATTAAACTTTGATGGGGCTGCAAATAATCTTGGCAAGGGTGGGGGTGGTGTTCTAAGAGATCGTAAAGGCACTTTCCTGTTGGCTTATGCTGGGCCACTCATTAACTGCACTATCACCCAAGAAGAGGAAATGGCCCTTCTTTGGGGGATTAATTTCACAACCCAAATGAATATTAGGCTGCTGGAAATCAAGGGGGATTCCAAAGTGGTTGTTGAGGCTGTCAAAAGTGGAGCTAATGCGAGGTGGTGGGTTAGATCTATTATGTTGGAGATCCGTGAGCTACTCAACAGCTTCCAGTGCATGACTATTGGACACACATACAGAGAGGGGAATTCAGTTGCTAACTCAATGGCAGCCATAGGCCTAAAGAAAATCAAACTTAATAGTTGGAGGGTGGTTAGTGATTTACCTACGGTGACTCAGCAACTCATCAGAGGAGAAATGAATATTGCAATTTAAAATGAGCCAAGCTATCATATTTATTACGAATCCTTCTTAGATCACGTGTTGGTGTGCTCTGGCAATTTTTGCAACTATGAAAAGGAGAACCCAAAACCCCATAAAGAATCATCATTACTTTTCAAACGTGTGGAGAGAGAGCTGTCTAAATTGGAGGGCTTACTTGTCTAATAAGAACAACAAGTGTGTCCTTGGCATTATTGCTATTAATGGCACCTGGAGATCCATTAGATCTGGTCGTACGGAGCCCATCTCCCAATATTTGACCCAAGGCCAGCATTTTAAGTATAATCTTTCCTTGAAACAGCCATGCAAAAATAAGTGGTTTTTTATGATCTGCAAAAAAGCTCGCCTCTTAGGTTTTCAAGATATTCTGGCGCAGGAGGTGCAGAGCTTTGAAATGGGAGGCAACACTATTCACATCAAACCTGACAAGATCGATGAGGCTTTCACCTCTGATACCTTGGTGACCCATTACTGCAAACAAAGTGACATATGGGGTTTTATGGAGTGACTGAAAGGTGGGCATGATGAGCGAATTTTCAAACAATTCATCTCATCTTAGAACAACAGGAGTGTCTCAGTTGGTGGCATCCACTTCTAGATTAACGAAGAGGTCATTGCAAAGGTGACAGGCCTCTCTATGGAGGGGAGGAAATACAAAAAGACTAGTCGGACTCCCGACCCTACCAACCTCAACCAATTTTTCAAGGAAGGTGAGAATCTGGTGAAGAAGCAAGGGGGTTTTAACAGGGAAGAGCTATCGAACTTCTGGCCAAAGATTTGTCTCATTGTGATGAAGTATTTTATGCTAGAAGGTAAGTTCACTGTGTTCTACTACTACCACTTACCGTTCCTGAATCATATTAGAAATAAGGATTTAATTTCCATACCCTTATGTATGTTGCATTCCATAGAGAGTAATATCCTGGATATTAAGGAAAAACCTAATAAATCAATCCCTATCCTCCATCAGGGCCTCCTTCTCTGCATTTACCACTTCCACAAAGCTATCTGCCCGGCACCCCAACCCCCTCAATTATCCTAGAGATGACCCAGGAGGAGTCCCCGGCCAAAACTAAAAACCCCACCCATTCCACCTCCCAGTCCATCCAGGTTATCCGGGAGTCTGAGCTGGGTGCTAAAGAGGGTAGAACCCACAAAAAATGTGTTAAAAACCCTTTCAATAGGAAGGAGGGTCAGGAGGAGTCTCATGTCTCTGAATCTGTGGAGAAAAAAGATAGGAAGGGGTGTGATAGTACTCCTGAGACCGAACGAAGGCCCCAAAAATGGAGAATGATGGAGAGCCAAGTTAATTTGGAGGTGGACTTAAGTGGCTCAGGTCACCGAAGGTCTAATAGAATTTCCAAGGAGCAGTGTAAAACCATGATGATGGAAGCAGCCTCTAGAGATCAATCCCTGTCTAAAAAAGACTCTCACATCACTGAGTCCATGAAAGGTTCCTCGGATGATCACATGAGTCCTATTAGGACTGGTAACACTCCCCCACCCAACCTCTAGCAAACCATGGAAATCCCCCGTAACCCTACCCCGCCCCTGAGTCCTTTTTCTAATCCCCAAGATAAGCCCCCCACCTCTGAGTACAATATTGGGGTTCTAGCTGACAAAAACAAATTTAAAGGCACTCTCAAGATGAGGTTCTTTGATATGGACAAGGAGATTGTGGACATCAAAAATAATATGCAAGAACTGAAGCATCATTGCATGATGACTAACAAATTTTCCCTAAAGGTCATGCATGCTTCAGCTATGACCCTCTATAATGTGCAAGAAAAGATGGCAGGCGGCAGTCTGGAAGCGGACGAGGATAACAAGAATCTTTTCCTGTTCCTGCAGGAGGAGTGGGCTAGGACCCTGATGTCTAAGCATCTGGGTGGGAAGAACTAACTGGTGGTGTTCATGAGTTGGTTATTTTTGACTAGGCATGGCCCTCGGATCCCCTGTTTTGTGTTTGTGGTTAAAGTTATTTTATATAGCTTTTGGTTCAGCCCTGCATGGCTTATGACTGTTATTTTAACTGCTACTCTTCATTTTAAGTACTCTAGTTTAATCCTTTTGATTAGTACTATGATTTATGTTTTTGATAGGGGTAGATTAGACTTGGTAATTTTGTTGTTAACCTATTTTATCTGCTTTGACCGGTGCCATTAATGTGCTATTAATGTGCTTCTAGTCCCTTTGTTCTACGGGTCAGCACCCTCTTGCTGCTTTTTCTATCAAAAACAAAAAGGTGTTGGAAAGGTACTAACAACCATCCATCACCATTAAATACTTGCAAAAAATATTTAACTATAGATGAATTCAAATGATCACTTACACAAAACTACCACTTCGTAAACAATAAATTTCACTCAAAGGTAAACCTTTCAAATCAGAAATATTTTAGAGCTATTATCAAGAAATGTCGACAACTAAAAATGACGGTGTTCATATAGACATCCATATCACAAAGAATATTTAAATGCCTAATATATTTTGAAAAAAAAATATTTAGGAATATAAATGAACCTTCTAATAAGACATGTAAAGATATCTACAAACCCAAAAGTTGATATTTCATTCAAATTTTCAAAAAACTAATCTATTAAAGCCAAAATCTCAAAATCTATTCTTACTCGTGTCTCAAAGAACAAAATGGAATTCAAAAAATTTCAATCCTTCTTAGTGTCTTCATTTCACATATTTAGATTTTATCTCCCCAAAAAGAAAAATAATTCATTTTTTATATAATAACTAATTATTTTAAAGTTGTTGCGCTAAATTTCCTATTCTACAAATTTGGCTAAAACCTATTCCCTGGTCCCTGTTTTGACCCTGGCAAGCGTCCTTGAAATTTTCATGGGCTCACGTTTTGTTTCTTGACCTCTGCAATTATTTCAAGCCCCTAGTCTGCAGGTTTAAAAATTCATAAACTAGCCGTTATAGGCCAAAACCCTTGAAAACCCTAGAACCTCGTTCTATTTCCTCATTACTTTATCGGCAACTTAAGTGACTAAAGGGACATGTGTGTATTAAGTTTCCTCTTGTTCGCCAGTTCTCTTATTCTTTCTGGCGGTCACCTTTTCTTCCTGGGGAGAAGCGGTTCCTTATTCTCCCGGTTGCAAAATTAAATGGTGGTACCCTAAGTTATTCAGTGACTCCACGATTTGCCCTTAGTCGGGCATTCGCTTGATGAAACCCTGGGTTCATGCATGATTCAGCGAATTAGCAAACTCCCTTTGTTCGCGTATTCGTTCAACTTAACCACAGTTCATCAAAGTATTTTGCGAATGCAATTGCCTTGTTCACTAATTTGCC
This sequence comes from Chamaecyparis obtusa, assembly GCA_027943335.1. Taxonomy (NCBI): domain Eukaryota; kingdom Viridiplantae; phylum Streptophyta; class Pinopsida; order Cupressales; family Cupressaceae; genus Chamaecyparis; species Chamaecyparis obtusa. The sequence goes on from BSBK01001703.1 coordinate 3,560,108, forward strand.
AGGTCAAAGTGGGGTTAGTTCTGCAGGCTATGGTGAGTTTCTACATCAGACAATTGTCTTACGATCAGAAGGAATATTCTAGGGTCACGAGGAGATGAGACTAGCCATAGATTTGGTATCAGGTTTTTGTCTTCAGTTGGCGATTAATTTTCCTATTCGGCGATTATGCGAATGCAGTGGTTCGTGTAATCTCTTAATTCTGGCGGTTAGGCCCTTGATGGCTAGCGACTCAGTGAGTAGTTAACTTCCCTTCAGTCGTGCAATCATTGAATCTTTCGACGGTCTCAGATAACCGAGGGTCCCAGTTAGCAAGATCTACGGCTGGCATGTGTTCTCATAAGTTTGTGTCAGGGCTCGCGATCTTATGACAGCCACCGATCTTGGTTTGTGTCAGAGCTTCCTTCAGTGGGTCCTTGTATGCTGACATGCTTGGATTGGATTGGTCTGCGTGGTGATGACTAGACTTCCAGGGGTCCTGGTCTAAAAGGATCTAACGGCGAGCGTGAAAGTGTAAGGAATATTCTGGGGGTATAAGATCATGCGCCCGCCATTGGATCAGTATCTCAAATAGTGGGTTCGATCTCAGAAGGTTGTAATGTGTATCCAAAATGGTGCAGTTTGGTTGGTTGTTTGGTATGCTACGTGGCGGTTGTCAGTGGGCCTGTGGGGTCAAGGCTTTCTAAAGAAGATAAAGCGTGATCAGATCTCACAGCTATCGTTATACTGGAGGCTCAAGATGCTCACTCGTTATCGCAACGGTATAGAGATAGCCGTCCAATGGTGCTTTTCAGGATCGTGGGTCCGGTTTGTCAGGAGTGTTGATTTGCTCGCTTCTCATTGGCCGCTGACTTCCATGATGGTGTTTGACTTGTCAGGAGGGGATTTTAATTAATTTTTTCAGCACATCTGGGCCGTTCATCTGTCGGGAAATGTTAGACATCGACGGACACATTTTAAAATGATCGGCTAGCCATTGGTTTTCAAAATTTAAATATGTCTAAGAGGTTTTTTGCAAGTATCTAATTTGCAGACCGTGGGCGGTGAGGTAGCTCTGGAAATTTATGTCTCCAGGACATTTACAGTTAAGGGGAGATGATGAGAGAGGTCTGGGCGGCCATCTTGGGTCGATTCTTGTCCCAGGAAAGTACCAACCAGTGCATTCATGGCAGGACTTTTGTGCAGGAAAGCAGATAAATCTAGGTTGCTTGTCCACGTGTTGATGCAGTACAGGAATGGACACTCGATGATGAATATCTGATCGGTGGAGATATTTGCAGAGTTACATTGATGATCAGAAGGATACCTAGGGTTTGATATTTTTTTGTAAACCTTTGTAACCCTAGTTAGGTTTTTGACTCCTGCCTGCGTGCAGTTGAGTATGTATATATTATTTTGGAGCCTTTAGTGCTCAGGAGTTGGACAATTTGTAGAAGAAAATTCATCTTTTCTTAAAGGCCATCTGTGGTATCATTTCTACCCTCTGGCTCATACAGTTGTATTTCTCCCATTGATGATTCAAATATTGCAGAGGTATTTGTGACAATCCTTCATGTCCCTATGCTTCCTTGTTTGGATTATCTCTTATTGGATCAAAGTACATGCATGTTTTCAGTGATTATTTTAGGGTTCCTAATCCCTCTTGCTTTCTGCAATTTTGTATGTTACTATGTTTGATCTAATTTAGATGTTCTTGTGGGTATACCTCAACCCCCTTAACAATCTTGTCTCAATCCTACACCGAGTTGTAGAAGTGAATGTCTGTTTGCAGATCATAAGTTGTGCCTTATTCTCAGGCCCTCTTATGAAATACTTATACAAGCCTATTCAGTAAGTTGTGACCTACTAGACCTGAACTTTTCATTGATTTCATCCCTACATACTAAGATCCAAACCCTAGTTTCGGTGCATCACCTAGTAGGTAGTTTTCTTTCAGTCATTTCCCTTTATAAGTATTCCTTCTATCCCTTTCCCTCAAAAGATTCACTTTCATGTCTAGAAGCAAATTAGGGTGATTATCCAAGAGGAACCAGCCTAGAACCTGGAGGTTTCATCTCAGTTAGCAAAGGTCGCACAACCTAGAGATGATTCTCATGTTATACTGAGTTATCAAGACCAAGAGAGCTTGAGACAAAGGCGCAAACTTAGTGTATAACAAAAGCATCGATCTATTTAAAAATAAACAAGTCTTTTTTAAATAAAAGAGAATGACAAGTGAAAAAAGTAAATGCAAGATTATATAGTTCCTTTCCAACTTTGTTTGTTTGAGTTGGTGGCTATTGAGTGGCTTGTTTCTACTTGTACACCTACAAGGCTTTGGTGGAAACTACCATTTTCTCACAATCCAAAATATTTATGTTCTTTCTCTATAAGGCCTGAAATATATTTCCTCTTTTGATTTCTTTGGCCTTGGAAATGAAATTTAAATGATAGTTTAAGCACCACATTAAAGATGCATCTATTTAAGTCAATTCATTATGCTTTCCCTTGTTAAATATTACAAGGTTGGCTATAGTATCATTATTATTTTGATACTCTACTTTATGTTCATCAAAAGAGACAATCCTCAAATTTTCTTTCCTTTTCAATTCACACCCTATATCCTAGAACTCTTGCATGACTTGTGTAACCATCTCTTTCACCTCTTTGAGAAGATTTTTTGTTTGATTATGATTTTTTGTATATATTTTTACACTTTCATTCAAGACTATAGATCTATGTCTTGTAATGAATATCTTGTGATGATATTATGCCTTTGGTCACTGCTACGTCAACTCCCATATCAAAAATCTCCTATAATAATCTGACAATTTCCTTGGGCACCACTTCCTCCATTTTTGTAACTAAAATATCAAATAACACACCATTCATAGATACTACTATTTCATTATCAAACCTAATTAGGTTATCAATGAAAGACAAACCTCTAGGCTTCAAATCCATAATCCACTCCTAGGAAATCTTACCAAACTAGTTGTTAATATTTATCTAGGAGATCAAATCGTCATTGCCATCTGATTTTGGATCCAAGATAGACTAAGAGACATTTGGTAGTTGAGTAGATAATGGAATCAACATAAAATTTGAAAGAACTTAGTTGATGCTTCTACTGTGGCTTTCAAATTCTCTTTACAAATTTATTTTTCTTCACCCTATCCATAAATCTAACAACTAAAAAATAAATATTTTGTATATATTCATCTGCACTGGGAGACCCCTTATCTACCATGGTATTGTTAAAATTATATTTTATAGCTTGGTTAGACTCATTCTAAGTGTTAGCATGTGATATTTCCATTAAAAAATGATTAGATTTATTATTTTCAATAAAGCAAGCAATATTTGTTAGTTTCTCATTTTTGGAAGGAGGAGGTAGTAAGTATAGCAAGTCAGATACAAGATCTTTGGATGATTATCTAAGGGCATCTAGCCTCCTCTTGTTAGATAGGGATATTTCTATCCATGAAGAAAAAGACAAGGTTTTAGAGGTATATTTTGTAGTATAGTGGGAGTGGGAAATAGGGTCCTCTTCATTAGAGGGATTTTATCAATATTCTTTATGTAGAGAAAAAGAATAGAGTTTTAGACTTACCACCTATTACATCTTGTTGTTATTTTTCTTGAGAAGAACCTTTGAATTTGTCATCACTAACCTATTTCTCACTTATACTCATGGTCCTAGATTAGGAAACGAACCACCTTCACACATTATCTTGGGTTTCAGATTCTTTTTTGGGGGTTCTCCATCCCCTCTCCCACGTGAATATTTTAAAGGTTGTACTTATGTAAGAGTAATAGTGGGCAACACACTAGGTTGAATTGAACTAATTTTTTTGAGGGACATGTGCTTCTAGTATACGTGGACTTATTATCATTTCATTCTCTTCACAACCCACATTTGGGGTCTCTTAATCACCATGCCCTTTATCCCATCTAAGTTGTCTTCTTCTAACAAACTCTAGTTAACTGGGTCCACTAGTTATTCTTGTTCTTCTAGAGTGTATGTAGATCAATTACATCAAAATCGTCATCTATGATTCCATTTACATCAATTGGGATGTAGTAATAAACTATATTTTTGAAGGTCATTTTTTACTACTTCCTTTTTCTAACTTGTAGGTCATCCTAGTTCAATCTACACAAAAGTCTTCTAATCCACTAAAACTATTGTATTCTTGACAAAGTCTTTTGGGTTAAAATGCATCCTCAAAATTTTATAATTATCCATTTTTTATTTCTCTATTGCCATTATATTCAAAGAATTAGATCTTTTTTCACAATTGTATAATCCCAAATGAATAGGAAATTAGATTCCCACCTTCTTAACCTCACTACATCTTTACTTAATTCACTAATTTGTCCACATAATTCAATTATGATAATTTTACCTCTACATAACTAGGTAATTTCAAAACAAATTCATTGAAACCTTTGCTTCTGAGATAAGTAAAAGTCAAAAACTATAAGAAGAAATGGCCATAAATTTGTATCAGAGTAGCAACCTCAAGAAAATAATTTCAATCTGGATGACCATGTGTTTTCCTCACTAATTTCATTGTAAATGTCTCACTGGCCCTCCTGAAATTTGAGTAGTTATTTTGCAATAGTATATTAGGATAGGAATTGTAGATTTGTATTGTTAGAATTCTTAGGCACTGAGAGGGGGGGGCTAAATGATTGAAAAATAATTATAGACTAATCCAACCATCAATCTTAAAAACTTCAATAATAACTTGTAAACCACAAAGCATATAAATGAAGTAAACAAATAAAAGTAAACAATATCAAACATCCACAAAATCATCACACATGACACAATGATTCTTGCATGGAAACCCTTGGTTAGAGGGGAAAACCATGATGGGGATGATACCGACAAGACCACTACTGTAGTAAATGAGTTTTCCCTATTAGGAAATTACAATTACCCTTTTTTGAGGGTTCACCTTGTTAGGAGTGATTAGTACCTTGTTGGAAGTACAACTAGATTTGTTAAGATCTACCTTGTAAGAGGATTCCAATACTCTGTTAAGATCTCACATGGTTAAGGGATTTACAATGAGATAACCTGTTAAATTTCACCCTGTTAAGGGATTTTTTGGTTGTAACTACTAGGGAACGACAAGTGAGTGACCTGGATATAGCACTAATTGCCTATCAAATCCAATCTTTTCTTTGCACTGTATATTTTCTGACTACTCTATCTCTACTATAACTCTAATCGCAACCCTAATTGAGATTACAAATATTCTTCACAACCTTCACATCAACCATAAAAACATTAAAACAACAACCTTTACAATATGATAAATACTACTTATATACATTTCTAGCACCAAATACATGAAATCCAAATGATTCTAATGTAATAATCATATGCCAAAATGATAAACTCAATGTTAAACACATTTTCCTATGACTTTTTTGGCTTAGAATAAGATTTACATAAAATATTTTCAAAGTAGTCAAATACATTTTGACTTCTCCAATGCACTGCCTTAAATCTTCCTTATAAGATATCACCAATTCAAAGAATGCCAACTTATCAAGTTTATAACCCTTATTAGACATCATCATAACACCAAATATCTTTGCAACCACTATACCACTTACCGATCTAGAATCTTCCAGCTGATGCTCAAGAATATAAGAGTTCTTACATGTCTGAAAGACTATGTCAACAAAATATCTCTTATCAATCAACCAAATGAGTTGTGATCAAAACCACACCGTAGTATGACCATGTTGATACTGTAGCTGTGACCGCACCTCATAATTCTCCATCTATCATGACCCCTACTAAATTGTTGATCTTACTAACTATTGATTTTCTAAACTTAGCCAATTTACTGCATCATCAATTATATATCCTTCACACTGATTAAATCCTGCACCTCATCGATTAAGATACATGACTGAACTGACTTAGTTTCCATCAATGAAAACCAAACCAATTACTCCCACTTACTTCCTATGACTAGAACCAATATACGAATCTCTCAATCTCATCCCAATGCCAACAATCTCCCACTTTGGTGTTGATGGAAAACACAATATGCTCCCTGTCATATTCTCCTCCATATATTATTCTCCCCCTTTGACATTAATGTCGAAGGTGCAAAAAAAAATACATTTAATTATGCACAATTTTCTTACATCCTATCAAAGATAAACTTGAAGTTTATCTTTGCTGACTCTAAGGATGTCTCCTATGACTTCTTCATGTGACCCAAAGCAATAATTTACTCAAGAAAGCTAGATGATAGCTCTTACATACTATCTAGATTTCTCATGTATGGTAAGGCAAGAACCTTTTCTAACTTCTTCACATTCTACTGCATGACCTCCATTGTAGGCGATAAAAATGATTACAGATCAAGTACAAAGATCATCCAATTGTCTTCTTCTTGTTCAATCTGCTTCACCTTGTAAGATAATTGCTTTACTTGAATACTGTAACTAGTAACCAAACTTGAAATAGGGTCAAGATGACCGATTAAACTCTCTAGCTCCTTTTGAAATTCAATTCTTTTATGCTCCAAGTATTTTACCAACTCTGAATAGTTTGATACTTTAGTGAATAGTTGTCCTACCTTAGCCAATGAATTCTTGACTTCTTTTACCAGATCTATCAATTTAATCATATCTTGAGTGCTCTTGTCCATTAGTTTACCTATCATTTTTCTAATTTCTCTTCTACCAATTTTACTGCTACAGACTCCAAATATGGGCTTTGATATAAAATAGCCTTTATCAATATGTCCATTTGATCTGTTATAAAATTATCTTTATCATAGACAACCTCAGGCACTAACTCAATAAGATATCTCAAGCTTGTCTCATTACTCTAGATTTATTCTTCATTGATCTCAACTTATCTCTCTCAGCTTTCTTCATCAACTGTGCTAAATACTTTATAAATTCCTTAGGTTTCAATTTTGATATGTATCTACTAGTGTGGTGAATATTTCGTCATGTTCTTTTTCTTCTTCTTCTTCTACGAGCACCAATTTTTGCTTCTTCTTCACACTTGACTCTCTAAGACTCAATTTCCTTTTTACATCATATTCTTCTTCAGCTTATTTTTTACTTTCTACCACTTTTTCTTCTATCCTTTCATAAATCAATTTCTATGAATGCTTCGTTGGGGATGATGAGGGAGAATTCCCTTTACCTATTTTATCTTCTATCATAACCTCATCTTCATCTATTTGTTCTTCTTCTACTTCTAATCTACTAGTTTGAGTTAAATCAACATTTTGTTCTCCAATGATCTCCACTTGTTTTGGAATATTAGAAATAACATCAACTATTATCTCTTCATGTGTAGATGTGTCACCAATTCTCTCAATCATAGGTTATTTACCCTTTTGATTCTCATCAACAACTTTTAATTCCTTTTCCTCTTGATATGCTTCTTGCATCTTTTTCCTTCATATCTCCATAGTTTCATGGTACACAATATGTGTCTTGCCAACAAGTATGTTTGCTACTCTATTTTTTTATTTTGAAGTCTTATCTATAGGCTTCTACCATTATATTTATATCTTCAAGATTTGGCTTGGGTTGCACTTGACTAAGTGCTCTCTCCATAATTTCTCTATCTAGTTTTAGTGCAACTTCCCATCTAGCATGGATTAGATCATAAAGATCTTTTGGTAAGGTTTAATAAATCTCACTAGGAGTCATACATGATTTGTGTAGGCTATATATGATAGCCTCTTCTATCTTCTTCGTGTCTTCATCATTTAGGAATCCATATCTTTTTCCAACTCCTCGCATTCTCCATAATATCTTTAGCAATGTAATCAATACTAGGGGCTTTCTTCTTACCACTTTCTATTGACTATCTTGCATCCTTATCTGATTTAGTTTAGACATCTTCAGCTTATGTAGTTTCCTCTTGTTCACTCTTCTCATCAATGGATTTCATCCTCCTCTTGTATTTCTTAGATTTATTAGTTCCATCTTAATTTTAAATTCCTTTACTATAGGCTTACTCTTCTTTCTCTTCACTTTTGCATAAGTAGATGGAATGTGGGATGGTGGATCTTCAGATGCAACTTCAGTAGTACCAGATGTACCTACTTCATCACTACCAAATTTATGTTCTAGATTAGATATCATCCTTCTAGTTTTCTTTTCAATGACTGGTTTCTTTAGTTGTATATTGATTTTTGCAAATGCTTCTTCATATGTTCTGTAATGACTCCAAATAGGGCCTTAATTTTCTCTCAAATTTCCCAATTAAGGTTTGGATCGCAATTGGAAATGGAAATTTGTAATGTTTCATACTAGGATGATGCCAATTCCCAATAATTATCATACATCATTATGCATTTAAATCATATTATATTAAGAATAATCTCTAATTCATAATATATACTTAAGCTCTAATTCCTTACTTCACTCCTAATCACAGATCTTAAGAAAGATGATAGATTTATTGTGCTAGGATGCATGTACAGTCTCTAAGTGGATTCCCTCAAGGTTCTACCTATCTTGAGATCTTTCCATCATGTGACCGATTTATCCACCTCTTCCTATGCACACTCCCTATCCTCTTAATAGTGATTAGTGAGTTATTAAGGAATTGACCAAGTATATATTAATATTTTATATTACGAATATATAAATGAATGTATATATAACATAATTGAAATATATAATTATGATTTCTCTTTTATTGATGGACATATATTAATTCATTCTTATAATAGATATATTAGATCATTCAAGATACATAATAGAATATATTCAAATATATATATATATATATATATATATATATATATATATATATATATATATATATATATATATATATATATATATATATATATATATATATATATATAATTTATTATTCTTGTGTACCTTTCCTATTCAATGGAATAGGATTTTAAGGGAATATCCTATAATATGGTATCTCATAATCTGAGATATATATAGTCTAATTATATATATTCAAAGTTGCCAGGAAGGAAGTCTACATTACATACATGTCTGGTATTTCCCAAACTGTCGACAGTCTCAATGTATTTTTTCCTTATTTAAATCTGTATGTTGGATACTTAATATTCTCTATCTTTTGTGATCTTTTAGTAAGAGGTAAAGAAGCAGTATGTAGCTCAATCTTGATGACTTGTTGTGATTGATACTACAAATTACACTGAACAGAGACTGAGGTAAACAATATGTCATGTATACCTTTCTACAATCTTCACAATATCAAGTTGGGTGACCATTGCATATATACTTATCGCATCAGGACAGTCATCTCCATAGTGCAATTCACTCTTGTAATAATAAGAAGACGGTATCATTCCATTCTCTATCTTATATTTTCCTCCTATCTATAACAAATTAGTTTTAAGGGTTGGTCTCATAATACGGTATCTGTATTCTGAGACACCTATAGTTTATTACTATGTTTCAATTTATCATTACAAAGGTCTATGTGCATACCTTTGTATTCTTCTTCAAACTGTAATTACCATAGTTTATTTTTCTATTTTATATCTCATATTGATTTGCACTCTTATTGTTTTGAATTTTGTATATTACTTCCTCGTACTCCTCCCATATTTTCTAAATTATATTTATAATTCATGAGGGTCATAGGACGCGACCTTATTCTATTGTCATCGCCTCATATAACTGTATTTAGTATTAAGTAAAGTCAATTGTTATTGGAATTGACTATCTTTTAGTATAGTCAATTTATTTGTTATTGTAATCGATATTTTATGCGACTATGTAATGATTAACTTCATACCATCGATGGGAAATTATAGCTTGGTTATTGATTCATTTAATATTAATTGATATCATTAATATAGATTATCCATAATTATGCATTTGATTGATATATATGTATTGATTAATTAATTATATATATTCCATCATATACACATATTTATTAATGGATTATCATTAGTTTGATTAATATATATATTTGATTAATTGATTATATATATATATATATATATATATATATATAATATATATATAATATATATTCGATCATTTATATATTGATTTGTTGATCACAAAAATGGTTTTAATATTAGTATTTATTAATTATAAATTCTTTTCTATATATTGATTAATATTACATTATTAATTAATTAGCTATTAATTTATTAATTATTATTATTTCTAATATTGATCTTAGGATAATATTCAATATAATTAAATAAGTATACATATGTATTAATGTATCAATTATGGTTTCTAACATGTTCTGAATCTTTATGAGTGTTTATCCAAAGGTTTTGAAAGTAACTTATCTGCATGTAGGCTTACTAACTCTCCTTCTACTTCATAACTCATAAGAGGAACCCAATAGGCTCCAGCCACCATCATAATAAAATAATTTGTATCTACTAAAAAACATATATCATCCCTATATTTTTCTATTATTCTTGCTGGAATTATTTAACTTTTATAAATATTATCTTGGAAATCTTGAAATAACCCCACATAACATTGTTAAAATTATCACCCAATTCCTTATTAAATTCACTTATCTATGTAACTATTGGTTTATCCTTTGACCAAACAACATTTGCACTACCAAGGATGAAATTTTTGATGTAAAATAACATACATACCAGTAGGGAAGCATACTTGAATGATTTATTTTTGTCTTTCTTTATCCTCTCCATGTTTGCCATAAAATGACTTCTTAACATCTCACATAGATCATACACTAAATCATCTTTCACAATCTGATAACTAACATGGATAGGACCAATGGGAACGTTGTTAAATTTTCTTGATTGATATACTCGATAACCTATCACCGTAGATGAAAAGAGAACTTCTCTATCTTCAATATCATCTATACTCATAGCTCTGTCATCTTGTCTAGATTTGATTAACTCGGTAACCAGATGTGTTGAGACCATTCTTAATGTGCACTATAATCCTTGAACTCAAAATCCAGTAACTTTATGAATCATTAACTTTGAAATATTGTGAGGCTTGTCCAACCAAATAAATTGATCATGCACTCTTCTTAATGCATAGTGAGTCCAATCCAGAAGGAATATAGTGAGAATGTACACCGCATACTTTAAACCTTTCTCTTGTAGATGCTTACATGTTAATCTCTCAATACACCATCGGTACACATATCCTTATATTCTTTCTTGATAGCTCCAGCTCCCAATTCTTCAATCTTGCAATGAACATATGAGTGCACATCCTCAATAACTAAAACTCACAAAGGAATCATAGATAGGGAACCACTCATATCTACCTCAGTTTCTTTGATTTGATGAAGCTTGAAAGTGGATTGAGGATTCTCAATAATGTTCATCAAAATAGGTATATCAACTAGTTTTTCCATTTTGACCAACTATAATAACTAACAAATCCAACTACGAACCAGATAGATAACTCACAATACACCAGTTAGGGATCATGAAAATGCGATAGTAAGTTAGTTTCAAATGTCTTGACTCAAATTCAACCTATGCATAATAATGCTTAGAATAGCTCTCAAATATTCAAATGATTGTAAAAGTAAAAATTGAAATCACTTCCCTTTATTTATCATTGAGAAATAGATGTTACGTACTTCCAATGGTAAAATAGTGCTTTTCGAATGGAAGGAATAGTGCCTTATCACTGATTAATGCATATCCACCGATAGTTATAATCGATATCAAAAGATAAACTCAATGTGATCAACACAAAATTATTAACCACTTCAAAATAGTTTATCAAAACCAATATTACAACATCTTACACCATAATGTGCATATAGATCTTACAGCTCTTAGATCTAGGGGATTGGTAGAGTATTTTTCTTTATGTGCTCCCCCTAAGAGAATAATATGCTTAGTTTGAATATGAATCCTCGGCACTAGAGGATGGTGAATTCTCTTCAGATGAATTTAGCTTTTCCTTCTTGTCTTCCTATTTATCTCCTACCTTCCTCCAGATCTTCTTCATCTCTTGACTGACTTCCTCAATATCAAAAATCATTTTATCTTTTATGTCTTTTGATCAATTGAGTGACCATTTCCTGAACTAACAATCTTGAGCAATATGACCGATCGTATGGAAATGGAAACATGCCATACTAGTTGACCTCTAAGGTCCAAAATTTCCTCTCTATGTTCTCATTCTACAATTCACCACTAGATGACCATAGTTACTGCACACTGAGCATGTAACATTGAATTTCCTTTCCCTTTCATAAGGGCTTACCAATTTGTTTGGAGACCTAGGAACATACACTTTAGACTTGTAATTTTAAGCTTTATGTCCATAACTATTGCATGTGAAACAATACCCATCAAATCTCTCACCACTTGATCTATTTCTAGATCTAGATCTACACTTATAAGCAGTATGACCATACTTATGAAAATTGTAGCAATAACCATCAAAAGTATAAGGCTTGTTCGCCGGTTTACTCCTACACACATTTTCAATATGACTACCTTCTTTCCACAGTTATAACAAGTAGGTCTATTAGGTTTCTTACCTAAATTTCTTGGATCTATCTTCTGATCTGTCTGTGGCTTCTCAAGTTCACATTTGATGAATCGCCAGTTTCATATGTTCCTTGACCAGTGTAACCAAGACCGATTGGGTCTTTGTGTATTATTTGTCTCTTCAATTGTTCATAAATCTTGTGCATGCTTTCATTGTACTTTTTCAAATTTTTATTAGCTTCTTTCTCATATTTCAATTCATTCTTCAATTTCTCATTCTCTTCTCTAAGTATTTCATTATCATTTATAACTTGTAAATTTTCTTCAACTATATCTTGCATTTGGCTTCTATGCAAGGCATATTCGTGTCTCATTCTATGGAGTTCTTCATCTCTTGCCTTTCGAGTGTCCTCAACAACTTTCTTAGCATCTTCAACACATCCTAACAGATTGACTTTCAAGCTCTCTTTTTAAATCTGCCAACTTTTTCTTGAATTCCTTTGTTCTTATCCATCATATCTACAATTTCTTCTTCAGAATCTTCAGACATACTACCTTCAAATAGTTGTTCAATGTCATCCTGACTTTCATTCAATTATTCAATGATTTTTGTTCTTATAGCAAGTGAATTCTTCAGTTTCTCCTTCAACTCATTCATCATCTTGTGTGCATTTTCAAGTTGTATCTCATGCCTATAACTCTCCATAGTTGTAGATCTTTTCCTCAAGCTATTTGACTTATCACCAAGAGGACCAATGCTTTGATACCAATTGTTAGAATTCTTAGGCATTGATGGGGGGAGAATCAATGAAAATAAATTATAGACTAATCCAACCACTGATCTGAATAACTTCAATAATAACTTGTAAACCACAAAGCATATAACTAAAGTAAACAAAAAAAAAGTAAAAAATATCAAACATCCATGAAATCATCACGCATGACACAATGATTTTTTTATGGAAAGCCTTGGTTAGAGGTAAAAACCATGGTGGGGATGACACCCACAAGACCACTACTACAATAAATGATTGTTCCCTATTAGGAGCTTACAATTACCCTTTTCTAAGGGTTCACCATGTTAGCAATGATTAGTACCTTATTAGTAGAACAATATAATCTACCTTGTAAGAGGATTTCAAGAATTTGTTAAGAGCTCACCTGGTTAAGGGATTTATAATGAGAACCTATTAAAGTTCACCATGTTAAGGGATTTTCTTGTTGTAACCGATAGAGAATAAAAAGTGAGTGATCTGAATATAGAACTTATTTCCTATCAAATCCAATCTATTCTCTACACTCTATATCTTCTCACAAATCTATCTCTATCACATCTCTAATCTAAACTCTAATTGAGATTACAAACTTTCTTCGCAACATTCACATCAACCATAGAAACATAAAAACAACAACCTTTACAATATGATAAATACAACTTATATACATTTCTAGCACCGACTACATGAAATCCAAATGATTTCCTACAGAATAATCGTATGCCAAAATGATAAAATCGATGCTAAACACATTTTTCGGTGACTGCGTTGGCTTAGAATAAGATTTATATAAAATATTTTCAAGGTAGTCAAACACATTTTGACTTCTCTAGTGCACCACCTTAAATCTTCCTTATAAGATATCACCAATTCTAATAATGCCAACTCATGAATTCTATAACCCTTATTACACGTCATCATAAAACTAAATATCATCGCAATCACTATATTATTTACTAATCTAGAATCTTCCAACTAATATTCAAGAACACAAGTGTTCTTATCTATCTAGAAGAATGTGTCAACAAAATATCTCTTACTTATCAACCAAATGAGTTTTGGTCAAAACCACGCTATAGTCTAACCATGTTTATACTATAGCTATGATCGTGCCTCATAATTCTCCATCTATCATGACTGCTACCAAATTTTTTATCTCACTGACTACCAATTTTTTGGACTTGGCCAATTTCCTGTATCATTGATTACATATCATTCACTCTGATTACATCGTGCACTTCACTGATTAAGATACATGACTAAACTGAATTAGTTTCCATCAATGACATCCAAACCAATTTCTTCTACTTACTTCCTATGACTGCAACCAATATACCAATCTCTCAATCTCATCACAATTCCAACATGTATATCCTCTTCAAATTCTTTAACATAATCAAACTTGGGCTAATTTATTGAGTACATTCTAGGGTGTAATACACTTATGAAGACATGTAGAAAAACTTATTCAATGGGAACCTAGTAATCATCTCATGTAGATGACCACTAATCAACCTAGCCCAATCCAAGTAATCAAACCTTTCACAAATTACCTAAATGAAAAAAAAAAATCCACTCATCTTGGTTTAGAGCATCTTTATCTCCTCTGGGCCTGTGTAATAAAACAATTATATATGTGACCTCATCTTTAATTAAGGTCCTATATATGGTCCAAGATAATTTAGATTCTCCCATTCATGGGGTGAGAATCATTCTCTAGCAATTATATTCTTGTACACCCTCATTTTATTGTTAAATATGCATTGTGACAACAAAAAATCCCAATGTGCATATTATGTCATGTTGGGAAGATAGAAGGATTTTTTAATAGTTTCCCAATTTAGAATGACTAAAAATTGTTCATCACGAGTTTTCGTCATCCTTGTGCTAGAATTAGATTGATTGATTCTCTCTATTACTAAATCAACACACTGTATAGCTACAAGAAATCTTGTAACTTGAAGAAATCTACTTTCTACCAACCTTTTGGAAATTGGGTACGTATTAGGATTTTCTACTATTTTCCAATACCCATTTAAGTCAACATAGCTAAATTTTGTATCTCCTATTTCGGCAGCTGCGCATTCTAGACCGTTGAGGTGGTCATACACTAGATGTTTGACTTTCATCATTTATGTTTGTATTCCCCTTAATTTAAGTATGTTAAGAATATATTGCCACATATGATTTAAATAATATATTAAATTGAGATAAATATCTAGGTATTTGTTATTTACTTATTAGTTTGATAAAGCCCTTTGTACAAAAAAATTTATGCCCTATATTCTTTTTCCTACCCTTCTTTAAAATGTAATGAATTGTGAAAAATGAATTCTATGGCATAAAAAGGGTAGCCATTCATTTCAGTCATTCAAGAATTTAATGATTGTATATGTCACTTATTCTTGCCACTATAACTTCCAGGTCACTTTTTCAAAAACTTCTATTCACTTTATCAGACTCTACCTTGGATTCTTAAACTCATTTTTAATCCTTAAGATAGTTTATAAAATGTTCAATATCCTTTATTAGATTCCAACAACCCTACTTGAACTTAGCATTCTTTGTGTTGGCTCTTGGTTTAGCAAGATTTTAACTACCTTTATTAATACAGAGATATACCTATGGGGTAGATTACTTCCCACAATTCATACAAGAACAAGGACCAATGAACAAAGTACTAAGGCTTTAGAAAACTTTGAACTTTGTAGAATTTAGGAAGGTGCACCTAGGATTAGGATCACTTAATCTCAACCTTTTTCCACTAATCCTCACAAAGCAGATATGTCCCCATAATACTTCTTGTTATCTGTGACATAAAGAGATAGGATGTGAAGCTAAGCATACTATCAAATTATTCACAAATAAAGGAGGGGCTTTTGCTATTAAGTCCACAACTACTGACTTAAAGATTCAGAATTTGATTTGTTTTAGGTTTTGGGTGGATTGGATCTCTGAAATACCCCAAATATACCATAGACCAGTGCCTTATCCAATGGGCAACAGAGTCAAATAAACATTGCAACAGAGAGCTATGAAACAAGAAGACCACAAATTCTAATATGTTGATGCCTTACACCAATCACACACCATTGATCAGATTTTACTTAGCAATCCACCTGTGTACTTAGACATGCAATCACCTATTCAAATGATTTTAATCCTCCCCTTAGAAGAGACCTAGAAATAAGCAATACATTAATTAGCATCCACTGAAAGACAAGTATGTGATACCCTTGATATCCCAACTCATACACATCTGAAAATCATTCCTAAACTTAGTTGTTTCTGTGAAAACAACTCTCTTGTAGACATCTTCAGACATACAATAAAAAGACTAAAACACCCTTGATGCTCAAGTCACCAAGATCAAGAAACAAATGGAGACAATCTGATAGTAGTATGAATATGTTGAAATCTTATACATAAGATAGACTTGTTACAATAAATTATCCTCTGAAAAACTAGAAAGGATACAAGAACACCCTATATGAGAAGAAGGAAATATCTACAAAAGGAACCATTCATGGAACCAACCTTGAAAATTACAGAGAAATTGGAACCACTACTAAATGATCTTAGAAATCCTTATAAAGGACTGCAAAAAGCTTGGGATCATTTAGGTCAAAATTAGGTCTACAACCACCAGGTACAACAAGAAATGAAAATAATCAAAAAAGCCTGGAAACCCAAGAAGATCACATCAAATCTGAGGTACAATTATTTGGGTTTCTCAACAACAGGCTAATTGTAATTATGATTCACCGATTTCTTATTGTAGACAAAACAACTTTAAATGCCATAACCAACAGCAACTTGCATGTACAGGGCATGGAGACAACTAACATCCATCAAACCCTAGCTGCCCTATTAAAATATCAGTTTTGCATTAACTCGGCATAGCACATCAGAAACTAAAATTAGATCACGACGGCTACCTGTATCTTGTTCATCAATTCTTTACCTGCAACCGTCTTGAAAAATCAAATCTAATTAGCTTTGTCATATCTAGTTCAGTGTTCGCAACCCTACAAAGAAATCCTAGTAGAAGATTTAAATTTTGAAAAATAACGATTAATCAAACAGGTTTAAAACACAACCGTTGATCTCTATCCTTTCCCGGCATATCGAACGGTTCATGTAATTTGGCAACAGTCAACTAAGACTTTTAAAATTACTCAGCCACATCATCTATCTTGGCATCCAATCAGAAACGAGCACCTCAGAATGACTTGGCAACGAACCCACTTTCTTTTTACCACGGCAAGTATCTTAACCACACTGGATCTAGGGAACTGGTGCCTGAAGGCTATCTCTGAATCATGAAACACTTTGCTAAACTGGGATTTGGTTCTGAGATCATGTGAACAAGGCATTCACGTGATCACTTAATATATCCTTGACATGAGGTTTCACTCAGAGATTCAGCGACCACCATCTGATTATGACTGCATCAATGGTCTAGATTCTATCTCCAAGCCTTCAAACCTTAACTCATGCTTGATCTGGCGATTCAATGACCAAATCATTCTCCAAGTCACTGAACAATTTAACTAACCCATGCTTGGTTTAGAGATCACACGACTGAAGCATTCACTGGATCACCAAGTCTTTTCTTAACCTTGAGTTTTATCAAGAGAATAAGTGCTAGTTGTCGATCCTATCTTCATCTTGTGGTCCTCGTTGATTAGCCGAATACCCCCTGACTTAACTCATCTTATCTAGCAAATATGCGAAGAAAGCTTTCTCCAATTTGTTGAATGTATCACTTAACCGAGGTCACATCTGGAGAACAAGAGAACAAAGCATTCACCAAGTCGCCAAATAAAAACCCTAACCTCAGTTATATCTCAAAAATACACGTTGATCGTTGATCTTTCTTATCATCCACAGCTATCGCTGAATCGCCAAGAACATAACTTAACTCACCTTATATCAAGTGATTCATAAAATAAAGTGAAAACCTGACTTTTCTTTAACTGTGGTCACATTTAGAGACTACGTGACTGAGCATTCTTACATTCGCTAGAAAATTGCTTGACCTTGGGTTAAATCATGAGAACATGCGAAAGCCTCAGTCACTAGATTGTTGAATAGAAACTTAACCACCCAGGGCTATCCTTTGACTTAACCCAAGCCCATTTGGAGATTATGTGAACAAAGGACTTTGCGTGATCACTAAATCATTCTCTTAACTAGGGTTAAGTCCTGAGAATATACAACTGAGGCAATCTCCAAGTCACTAGATCTTTTCTTTACCCTAGGTTATATCTAGAGAATCGGCGCCAACTGCCCGATCAAAACTGCATCAACGATTCACATTTAATCTTAGGACCTTTATCTTGACTCAACTTTTATTCAGCAAACCAGCGACTGAAGAAATCTTCCAATCGTTGAATATTTGTCTTGACCAGGATTATATTCGGAGAACACACGAATGCAGTGTTCGTTGGATTGTTGGATGCCTTGCTTAACTTTGATTCCATCTCGAGAACATGCACCAGTCATTGATCAAGATCAACATCAACGGTCCCTATTATATCTCTGAGCCTTTAAAGACTTGATCAGATATCTGGCGAATACGCAACTGAAGGAAAACATAACCGTTTTCCAAGTCGCTAGATGTTAGGAACTTAGCCACCAATATTAAGAGATTACGTGAATACATATTCGCTGGATTGCCAAATAAAAAGACTAACCATCCAAGAACTTAGAGATTCAATGAGTAGAATAAAGCATGTGCAGGAAAAAGGATTTAAGTGACCAGGAAAAAGGTAATGAAGAAATAGAAATGGCTAGGGTTTTTGGACTTAGGCAATTTTATGAAACCCTAGGACATGGATAAACCCTATTTCTCAGACCTTGAAACTACAATTTCTCTCTAGTTTTAACACTTGGGCACATGCACTCTTAAATGGAGCTTGCATAGACCATGAACTATTCTAGGCTAAGGGCACAAGCCATAAAACAACATAGATCATCTTTGCAGATCAAAACAAGTTACAGCTAGGGCATGGCCACTTCACAAGATTTTGCAGGATAAGACCATTTTATTAGGATTTTTGGCATTGACAAGAAAATGGGCTAACACTTTGGTTTCAGCCTTGATCTCCTTTCAATCTAAATTCTTCTAATGTTGGGCTTAGACTTGGCTTCTAGAACTATCTTTTGAATTATAGCTTCATCTCTTTATTCAATTAAGAAATCCATTTTTTAAAATTTTGGTGATTGTACTGGCTTATTGAATTGATCCATTGATTCAAATATAGATGAAATTCATTACTTAAATAAATATGTATAGATCATGCTCCATGTCCATATCCTTTTTCTTTTCATAATTTACTTTCATGTTGATTTATTTTTTACTTGTGTGATTTATCATAACCTGCATATAAATAAAATTTGGATCAAAATATAAGGGTGAATAGTGAACCCTTCAACACTTTTATAAATTAATTTTAGTCTCATTGATACTTTGTCTCAAATTTTGTAAGATCTTTCATCTCAAGCATGTACTTATCTATTTCATGTGTCTTTATTTCCATATGATCAAGACTCAACCTTCATATTTGTAATTTATTAAATCCTAGTCCAAAACTATATGTGTAATTAAGAACTTGATTAAGAACCACACATAGAGTTCAGACAATAAAATTCTTATATACATA